>CM031237.1:551175485-551661939 GCA_018340775.1 Taxus wallichiana var. yunnanensis | reverse complement strand
GAATTTGGCCATGTCACAAAACCGCATGAAGCTAAAAGAAGGCGGACTTAACATCGTAGTGAAAGACATTTTGAAGTCGGTGATTGGGTTTTGTGCGTTTACAACCATATAAGCAAATGTCCTTAAAACAACACAAAAAGGATAACAAGCTTTCGCCTAAGTATTATGGTCCTTATCAAGTGTTATAAGATTGGAAATGTAGCATACAACCGAACTTCCTCCTGATACTCGAATTCATCCAGTCTTCCATGTATCTCGCTTTTTAAAGAAGGTAATTAGATAGACAATATCAACCCAGCATAAAGTGTTACCTTAGAGCTTGATGAAGAGGCGTAATCATCCTAGAACTAGAATGCATCCTTCCAAACACGCACTAAGCGGTAAGGACAAGGGTCATCATACCGAGTATTTGATCAAGTGGAAAAATCTAGCATAATGAAGATTTAACTTGGGAGGATGAAATTTCCGAAACGACATCCAGATCTTCTCAACATTGGGGACAAGCTTGCTTTAAGCGGAGGGGCATGCTATGCCCTTAATCATATATCTTATATCGATGTATATAAATGACTCAGGGCTATCATAACTCTTATCATTATGTATCTCTTTCATATATGTTATATTTTCATTAGTGGGTCGGCCTTGTGTTGGCCATACAGATAGAATAGTATATATAGAGGCTAACAGGTAGTATTTTATCATCATCGGGAGCATTTGAGTATTATTGTATGGTTTCGAGGTTGCCCCCTCGAAGTGGCGAAGCTATTCTAATTGCATATTGAGATCATTATTCTAGAATATTGTGTTATTTGGTGTTATATTTCTTCTCATGATCTCGATTTATACAAGTGTTAACATTTCAATTTTATAAATTTTATTTTTACAATTTTTTAAACTTTTCATAGTATGACACGTATGCCCCATTTATTTTTTACATTAAAAAAATCATACATAAGGTGGATATTAATTCATTAAGTTTTTGTTATGGTAAGTCATATTTGTTTAATTATGATATAAGCAATATCAATGAAAATGATAACATTGTGGTCGTGCATAAAGAGGGCCATACATAGGAGTGACTTATAAAAAATAGTCTAGTGAGTGAGAAGCACCTTAATATTTGATTTTCCAGTATCCTATTTTTTTTAACATTTTAGATAAATTTTACAATTGTATAAATGACCTGGGAATGATAAACAGAATAAATAAAATATAGTTTGATGCTCAAGAAGATGATACATGGTCTATAATAAGATGGTTTTTTATAAAATTGCAATGACATGAATATGGACTATCCTTATATACACACACAAAATTACATTTATAATTATTACATAATATAATTTTAAATGTAATGACAATCTTAATAACAAAATCAATATTTAGTAGTGTGTGTTATTATCTTGTCTTTATTGTACCACTTGTTTATTGATGGGGTATGTCTTGTTGCACTTCACGTCACTTTGTTTCAATAGGTCACATAGATATCTATTTATTTTAAGGTACATTTATTATTTTGGGCCTAAGGAAAGTTGCATCAACTCAGTCACTCTTATCATACATAATACTATCCAAAAATCACAAGAATATCTTAGACCTTAGTATTGGCCATTTTGACCTTTTGGTTCCCTTTTTACCATTGTTATCATCTGCTCCTCATGTTATGAGTTATATATTCATGTTTTTAGGTCATTATTTTATAATTAGAGTCTTCTATATACACAATATTACTACAAGGTCTAAATTACCAAGCAATATCAAGTATATATCTATAAGCACTATTACCAAGATCAACATAAGGGAATAATTCCGCTAATATCAACACACAAGAATTATATTTTTAATTCAATATGGTTTTACATTTGAATATATCTATTTATCTTGTTATCATTGTCTCGATAGAAGGGAAAACACAAGGGGGTTCTATGTCTTGCATCCACTCTTACAAAACAATTAGAGAAATACGTTGAGTTTGATCCCCTCATTTAGGAAATGGAGTTTAGAACTCGATCACACTCAAAAATGGGTTTGCCACCAAGGAAGTCCAACTTAACCACCCACTAAATTTTTCTAATTATATTTTATTGTTAGTATATTAAAATAGGTTTGTATGATTATAGGAATAGGTGTGATCATTATATGAAAAGTATAAGAATAAATTTAATATGAAGATGAAGTTTCCTATATTAAAACAAAATCACAAAGAACTGCAAGACACTACCTTACCATTAGACACTAGCATTTTAATTTAGTACTATAACTTAACACTATTTTCTAAGATAGTTTCAACACTTTATTTTAGAGATAAAGAACCATCAACATTTTCACAACTTATTTGGCCTATTTCAATATCTAGATCATCTTAAAAAGCATCAAAACAACTAATTCACTCATATTTTTGTGTCTTACTATATTTAAAATGTGCCCTATTTGCATGTAACTTATTGATATAATTTTACATATACTATCATATATGAATGGTTAGAGTATTCATCTATCAATTTTATTACATCTTAGTTTCTATTATTTCAATCATAATTAGAGTAATATCACTTTAAATTGGGTGTAGTCACTTGGTGAACCCATTTATTGATCTTTCAAAGACTCTACGATTATAATTTTTCCCCACATTTTTTCTATCCTTACTTTTCTCTTAGTTATTCATTTTCTGCCATTACAAGTGTTAATATGGGTCCAGATTCCCAAATTCATAATATTATGGTTTCCATAGAAACTTCTACCTATGAAACTCTACTTAATTCCTTCTTAGTCCCTCGTGTGCAATTTTATCTTCCAAAGCTCATCCTTTTAAACTTGTAATTTTCATTTTTTATTATAACAACACTAATAAGAAAGTATATATATGGCTAATGAAAATATAATTTATATTTATGAGGACCAAAGTGTCGAGAATGACTATAGCTTTGAGTATTACAACGAAATTTAAAATAAGAAAGGATTAATATAATCTTACCTACTTGTGTCATACATTCTATTTATTATTAACAAGTGTTATATGATAATCATACTCACCTAAAAATGATATGCATATAATCAATCTCACCCATAATCAACCCATGTGGTGCCTCTTAGTTATATGGTTACTATGAGTACATAACTAGTAATGATGATATAAATGAGGAATGCAACGAATTGATGATGTAATTTATTATGAGAGTGGTCACTATAGTAACAATGGAGACTCTCTAACTCTAATCATCCCTCTCTTAATTATAGGATTACCTTATAATATACCTCACATCCTCATAACGAAATTTATTTTTCATATTTTTTTACTTATAAGTAAACACGAATGATTATGTTATCGCTCCCTCTTCTCGTAAAATGTAAAAGGAAAAAAATTCTTGAAGTATCTATTGATCTTATCTTTAAATTACAAAAGAAACAAAAGATTGTGTTATCTCTCACTCTTCTCAGAATGAAACATCAAACCATTTTTAACAATATCTCTCCTTTTATAGAAATGGAAAATGTAACATTTGTTGTAATTTTCCTTCTTATTCTTTTGAAATATAAAATTGCACACTCATGATTATAATGTTCATTTTGAAGAAGAAACTAGTGACCATGGTGGTAAAATTTCTCATGATTCTATTGAAATTGAAAATAATAAGAATGTTTCCTATTCTTCTCTAAATATCTTTACAAATTCAAGTGATGTATATGATACTTATAATTAAGAATCTTAAAATTCTTCATGTGATGATAAATATTAATTTCATGTCTCTAATGTTATTCCCCCTATAATTACCACACATTATCCTTAAGGTGACTAGTGATAACATCCCTACACCATATTCCCTCAAGTGGAAAAGTATTCCCATCACTACAACCAAAGTATAAATGTCGTAATGAGACCATTCATACTTATTCCATATATTCACATGAGGTATTTTCATTAATGCACTCCAAAATTTCTTTTCAAAACCAAGTGCATACCTTATCACTTGAGAGTAAGACATATAATGTTTGTATTATTTCTAATTATACACATGGAAATCCAATATGACATGCCATATTCTACTCACGTTCTTTAAAAAAATTATTATACAATGAAATATATGATCCTCACATGCATCTTAAGAAGTTTAGGATCTACATGGAACATAATGATAGCTATACAATTTTTCTAAAATCCTTCTCATCAATTTTTCTAAAATCCTTCTCATAAATTTTAATAAGAAAATCCCAATATTGATTCCACTAAAGTATTCCTAGTGGATCCTTAAGTAATTTTTTAGAACTTGAGGAAGCATTCCTAATTCATCATATTCATAAGAAATTTCAAACAAGAACATATGAATGTTTACAATAATTACATTAAGGATGAAAGAAATCAATAAGTGATTTTATTCTAAAATTTAAGTCTTCTATGACATAATTAATTTAGCAACCATATGATTTGGATATGAAAGATGTATGGTTTCAAGGTCTTATATATCCTTATAAGGAAATATTAGTATACACCACATGTGACACATTCCATGATCTATGATTTTGAGTTATTTCTTTGGAAATTTAACTTACTACTCTACAAGAGAAAGTATATCAACCCTCTGACTTCTAAGTTTATTTTGAGTAAGACACATAATAAAAAAACTCATATTGTGCATCACACAAATCTAATCAAGTAAATTTCCTACATCAATGAAATAATTTTCATAATTAGAACAAGCATCTCAATGTCTCAAGTATCCACATTTGACATACCAATAATATCCACTTTTGGCTCAACAAGTTTCATGATTAACCACATGATATATTTCATGTTTTATTAGATAATAATTTGATAACTTGACCACATAATCATAATCATCATCATCCTCATCCTCATAGGCTCAAGAAAGTAAGGGATTGATATATTTTTATTTTCATGACAAACATTGTTATGGTCTAAAATAAAAGTTAGAACATCTCAAATACAGATTATTTCATTTAACATTATATATTATAAATATCCTTATCCTTTCATGATGCATGAATCTACGGAGGATAATACATCTCATGATATTACCTAATATGAATCATTATTCCATCAACCTCCTATAGTTGATGTTGTCTAGTAATATCTTATTCGCACCTATCTCTCTGTGTGGAATACTTGATGAATAAAATCTAAAAGGATACCTAAATTTATGAATTCTAACTTGGATAAGAGCATAAAATTGTAAATCATGTGATTAATTATACACAATATCCATCTCATATAATTACACAATAGCATATCAAAATAAATCATATTGTTTACAATACATTATTGAGCTGAAAATGACTAGTCAAAAGTTATCCATCTATTTTGATAAAAATAATAAACATGTGCCAATTTTTAATGACAATAGAATATATATCCATGACAATAATCTTTAGTTATTTCATATACGTACAAAACACATTTCTCAAGTCAAAATAATACACACACATGTGCCCACATGCACACACACACACACACACACACACACACACACACACACACACACACACACACACATAGAGAGAGAGATAGAGAAAAACTCCAATATACAAATAAGGGAATTACCTTTCAAAATAATATAACAATATCTCAAAATATTTCTGAAAATAATTTTATCTTCAATTGTTTCTCCATACACTCTCAATTTAGATACCACTTCATTTATTCTTATGTAAAACCCTCCTTCACCTTCACTTTTTGACATTCCTAAATATTTTAAATTCATTTGAGGTTTTGGAGTTTATTCTTGCACCTTAAAGAATACTTGATATGAAGTATCTAGGGTAACCCATGCTTTATGAGAAAATTTTGCAGCCAAATATTCTTGGGTAGATACTAGGATCTATAACACTCCAAAGATAAAATAAGGTTTGAGAATCTGCCTTCTCTCCCTTCCTTTTTACTCTCTTCTGATCTTGAGAGAGAACATTCAAATAAATAGGTGGTTGATACTCATTCAAAATATTTTCTGAAAATCCCTTCCAAACTATAATTATCTTCAATTGATTCGAATACTCATTTTTCTCATTTGAAAATGTGGATATTCATAGAAGTAGAATTCACACAAGCCATTTCTTGTAGAAAATTTCTCTAATAACAAATGAAAGAAATGGGATTGGAAGGGGAAAAATAGAAACTTTAAGTGATGATAAAACTATGATATAAGATTAATAAAATAACCCAAAAGAATCTTTATATCATATAAAAAGTCTTAGGAAACCCTAGTGATTAAGCTAGTGTAATTGCTTGTGTACTTGATGATCAAACTATGCACTATATGCACCACTAAATTAAAAATAATATTTGTAATATTTTTGGTTATTAATTATAATAACTTATGATAAAAATATTAATAAACACTTTCACTAATTTCAATACTAGAGTACTATGACATCATGCTTTGGGCCATGATTATATTAACTCAAAAATATAAAATTTCCAATTACAGATCAACTTGCAAAGCAAGTTAAACTCATAATAGAAACTCTAATAATATTAAAATAATCCTAAAATAATTTTAGACTTCTATTTAAATCAAAATAGACTCCTACGAGTCCATGGACAAATTCAACATGTAAGAATTCTTTTCTAAAATAGATTATAATACCTAGGCATGCATTCAAAGCCTAATTATGGATTTCTTCTATATAATGTGCCATAAGGTACCTAAATTCTTTCTATTGTTACAAAAGTTTGATATTTTAATTTATATATATTTATAAATTTTATCCCATATATTTGGGGATGAAAACACTAGAATTTATACTAATATTAACACAAGTAGTTGACAGTTTATTTTTTTATCTTTTTCAACTATTTTTAGGAAATCACTACAAATCACTTATTTTATCCTACATGAATAAAAAACATATGAATTAAATTAATAATCCCCAAAACATATTAAAATTCAATATTTAGATTATTTCTAAAAATAGAAATTATATAAATTTAGAAAAATTCAAATGCCAAAATTAACATCATTCCCAATATTTCCCTTTTGATGCAAAGGGTAGAAATTTCAATCATCTGTTTGAGTCTTACATGTGTGTGATTCAGAAATCCTTGTTGATTATATAATAAAATTAATCCTTTGTTCTAACATGTATTCAATGAAAAAATATTTATCATTGACCAATTCTTTGGTAAAGTGATGCTTGGGCTCAATGTGTTTGGTTATTGCATGGAAAATTGGATTATTGGACAAAATTATTACCCTAATGTTATCACTATATATAGGCTCATTTTGAGCCTCTTTGAAATCCAATAAGAGTATCCTTAACCACTACCATTTGTTAAATATTATGTAAGGGTTGCATATACAGCTTTAGTAGAGGATAATGTAATAATAACTTATTTCTTTGAAGACCAAGAAACCAAACCACTTCCCAATGTGAAGCAATAACCTGAAGTAGAATTCATTTCATCAAGATAAACTTATAAATTTTAAGCTAAGTATCCAACAATATATAGTTAAATTTTTGTCTAATTTTAATACCATGATCATAATTCCCTTTCATATATCTAACAATTCTTTTCACATCTTGCATGTGTTTGAGTGAAGGCATGCCCATGAATCTAGAAACTAGTAAAACCCCATAAGTGATATGGGTCTAGTCATAGTGAGATACATCAAACCTCCCACCATGCTTCTAAAAATATTCTCATAAACTAAATGGATGCCATCCTATCTCATTATTTTTCTCCACTTGCAATTGGAGTATTTATAGCGTTAGAATATTGAATATTGAACTTTAATAACATATCTTTCATATAATTTGATTGAAAAATAAATACTTTTGATTTATTTTGATGTACCTTCATGGAGCTTCCTTGAATATATACAACTTCTACATAGAGCTACCTGTGAAATAAAATCATCTACATAGATGCAAACATATAAAACATTAGCACCAAAATATTTTTTAAAGAGTTAACTCATTTTGAATACTTACAAATCCTTGTGCTAAAAACTATTATAAATACTTTAGTACCAAACTCTTGGATATTTCTTGAGCCCATAAAGATCCTTCTTCAACATATATACCTAAAATTATTTACCCTTTACCTCAAAATCTTGTGGCTTGCCCCACACACACTTCTTCTTCAATCACTCTATTTAGGAATGTAATCTTTAAATACATTTGATGTATTTTCTAGCCTTAATTAAATCATTAGTATTATAGTATATTTCCTTGGAATAGGAGTATAAGTTTTCCTCATAATCAACACCAAAATTTTATGTAAAGCCTTTTGTAACAATTATAAATTTAAATTATCAATTATAACGTCTTTGTTTACTCTGGTCTTGTAGACACACTTTATACCAATGAAATCCTTATCATCATGAGGTTCAATAAGTTTCCAATAATAATTCCTCTCAATTTTCTAACATCAATCCATTATCTCCTTTGATTAGATTCTTCAAAACTTCTAGGTTTACTAGCCATAAAAGACAATGTAAACATAGTATTTTCATCATATGTATCATCAAAAAAATTACCTTGCTTATATTTCATCCTTGTAATCCTTATCTCATAATTTTTATCCAAAATTTGATTTTATGGATGTGAATTAAAAAAATATTCTTACTTGGAGTTGTTTTAGATGGATGGCTAGTCTCTTGTAAAGAGCTAGTATCATTTCTTATAGCATTGGAAACCTATGTAGGACTTTGTTGATCCTAAAAATATTCTTCAAGGGATTCTCCATACACTTGTGACACTCTTAGATACATGATCAAGATCATCATACATCTCATTATCAAAAAAATTACAAGGCCATGGTAAAAATAAAACCCAACTCCATTGGTGGGTGATGACATCATCCTTGAGGGAAGCATAGAAACACAAGGTGGAAAGTAATGTGAGGTGGAATTAAAATAATAAATTGAGATAATTATAAGTTCCAAAATGATAGAAAGAAAGGATAATTTCATACACGAGTCTAAAAAAATGGACATAATGGGACACTTGGACATAATAGGTACAATAGGTGAGCAAAAAGAGGAAACAATATAAGCATAAGGGAAATATGGAAAAAGAGCGTCATCTATAAAAGTTTGTGTTATATCCCATGTTGGGTTGTATCATCTTCATGTACTAGTGAAATCATAAGCTTCCACATTCATCAATTTCTAGTTAGGGAGTGGCGAACAAGTGGGTGAAGGAATACAGTAAGCGTTACATCCCTTCCACCAATAAAACATACATTGATGTGGGAATCTAAGTATTGGGAAAGCCTGAATATGCCAAGTATGTACCATATCTGCTTCCTACCATGAAGAACATCTAAACGGCCATTCAAAAGGCTAATTTACACGATAAAATTAAGGTCTCCATGACTCTCACAAGTGAGGGAAATTGTAGATGCAAGTGTCATTTTAGGATCCTTTTAAGGGAACTTTCACTAATTAATTGAAGAGGGATGTAAGATTTGTTCCCAAATTCTTGGAGAATAATGGCTCTCCTTTCTTGGCCAATGTCTTTCTAGTTTTCATCTACAACATAAACAGGGAGTCGTATATCTTAGATTATGCCTTGTTAAAACCCATGGCGCCCATTTACAAGAGCTTGTTTGACACCATGATTGATGCTATGTATTTTTCCATAGAATCCCTGGGGCATTCCAACACACCCATAGTTGTTACTTCTAATTTACTTGTTTTCGAACATGGAATCCAGAATTTTAAATAACATGCAAGAGTCGATCCACGCTTTGTCGTCCATGGCGAGGAAAGTTCGTTGGACGGGACTTGCACCCTGGTCGTCTAGGGCCATAAGAGCCACCGGTTCCTTGTCGGTGTATTGGACGAGGCTCGATTCCCAGTCTTGTTGGGTCAGTATAGTGGAATCAAGGCCATGGTATTTACTAACTAGCAATCACATACGAACGGTGTAATGGAGACGCCGAAGGGGATGCATATAAGATGTTAAAGTTGAGGAGTTAAGTGGTGAAGGAGGAAGAGGGCCGGTGAATAGGGCGATGGGGAGGAGGATTGCAAGGGCATGAAAAGTGATGGGCGGTATATTTTTTTCTTGTGGGGAAACCAAAATTTTACCAATTTTGAATAGATATTAAAGTCTCTATAGTTGTAATGTACATCAAATGTGAAGACAAAGGAAGTCAACATAGTGTGATATGGTATAAAAAGACACGTCATTTCCAAGTAGATGGGCACGTGAACAACACAGTTACAGTCGTAGGTGGGTTGCTTTGTTGTGTATACTCAAGTTTGTGGGATCCATGTGGATGAAATTGACACACATTACATCGCCAAACAAATCAATCTACATCACTTTGGAGATAACGAGTTGGAAGTGGAGGAATCTTCTCACATTGCCATGAGAAAGGATATTTTTTTGTAACCAAAAAAATTCATGAGATAAGTGTGTAGTATGAAGGAATTCAGGCCAGGTAACTATTTGCGGTCGGGAAATATTGTTGATCTAATATGAGTTGAGAATGGCAAAACATTGGTGGCACTACATTGCAAACAAAGTGAGTTGCATTGGAGAGAAATTTAGCTCGTGAATGGTAAAGGTGATGAACTGAGTTGCCTTAGATGGATGAGACAATGGGAAGTGAATGAATGAAATGAGATCGAGTCCAAACAATATTGGAGGGGCTCAAAGTGAGATATGCAATGAAAAGCATGGTTGAGGACAAGATGTTGCAACTGATGCAGGAAACACATTTTGATCATGATGATGGTACCTAGCGAAGAAGTTCTGTTATCCATGTTAGTGTCCTTGGTGTGGTTGGTGGACCATGATAAAGGTTTGATAGGCGTGACTATGGAAGTAAAAGACATGGCAACAATGATTAAGTTAGAACATGTTATTTGTTTACATCACTTATTTCAAATGTGTCATCTTTTTTGCATGATGTTAAATTTAGGAGGTCAATATGAAAAGGGATTTGAGGTGACCTAGGGTTGTGAAGGAGCTACCTGAGCAAAGGGAATAAGCTTGGAGAGATTACACTCGACACCAATTAAAAGCATTATGAAGTTAAATCCATTACATAAGAAGAAAAGAACACTCGACCTACATGATGGCACTTGAAAAAGCATCAAGATCATTGGGTGAGTTAAGGTGATAGTGATATGTAGATAAGATGGGGCCAAACATATTAGTGGGGGGCTAGGGGAAGTGGCTATTTGATGTATTAGAGACAAACCTAATCTCAATCACCATATACTGGTGAGAATCACATGTGAGTAATGCAATGGAGACATGAAATGGGATGCATAAAAGATGTTAAAGTTGAGAAGTGAGATGGTGTAGGAGGAAGAGGGCCGGTGAGGAAGGGGATAAGGAGGAGGTCGTGCAGGGGTAGAAAAAGTGATGGGCATTAATTTTTTTCTTGTGGGGAAATAGAATACTTTACCAATTGATAATAGAGCTTAAAGTCTCTACAGTTGCAATGTAACTAGGATGTGAAGACAAAGGAAGTCAATATAACATGATGTGGCATAAAAGGACACATCAGCTCCAAGTATATGGGCACATGAATGACACAATTACACTCATAGGTGGGGTGATTTGTTGTTTCTACTCAAGTTCGCATGAGCCATGTGGATGAAAGTGACACACATTACATCACCAAACAAATCATATCCCAAATGACCAAACAAATTGTATCACAAAGTATGCAGGATCCTTTCATGGGACATCATATCCCAAATGACAATCTCTTTGAAACTGTACATGAGAGAGCCTCACTAATAGCTACTAATTCCAATGGAATAAAATGACATGTAATGGTCATGGACATTCAAATAAGAAAAAGCTTCTCCTTTTAAATGCATTTTTTGTCTAGGCACACACTTTGATATACCTTTCACATGCCACATGTATTTTAAATTTCAAAGGCTAATGACTCTACAAAGGGGTGCATTTATCCTCTACCTTAAGTCAGGAGTTTAACAACTAATGACTAAGTAACACATGGACTAATATGGCACAATTTGGTGGAGTGGTAGTCCCCATTGCTCATGTCTTGTTTTTCCTTCAAAACATTATATACGGAGCTTTTACTACAATATATTTTCATAGGACATGCTGCGAGGAGAATGAGTAGGGCCGAAGAGCATATGAATGACACTAATATGGCCATAAAACATTGACTAAGGTGTTGGGGCTACCACACTAGTTGTACATATATATTAATCAAATCTAAGCATATAAGCATTCAATACAAAAATAAAAAAGAAGAAACAATACACGATATTTAACTTGGTTCACCAAGTGTGGGCTACGTCCATCAAAAAATAGCCAATTTATCATCACAGAGGAAATACAATGAAGATTTGTAATCTTCCACACCTTCTTCGATGTCATGTACTTTCTTCTCTACAAATTTCTCTTTTTCTCTCTAAAGGAAACTTCTCTTAATTCTTAATGAATTCTATCTCTTCTAACCCTAGCTTTATGCTTATATAATCATTCTACAATCTTAGTGCACTTTAGCTTGTTAGAATGTGTTTTATATTTTGTATACTATATACCTAGGAGTATTGTACACCTCTTCTATGAGCCCATGGTTTTGGTACCGATTGTATTGTAAAACCGCTTTCATAGTTTCTTAATGTTTTTCTTACAAAATAATGGAGATGTAGTAGGGTAAAGAAAAACTTGAAAGTACATTATTATATTGTAAATGGTTTAGTTAATGCAATAAGAGAGAGAAGTTATTGTTTGGTTTTTTCCCAAAGGGTTTCGGAGTTGAATCTTGTGTTTTTTCATTTGTTTTCTTTGATTATCTTGAATGTTTTGTTCAGTATAGCTTCTTGTTTATTATTTTATTAGATTGATTCTCTTCATTTGGTATCAAAGCTAGGTTTTAGATTTTATGTGAAGAGTTAGGGTTCCTAAAACTTGTGATAAAAATTTTGAGTGGGAGCTCTGCAGGTGAATTTTTCAAGTAGAAGAAAATGACAAGAAGCGCAAGGATCGAAATCGAAAAATTTAATAGCCAACATTTTGAGTTATGAAAGCTCAAGATGGAAGATCTTCTTGTGGATAGAGATCAGTGGATTGATGTGTCTGGAGTCATGCCTACGGGTATGAAGGTAGAGGACTGGGAAAAGATTGATAGGAAGGTAAGGAGTTCATTTAAATTGTGTATAGTTTTGTTGAATGTGTCAAATGAGAAATCCGCTTATGTGTTATGGGAGAAGTTGGGGACTTTGTATCAGAAAAAGTCTCTAGTGAACAAATTTCTCTAAAAGAAGCTATATTCATTGAGAATGAATGATGGAGACTCTATTGCAGAACATTTGAACATCTTTAATACTATGGTAAGTCAGTTGATTTCTGTTGATATTAAAATGGAAGAAGAGGATAAGTGTATTACTCTTTTGTGTTCTTTACCTGAGTCTTGGGATAATCTAGTTATGGCTATTACTAGTACTACGACAAAATTATTAGTTGAGGATGTAGTTGTGGCCTTACTATCAGAAGAAATGAGGCGAAAATCCATTGAGGATTATCAATCCAAGGATGCCTTATATGTAAGAGGTCGTACCCAAGAGAAAAGAAAGAAGAGGCAAGGATAGTCGAAGTCCAGTAAATTGAAGACTATATAAAAGATAAGAGGAAATGTTGGAGCTGTGGTAAAATGGGGAATTTCAAGAAAGACTATAGATCTAAAAAGGTAGAAAAGGTTAAGTCCTCTAACAATGGTGGATCTTGAGATACAAAAAGCCTCTAATGAAGACTCGGGAGATTTGTGTTTGGTGACTTCCACTCACATGCATGTGACAGTGCATGGTTGATTGACTCAGGTGCCTCCTTTCATATTATTGGGTTTCATATTTGCACTTGGAATGAAACCATAGTTAGGGGACAAGCAAGTCCCTCCTCTTTAATGGGAGAGGTTCCCTTATTGAAAGCAGGGGAAAACCTATGTACAAATACACAATCTTTCATTCAATGGTGGTTTCGATATCTTGAAATATGTTTTATTCCTAGAAAGTTATCAATACATGAGGATAGAAGACTTGAAGAGAGAAGGGAGGTAGAAGAAGACAATACTTTTAGGGAAAAGAGATGGCAGAGAAAACCCTTATATGTATTGAGAAAATGAGATATAGAGTAGAAACATTCACATTTATAATGGGCACAATCCATAGACTCAAAGTTCTTGAGATTGTATAAACTAGAACACAAAGTTTCTAAGCATGCAAGGATTAAATGATTCACAGATCAGAGCAAGAAGGAAAGAGAAAATAGAGGAAAAGGAAAACCCTTGTATTGATTCCTTCAAATTCGAAATTACAGTTTAAGAATATCAAAATTCCAACCCCTTACAATGGCTTTGAAAGAGCATGAAATAGTTTACAAGAGACGTTACAACTTCCTCAAAGCAAGAAAGAAAAGCGATTACAACTTCATTCCAATCATTCACGCCCTTTCAAGTTCTTGATTCGCAAAGAAATGTTAATGGTGGAAAAACTAATTTTTAAAATATACGATCATTACATTATTTCGCTAGTTAAATATGGGCCATTCGATTTGCTTTTATAACTTTAAATTTGGGCCACCCACGTGGGATAAATTGATTAGAAGCAGCTTTTACAGGGGGAAAACTTTACGCTTTATAAGATACAATGAAAAGGCATTTTGGAAAATTTTGGCCCATTTGCCCGCTTTGAATTTTCAATGATTTGACACATGGTGCTATCCTGCACACATGGGGTCATGGATCACTTTTTACTTTTAACTCTTTTTATCAAAAATCTTAAAACTTCAAATCAAAGTTGCCAACCCGCATCCCTGCTTTGACTTTCCAACATGAGCTACGTGGCACCATCTCGATGATGGATTTTTGACCCTTGGGCATTATTTTTCTATCTCTCTACGTGGGTTGGCACCATCCACCATCCATAACTACACCATTTTTAAAAGTTGTTAAGTGCTAAAAACTCCTGACCTCGACATGTGGAGCTTTCCCACCTTGGGCAAATAATACCATCTCAGATGTCCTGCCATGGCCATAACTTGAAAAATATGAAGAGTTAGGAGGACTTCTTTACCTTTTGAAAATGGGAAGAAATTTCCCATCGATGAAGAAGTTTCTAGGAGACCACAAGCCCTTGGAAATAACCATATTTCACAATACTTTTTTTTCAATTTTCAGAGGTGCCAACTCAAAATTTTAAGTCTAGACTTGGAAAATAAGGGGAATTTTGAGGGTGACAACAGTGGCTCTTTTCTGGGGATGACTTGGCTTGGAAAAAAGACACAAGGCAAGATCAAGAATTGTAGATAACTCTGGGAAAGAGGACCATTGTTTTATCCATTGGGAAAAGGATTCAAAAGCAAAACCAATACAAGGCAACACACACAAGATGGGAAAATAAACAAAAAAAACCAAAAGGAAAGACCCAAAATAAAACACACCACACAACAAAGAATAAGAAAGGGAAACAAGCCAAAACCAAAAACCAAATGCAATGTACAAAAGGACTTCCTAGCCACCTAGGACTTGAACAACTTTAGGTACTACCCACTATAAGGAAGTGGGAGAGGAGATCCATCCATGTAATCCAAATAAAAAGAGTTCTCTCCAGCAAAATTTCTAATTCTAAAAGGACTAAGCCAAAGAGGATCAAACTTACCATGGCTTCCTCGTGGCTCATGTCTTTTGTCCCAAAGCAACACAATGTCTCCCACTTAGAAAACTATGGGTTTGGCTTTCTTGTCAAACAAATCCTTCACTTTCAACTGATGAGTTGTTATCTTGTTAACCACTTGCAATCTATCCTCATCAAGCTTCTGAAGGTACAAAATTCTCTTGTCCAAAGAGCTACTGAAACTTGAATCTTCAATGGTTTTCAAAGATGCAAGTAGTGGAAATTACCACCGTGATCTAGAATTTGAGCTTCCACACCATACACCACTTGGAAAGGAGACATTCCAATTCTCTCTTGGTGTAAAATTCTATCAGCCCAAAGTGCATCATATAACTTCTTATGCCAATTCCTCTGAGAATCATTTACAAGCTTTCTAACTATGCTCACCAAGTTCTTGTTTGATTCTTCCATTCCTTAGGGGTAGTAATATAAAGAATGGAATTTGTCAATTATGTCAACTATTCACCTCTACTTGATTGTACCCCAAGAATCCATCTATCATAGATCCATAGCATCTCCGAGCCCATGACAGCTTGCAATATTTGGTCCATCATGGGGAGAGGGTAGTTGTCCTTCAAAGAACCCCGATTTAGATTTCACAAGTCCACACAGATCCTGGATCTCACCATTCTTCTTCCCTAACATGCACTATATTAGCAATCCACATTGAATGGTGGATGGGGAAGATGATCTTAGCCTTTAAAATTTTTTTATTTCTTGGAAAATCATATCATCTATCTTTGGATTATATTTCCTTTGCTTTTGTTTGAAGGGTTTGATCTTAGGCTTAAGAGGAATGAAATGTTACATTTCTTTAGGCTGAAAAGCCTTAAGATCATCATAAGAGTAAGCCAGAACATCAACATACCTCTTCAATAGATTCACCACCTTATTTTTCTCTTCCTAAGTGTAGCATTTTCCAATGTTGACCATTTTGGGATCATCAAGACTCCCAATATTCACTTTCTCAATCTCAAGCAGATTGTCGGGCTCCTTGGGAAACTTTAGACTTCATATACCTATCATGTTTATCAAAAAGATCCTCCAAACTCACCATCCCTTTAGGGATTTTGTTGCCTTTCAGTTTGATGCATCCATCTTGATCCATCTCTTCTTTGACACCCTCTTCATTTGATGACACACACTCTCTAGGTAGATTGTCACTTCCTTCAAAGTACAACTGATCAAAGTTGTCTTTGAGCTCCAAGAAAGAAAGCAAATGTTGGTCATCATTGAAAACTTGCCAATTATTTGCATTGTCAAGCACATTGGGTCTATGGATCATCTCAATGGTGAATTTCTCCTGAGGGAAATCAGGATGAGGAATCAACAAGGACCCCAAAATAGCTAGAGAGTCATCCCTAGTGTTCCTTTCCCTTGGCACAACTTCAATGGAAAAAGCATCAAGGAATTCAATGGAATCCCATACTAGATTCCTATAATGCTTCAACATTGTTATTTACCTAATAAAGGTCTCTAACTTGTTTTATAATTAGCTCTACATCTCCACGAGCAAGAAGGTTCTTCACTCCCATTTCCTTCACCATGCTCAACCCAAGAATGAGGGCCTCATACTCAACAATATTGTTGGTATTTTCAAACTGAAACTTGAAGGAGAAAGGATGAACCTTACCCCTAGGAGAAATGAGCACTACACCAGCTCCAGAACTAGTTGAAGAGTAGCTTCCATCAAACTCCAAAGTCCACACACCATTAGGATCAAGCAACACTCCCTTTGATAGACTTGTCTCCTCTTGTGACATGATCATGTAGTTCTCATGCCCAATGTCTTCATATAAGTATTTTTGTTTTAGGATCATCTATCTTTTGCACAATATACTCTGCTTGTTTCTCAAGAAACAGCTTCTTCATCTTCCCATTGACAGGATCAAGGAATGTGACCAATCCATTTGGATCTCACCTCCAACATCTTTGCAAAATTTCCTACTTAGTAGCATGCCATAAGAAGGAGGGATATCATCATACCAAGATGGTAGCCAAGACCTTCTTCTTTGGTAAAGCAACAAAAACTACTTGTGCATCCTTGATTCTCCCAACCAAAGGCACTTTTCATGGAATAGCAAGAGCCATAAGTGCGGGTTAGGGTTAGACCCAAAGCATGAGCCACTTTTACAGGAATTACATTATCAGATGCACCAGAATCAATGACATAATTGCTAAGATCTTATGGCTAGCTATGAGGAGAGTCACATAGAAGGGTTTGATCTTCTCATTAGGTGAAGTGACTGCAGCCACAAGGCTGGATTGAGGTGGAGGAGTGGGAAAAAGGCCTTTAGAAGAATGGGCTGGGGTTTTAGATTTAGAATTTACAAAGTTAACCATTTTGGCAAAGGATTTAGGATGGGTTTGATAGAACTCTGCCTCAGAAATCTAAATCTTGGTCTTTTTAAGATGGTCTATAATGTCAAAAGATCCAGATGTGGATGGGGAATCATTAACAAGAGTAGGAGGAGCTTTTAATCTATCAGCTTTATCATTTATTGGACAAGAATTCTCAGAAGCAGAAGTAGAGGGAGAAGGACTAGCAGAGCTTACCTTTTGGGTGGAAGTAGTAGGAATAGGAGCTCCTCTTCTTGCAATCACTAGGATGGTGATGGGGTACTCCTTGGATATTTTGGAGTTGTACCACTTTTTCCTTTTTGTTGGTCTACTCTCGGGTCATAACAACATATGACTCATTGTTCATCTCAGAAAATACATCATCATAGTCATCTTCATCATCCATACCTTAGTGGTGAAGAAATGAACTCAAGAACCACTAGGCTCCTCTAGTTATTCATTAGCTTCATCTTCTTGTTCATCATAGAGCCCATTTTCTTCCTCATCCTTCAGGCTCAAGAACCTCACAAGTAGCATTGACAGGCACCTTGAGGTGTGGACCTTTAATGGCCAACCTGGTTTGAGAAGAGGGCAAGTGGTTCCTAGGCTGAAAATTCTTCCTTAGAACATCTTGATATGGAGCATGTTGAGCCAATTGTTTCTTGATGGCAATGAGGTCATTAGCCAACTTTTGCACCAACTGATTTGCATTACCTCTAGGGAGAGAGGAAGAAGAAGATGCTTTGGATTTGAAAGACTCCTTTTTAACTTTCAGACATGATCAAGTCATCTTCCACATTCGACACCAATCTCTCGATCAACATCCAAAGTTACAAGATTTTCTCTCCTCAGGGCATAGCTTACTTATGGCAATTGAGACATTCAAGAAGAAACACTTCTGAATCTTATCAATAGCCTAGTGTTTAGTGGAATCTTGTTAATCAACTTTTTTGAACTTGGCCACAAATTCTCTCATAGGTTCATGTGGCTCCTTCTTGATTTAAGAAATCTGAGCTAGCAAAGCATGCACATCTTCAAGCAGGTTTGAAACGCTGCTCAAATGCAGTCCTCATAGTATTCCAATGGTGATGGTCCCAACAGGAAGATGGTAAAACCAATCTACAACATTATCTTGCAAGGTCTCCACAAAAATAGCCTAATAGAGACATCCTCATGTTCAACTCTAAGGACCCCACATGCAACAATGAAGGATGCAATGTGTTCATTAGGGTGCACTTTTCCATCACCTCTAAATTTGGGAAAATTCTTCCTGTTACCCCTAGGTAACTCATGCAATGGTTGAGGAAGAGCCAGAGGCCCAACTCTTTGTCCCCAAGGCAGAGTGTTGCTACCATCCTTAGAAATATTGCTTGAAGTGGAACTGAGACACCATCAAGAATTAGAGCACAGAGATTAGGGCTAAGTTGTGCCTGAGGAATGTTAATACCAAAAGCTATCTTTAACAGGAGGTGTGCTTGTGGAATGAGCTCTTCTATTTCTTCTTGTTAGAGGAATTTGAAAACCTTGTTGATCCAGGAGTTGAAATTGGGGATCTTCAATTCCAAGAGCCCTTCTACCATGAGTGTATCTTAGAGTCGCTAGATCAAAGAAATGATCAAATTAGTTGTTCTTTTAGAAAGGAAATTTTTGAAAAAATCCCCAGCGGAGTCACCAAAAATTGTTGGGTTTCAGATTTGCACTTGGAATGAAACCACAGTTAGGGGACAAGCAAGTCCCTCCTCTTTAATGGGATAGGTTCCCTTATTGAAAGAAGGGGAAAAACCTATGTACAAATACACAATATTTCATTCAATGGTGGTTTCTTGATATCTTGAAATGTGTTTTATTCCTAGAAATTTATCAATACATGAGGATAGAAGACTTGAAGAGAGGAGGGAGGTAGAAGAAGACAATACTTTTAGGGAAAAGAGATGGCAAAGAAAACCCTTATATGTATTGAGCAAAATGAGATATAGAGTAGAACCATTCATGTTTATAATGGGCACAATCCACAGACTCAAATTTCTTGAGATTGTATAAACTAGAACACAAAGTTTCTAAGCATGCAAGGATTAAATGATTCACAGATCAGAGCAAGAAGGAAAGAGAGAATAGAGGAAAAAGGGGAAAACCCTTGTATTGATTTCTTCATATTCAAAATTACAGTTCAAGAATATCAAAATTCCAACCCCTTACAATAGCTTTAAAACCCATGAAATAGCTCACAAAATACATTACAACTTCCTCAAGCAAGCAAGAAACGGTTATAACTTCATTCCAATCATTTACGCCCTTTCGAATTCTTGATTCGCAAAGAAACTTTAATGGCGGAAAAACTAGGTTTTCAAATATATGGACATTACATTATTTCGCTAGTTTAAATATGGGCCATTCAATTTGCTTTTATAACTTCAAATTTGGGCCGCCCACGTGGGAGAAATTGATTGGAGAAGGCGTAGGGGGAAAAACTTTATGCTTTATAACTTTTACAACGAAAAGGCATTTTGGAGCATTTTGGCCCACTCGCTCACTTTGACTTTTCAACGGTCAAACACATGGCATTATCTGCTTAGCAATGGGGTTGCAGATCACTTTTTTACTTTTAACTCTTTTTGATCAAAAAAGCTAAAAACTTCAAAATTCCCCGCCGACCCGCATCCCCGCTTTGACTTTCCAACACGGCTACGTGGCACCATCTAATTGGTGGCAGACCTTAGGCATTCTTTTTCTATCTCTCTATGTGGGTTTTCAGGCCTACCATCGCCAACTGCACCCTTTTCAAAAGGTGTTAAGTGCTAAAAAAATCCGTAGCCCTTGCCCACCTTGGGCAAATAATACCATCTCAGGTTCGTCGGGCCATAATTTGAAAAATATGAAGAGTTAGGAGGAATTCTTTACCTTTTCGGAAATGGGAAGAAATTTCCCATCTGATGAAGAAGTTTCCAGGAGACCACAAGCCCTTGGAAATAACCATATTTCACAATACTTTGTTTTTAATACTTTTAGAGGCACCAACTCAAAATTTTAATTCTACACTTGGAAAATAAAGGGAATTTTGAGGGTGACAACACATATGACACCACATAAGGAGTGGTTCTATGAATATGAAAAGTGTAATGGAGGTGATTTATATACTGGGAGACAACACAACCTGTAAGATCATTGGTCGTGGGAGAATCAAGATGAGGTTTAAAGATGGAAGGATTAAAACCCTCCCAGGTGTTTTGCACATTCCAGGTTTGACCAGAAACATAATATATGTAAGTAAGATGAATGATGCAGGTGTTCAAGTAGCATTTAGTAAAGATAGTTGCAAGATGGTTCAGGGTGTAATGGTATTGGCAAGAGGCATCTGTAATGGAACATTGTTTAAGCTTGAGTCAAGCATCGATATCGATGAGTTCAATAGATCGTGGTTCTAGAGGAGAAGAAAGCTTTAGATCTAACTCCTACATCTGCTGCAATGAAGATGATGTTATGGCATCAAAGGATGGGACACATCGAAGAGAAAGGACTTCGTACTTTAAAAGTAAAAGGTATGGTTGAAGAAATTTCTGAGTGTCCTTTAGATTTTGATTTTTGTGAGCATTGTGTGTTTGGAAAGAAAACTAGATTACATTTTCCTATGATTGCTACAAGATTAGAAGGAATTCTACATTTGATACACAGTGATATTTTTTAGACTGTAAAAGTTCCATCATTAGGAAAATTCATGTTCTATGTTAGTTTTATAGATGATTTCTCTAGAAACACGTGGGTATATTTTATTCGGAATAAGTATGAGGTTTTCAATAAATTCAAAGAGTTTAAGGCTCTTGTGGAAAATCAGACAGAAAGGAAGATAAAGGTTTTGAGAAGTGACAATGGCAGGAATATTGCTCTAATGCCTTTGAGAAATTATGTAAAGAGTGTGGAATAGAAAGGCAGAAGACAACTTCATATATGCCACAATATAATGGAGTTGCAAAAAGGATTAACAAAAGTTAATGGATAAGTGTAGAAGTATGCTCAAGTAGTGTCGGTTTGGACATAAAATTCAGGTAGAATAAAGTGACAACTACGTGTTATTTGGTTAATAGATCACCGACATCTACACTTGAAGGGAAAACTCCACAGGAAGCATGGACTAGTAAGAAACCCTCTGTTAGACATTTACGTGTATTTGGTTGTATTGCTTATATGTATATTCCAAAGAGAAAAGAACCAAGTTGGATAATAAATCTGCTAAGTGCATATTTATTGGATATTCTAATGGCGTAAAAGGATACAAGCTTTGGAATATAGAATCATAAAAGGTTGTTTTTATCCATAATATAATTTTTAGAGAGCTTAAGGAAATTCCAGAGTAAGAAGCAAAACTAGAGGAAGATCATGTTAAAATTGAGGAAGATGAATCGTGCAATTTGATGCAACTACAAAAGATGAACCATAACGAGACTTGCAAGGGGATGATTTAGATGAAGAAGGTGAGGAACCAGAAGATGTTTAACAGTAAAATCCTATCTTAAGAAGATTAGATCGGCTAAGAAGGGTACCTGAGAGGTATAGTCCTCCTGATTTCCGTTCTACTTTTTTTTTTGTTAGTTTTATTTATCACCGATAATGAACCCAAGACCTGTGAAGGAGACTTTTGGATTTAATGTAATCAAGTTTTGGAAAAATGCTATGGAGGAAGAAATGGAATCCTTATATAAGAACATTACATGGGACTTGGTGAAATTACCTCCTGGAATAAAACAAGTTGGTTGTAAATTGGTGTTTAAGAAGAAGTATAATGCATATGGGAAAATAGAAAAGTATAAAGCTTGTCTTGTGGCAAAGTGTTTCTCTTAAGTGGAGGGACTCGATTTTGGTGAGATATTTTCTCATGTTGTTAAGTTACATTCTATTAGATTTCTTTTAGCTATTTTTGTTGCTTTTGATATGGAAATAAAGCAAATGGATGTTAAGGCAACGTTTTTGCATGTGAGCTTGAGGAGGAAATCTACATGACACAATGACCCGTAAAGCTTTAAGAACAAAGGAAAGGAATATTTAGTGTGTAGGCTGAAAAATTCATTATATGGCTTGAAGTAATCACCAAGAATGTGGAACCAGAAATTTGACAGGTATGTGTTGAGACTTGGGCTTGAAAGAAGTAAAGTTGACCCATGTGTTTATTTTAAACATGAAAGTGAATATTATGGTATCATTGTATTGTATGTTGATGACATGTTGTTAATTGGTAATAATAAGAAATTGGTCAGTCGTGTTAAATATCAACTCTCATATCATTTTAATATGAAGGATCTGGTGCTGCAAAAATTATTTTGGGCATGGAAATAAAAAGAGATCGTGTAAATAGGAAACTAGTGTTAAATCAAATAAAATATCTTGAGGTGATATTGCAAAGGTTTCAAATGCATGAAAGTAAACTTGTTAGTATTCCTTTTCTGTTGGTCAAAATTTGTCTTCTAAACAATGTCCTAAAACTGAAGAAGAAATAGAGGACATGTCTCAGGTACCATATGCTAGTGCAGTTAGTAGTTTGATGTATGCAATGGTTTGTACTAGACTTGATATTGCACATGCAGTGGGAGTAGTGAGAATATTCATGTCAAATCTTGGAAAGGAACATTGGAATGTGGTAAAGAGAATCTTTAGGTACCTGCGTGGGACATCTAATTATGTAATTTATTATTAGGGAAAACCTGATGAAAGTAAAACATTATATCTACATGGTTTTGTGGATTCCAACTGGGGTGGAGACTTGGATATGCACAGGTTTACTAGTGGTTATGTGTTCAACTTGTTTGGTGGAGCGGTAAGTTGGATGAGTAAATGTCAAGCAAGTGTTGCAATATCCACCATAGAGGCTGAGTACATGGAAACTACTCATAGTAAAGTAAAGAAACTGACTCAAGCGGTTTGAGTTCACTCAAAATGTCAGTAAGGATGATTATAATAGTCTCCAAAGCAAATTGAGTTCATTCAATGAAAAATGATGTTTAAAGGATCGATTATAACTAAGTAAGGTGAACATGAAGGATAATGTGGTTGAGTGCGTGAGTCTTAAGAAATTTTCTTGGTGTAGAAAATTGATGGGTTTGAATGCCTTGAGCTACCGACTATATGGCAGTGTATGCCCCTTTGTAAAGTATACAACAAGTGGGAAAATGTTAGAATGTGTTGTATATTTTGTATATTGTATACCTAGGAGTATTATACACCTCTTCCACGAGCGTTAGCAGGGTTTGGGGATGGCCCCTGACTGGGGTTTGGGGGCAATGCCCCCAGAAACATTTTCGAAATCCATATTTTTGGGGAGTATAGACATGCTATTTTTATCTATATGTATATGTGTGTGGTGTCATAATCCATGAATTATGGGGAACTTTTATGGGTTTTTATTAGCCCATGGTTTTAGTACCCATTCTATTGTAAAGCTGCTTTAAGCTCAAGTTTCTTCTTGTTTTGCTTACAAATAGTTGGAGATGCAAAGACAAGAAAGAAGAACTTGAAAGTACATTATTGTATTGTAAATGATTAAGTTAATGTAATAAGAGAGAGAAGTTATTGTGTTGGGTTTTTTCCCGAAAGGTTTTCCCAGGTTAAATCTTGTGTTTTGTCATTTGTTTTCTTTGATTATCTTGAATATTCCATTTAGTATATCTTCTTGATTATTAGTTTATCGGATTGATTCTCTTCATAGATATGTAATTACAACCATTAGATTCACTTTACAACTAAAGATAAATCTAATTATCATAACTTAATTATAATAGTCACGCACATGCAACCGATATCAATTAACCTTAAGCGATGTTGGTTCCTTTTTGCCTAATCGACATCTTGGTCCATGGGTGACTGACGTTAGTTTGTCAACCAACGTCGAAATCTACTATGTATTCTAGTAAGTATGTAAAAGCATGATAATGAAGTAATTAAGCTACACAACTCAAAAATATCCCACTTAGAGATAAATTGTTGCATTTTACCATATAGCTCCATCCTCTAATCCTTGGCTTGTTTCTCCCTCTTCAAGTCTCAAACTTGAAGACCAACAGAAGTGGAGTGTACCTCCAACTTCTCCTTTTCCAATGGCTTTGTTAGGATATCCGCAAGATTCTCCTCTGAATGAATTTTCTCCAATTTCAGTTGCCCATCCTCCAATACATGTTGTATGAAGTGATATCTCAACTGAATGAGTTTTGTTCTAGAATGAAATGTTGAGTTCTTTGCCTAATGAACTTCACTTTGATTATCACCTGTACAATCTATAATCCTCTTGTTCCTTTCCTAACTCTTCCATGAACATGCTCATCCATAACATCTCCTTGTTAGCTTCTATAACTACAACATACTCACCTCCTTAGTAGAGATGTGGCCACAACCTTCTCGCAACCTAGAAATCCAACTAATTTTCATGTCACCACTGTGAAAACATATTCAATGGTGCTCCTCTTGCCATCCAAATCACCAGCCATGTCTAAATCCACATATCCACATAAAGAAGTATCTGACCCTCCATAACATAACTGCATGTTAGATGTCCCTCTCAAATACCTGAGAATCCATTAGACTGCTTTCCAATGCTCTTTACCTAGATTAGCTATAAATCTACTCACAACTCCCACTGCCTATGCAATATCCGGTTTGATCAAACCATAGCATACATCAAGCTCCCAAGCTGCTGAAGCATACGTAACTTGTGCCATGTAATCAACCTCCTCATGTGATGTAGGACACTGATATTTTCTCAATTTGAAGTGTCAACCATAGGTGTACTCACAAGTTTTGAATTTTTTAAATTAAACCTTTCCAACACCTTATTTATATAATTCTCCTAAGATAAATACAACTTCTTGTTCTTCCTATCTGTGTGAATTTGCATGCCAAGTATTCTCTTTCTAGCTCCCAAATCCTTCATTGTAAATGTGTGAGCTAGCTTTTTGTAAGCTCACCAATGTCCTGCATACTAGATCTTGCAATAAGCATATCATCCACATACAATAACAAAATAATATAGCTCCCATTTCCAAGCATCTTGAAATAAACACAATGGTCATATTCTCATCTCAAATAACCATGTTTATGTATGAAACTATCAAACCTCGTATACCATTTCCTTGGAGCTTATTTGAGCCCATATAAGATTAATCACATGTGCTGAATTGGAATTCCTTGCAGGTCCAAGACCTAGGAATAATCGTGGTTAAGCCCATTTGAGTGTTGGGAACTCGCCAGATTGTACTTAAGAAATCGCGTGAATCAATGTAAGGTCCAATGGGACCAGTTTAGCGAAGAAAGTGCAACTTGGGAAAATCTCGAAGAAATGAGATCTGCTTTTCCATACTTGTTTGATCAAAATTGAATTCAAAAAACTGATAATTCTACCAAATATAGACAATTACTGGTCTATTTTACAGTTATCTTAAAACATTGTTTTGATGATTAAATCTGTTTTTGGTATGAACTTATGAATGGAAGGACGATAATTGAATTTTGTCCTGGAAACTCTATGAATTGGCTAATTTGATCATCGGGACGATGATTCTTTAAGAAGGGAGGAATGTAACGTCTTGATTTTTATAAGCTATTATGATAATCTCTTTTCATGATGTTGTAACTGTAGAAATGAGGATAATTATGTTAAGATATATCTTTTAATCTTAAAAGGAATGTGTTACTAATTTGGACCCTTGTTTACTGTAATTTGTTTACTTGGGACGGAGGTTATAACTTGTGTTTTGCAAGTGTGAGACAACAGACTTGTTTTTATGTTTGATGAACTCTTATTGTTGATTGACAACACACCTTGAATCAATTCCATTGATCCAAGGTATGTTGTGGCCTTCTTTGAGATCACTTTGTCGATTTATTTTCTATAAGGAATGAAGTCTGAAACCAGACTGAAGGTCGTTAAAATTTATAAATTTCATGAACCTAGTTACAGGTATAAATATCCGGTACCTAGATGCCAATGGAAAAGGTTTGATTCCCAAACCACATACAAGTTGTAATGCTAGACAGCGTAAGACAATAAGAGCCTTGATGCAAGCGACACAGGTATGTGTCGAACATAGGACAAAACGTCCTGCATTGTGCTGAATGTGAACGTAAGTTGTAAAACTTACTAAGGAAACTATTAAGTAAATAATATGGGGATTAAATTCTAACCTATAACTATGTTTTAGCCTATAACCTAACTACTACCCTACGTGGATTTTAAATTGCATGGGATGTAAATTGTTGCAAATCCTAATGACTTGAGACCTAGGTGAAAAACCTAACTATGGACAATGCAACCTAAACTATTGCTAACCTAAGGAGGGGACCTATGGACCCATGTGATGAAACGGATAAGAAGGGAAGGTTAGAAATTGATTAAGGACAGTAAATGATGTCCTTGCAGTTTTCAATGCCAAGTTTGGTGGGAACATGGAAAAGTTGGAAGATATCCAACTAGCTATGTAGCTAAGAAGGAATTACATGCAAAATTTTAAAAAGGAAACTCACCAAACCTGAGTCGGTGGTGGCGTGGAAATTAATGAAAAAGAAATGCATTCAATGCATTAATGATCTTGGTCCTAGCGACCAGCTCACCTTGGAAAGAGGATAGAGGAAAATTTGATGGTCATTGTGTTCTTTCGGGTTTTGAGACTGCTCTGCATTTCTTTCATGGTTCTTTCGAACTTGCTATTATTTTGGTTATTATTGCTTTATTGTTGGAGTAGCCACGGCTATTTTTGAGCCTGTGGAAGTTAAGAGATTGTTGGGAGATCCTTGTTGTTGTCACCGTGGAGAAGAATAGCTCCTGTGGGCATGGTTTTCTTCAAGCCACGAGAAAATTTACAGGCATGTTGAGCCCTTCTCCTTAAACCATTTTGCTCTTGTTTAAGCGTCTTCATTAAAAGAACTCTGCTCTTATGTTGGGTGTTTTTGTAAAATGGAATTGTTGATTCAATTAATGTGATTTTCGTGTTGAGATGTCTGTTGGGAATGAATACGAATTGGGTATTTCTTTGCAAAGTGAGTAAATGAAATAAATTTGTCCTTGTTGTATGAGTTTTGTTGTGACAGTGTTGGGTATTCGTTCCTATTACCCATTATGGGTTTGAGTTGATGAATGTACTAGCCGTGTGAGTATTGTTTTCTGAGTTCTGTGTGTTCTTGTAAAAAAAAATGAAATGATAAAATGATTCGGTGTGACCTCTGGTTTGAGCTGTCATTATAAAACAAACACGATTTGGGTATTCTTGTTGCGTTTTGAAGATAATGAGTGTTTTTCCTTACTGAAATAATTAATGAAACAAGTTTTTTTTCTCTCTGTTGTTTGGAATTTTGGAAGTAATGGGTAATAGGGATTCATTTGCATTATGGGTCGATCTTCTTTGAAGGTAACAACAATGTACAAATTGTTGTCTATGATTTGTGTGCTTAGTGGATATAGAGAGCCGTAAAAATGTTTGACAAGACTTTTGTATGACGATTTCTCCTGTCATATTACAGTGTATGGCGTATGAATCCTTCCAGGGATAGTAAGATCATAGTAGCATCTTTACATTGTTTGTTCTAGTTGTCATGATGTTCTACCTGCTTGTTCTTGGTATTCGTATGGAAAGAAGTTCGATCCGAATGGGAACAGGGATAGTCGAGTCTATAGAATGGGACCGGGTAGAGCATACAATTTATACTCGTCTTAATGTCTTGTTGAACTCAATGATATATATATATATATATATATATATAAATTTCGGATTGAAAATTCTTCATTGTTTTCATTGAAACAGAATATGAGTGGATTTCTTACTTTGGTGTTTGGAAAGTGAATTCTTTTATTATTACGATGAAAGTATGATTGTTGTCTGTTGTACACTCTATTTGATGATGTCTGGACAAGAATGTCCGATGGGTTAAAAATTAAATAGGAAATGATTTTAATTAGAGGTGTCGTTGATACTGATACTTACGGACCTGATGCAAATGAATTCTGGCATACTCCCGGAATGGTAGTTAGTAATTTTTAATACTGAAATATATTTATTCAGAAGGAATCACACTATTGGATCAGGTCTGTTCTAAATAGTTGATATTCGGTTAGGCAGTGAGAAGAGGTAATATGATTCTTCTTCCTTTCATTCGATTATTGACTTTATTTGCTCTCTCTCTGGTGTTATCATTGATTGATATCACTTCTTGTTTAAATTATTCAGTACAGTTATGATGAAAAGAAAGAGAACATTGGATGGATAATTTGAAGTAATGATTATTTCTTCTCTTATTCAGTTGAAATTCTATATTTGATATTGAAGGAATTTCTTACTGCCTTAGGCGTAAGCATCTGCATTTAATTGTTGTTTTCCTTCTTTTCTGATTTGAAAGAAGTATTATGTTGTTTGATGAATTTTGAGAAACGACACCAGTGTTTTCATGGTGAATGACTACTTTTCTCTTCTGCATTTGATTGTTTGAATTTAAATGAGTAGTACGAAAGGGAAGTAATTCTGTTTGAATTCTTAGTTAAAATTCATCTCTCGAAATTTCAACTATTACAAGGGAATGGAATTGATAGCAATTGCATTGGAACAACATTATATACATATGTGTATTAAGTTCTTACAGATGTTTTATTCTGGAACTATTTAGAGGAAAGTACTTTTTGTAGTAATTATTTGGGAGAAAGTTAGTAAATATTTTTGTCTGATTGTGATGGTAATTAGATGATTGGGTTGTTAAGCTGCTCATCCTTATCAGTACTTAATTCGTAGATGATGTCCATCTCAATTTATTAACGTTTCATAAAAGCAGAGTTCTTTTATTGAGACAGTTAATTAAGAGCACCTCATTTTAATGATAAGTGCTTAATATGCTCAGTTCAATGAACTGACCCATGCAAGTAAATTTTGCAGATGGTTCCTTGAGTAAAAATGAAGACATGATTGTTTTCTGATGCTTCTTCTGAGTAGCTAAGGATGGATCGTATTTGATAGTTTATTATTCCTCTATGAGGAAATGGGAAAAGAAGAAGTTGCATTCTTCTTCCCTTATGTGTTGTAATGTTGTTGATATAAATAAAGTTCAGTTGTACGGACTGGTAAATTGTATAGATTTTAAATCTTAAGGATTGAATACAAGGAAAGGTGTGATATTTTAATGGCTGTATCACTTTGAAACTGTTTGAATAAGATTGAGAATATAATTTTATTCATTGATTTGGAATTATTCAAATGATAGTTGATAGATTTTAAAAGGACATAATATCTATTCTTTACTTGAATACAACTTTTAAGTTGGAATGTACAATTAATTCATACTTGGGTTAATATGAATTTTAGATTGACATTGAAAAAGATTTAAGTGAATATGAATTCTCAAATGAATGATATTCGGAACTGGTGTATAAGCTAGTGAATATAAATAAAAGAGACAATTGAATCTTGTACTCTGATTTCGTTAATATCCTCGAGATGTTTGATCCAGAGGATATTCGATATGAAGAATTATATCTCCTCGTAACAAACCTTAATTGAAGTAAGGTTATAGTGATTAAATGAATACATTCATTTGGAATTAGGCCTCATTTAAATGGCGTCTAATAAGATGAAATTTTGGATTTTAAATTCAGTTGCAAATAAAACTTGGTTAAGATTAGTAAGTTGATCTTACTACGATAAGTTGTAGTGGACTGTTAGTCTGAAGCTTAAATTAAAGAACCAAGATGGAAATATGCAATCCTTCGGTATGGAGGAGTAAACGTATATTAAGCTACAAGACAATTTAAGTCTTTCTTAGCTATGCAACTGTAATGAACAGTGAGGTTAGAGGATCAGCACGGTTGTTGAAACCTATTCTTAAAATACTAAAGATAAGAATCTAATCACACTCAGGCTGGATGTGTATTCCTTGATGAGAGGATTCCATAGGACCTTGACACACGCCAGCTGCAATCTGGTGTCTTCATGAAGGCGGGGCCTTCATGACGACACAATGTTGTAGCTGACATGTTACAACGCCCTCCCGAATCAAATCATCAAGTTTACATAAGTTGGGACCAAGTTACTTGGACGAGGATAGGAATGTGACCGCGTATACGGGGTGACTCCTGAGGACTAAAGGTAACTAGACACACGCAGTCATCTAGGGTCGACACGGTATGTCTGCGTACCTTTAGTCACCGCGAGTGTCTTCCTATACTCTTTCATATTGCTAGTTGGGGTTAGAGCTTAACCTTGGGGATGAAGGACTGACAGAGGTCAGAAAATACCATTCTAGATAACAGACGAAGTGAGGTGAAGGACGTATTCCATTGAGGCATATAACGTCTGGGAATATGATCATGCAAAGCATGTGAAAATCTTTGGCCAAAGTATCACAAGTTGTTGGTTGCGTTGTCCTAATCACCTAGTTTAAGAAGTAGGATATCAGATGAATATCAGTAACAGATATTCAGATAGGCCTCTTAAATGGAACACTTCGATAACTAGAAACGGTAAAGAGAACCCTGTATACTTAGTATACAATGCATGGATTAACATGAAGGATCGGTAAGTCACCGAGTCATGAAATGAGAGATCGTTGAAACTCCGAGCCATAAAATGGGAGATCGGTAGTTCTTCGAGTCATTTACAGCAGCATATGGTATTTGTTATATGATTGAATGGCAATGAATGTGTGTTCCATATTGTAAATATGTGAACAGAGAACATTGGTTTTAAAAGTAATTGTGTGATCTCGAATTACATTAATTGGACAGAGAACAATTATTAAAACTTGGTCGTGTGTTTTGAATTACATAATTCAGAACAGAGAACGTTATATATTAAAAAAATCCCTTGTTCTAGTGTCTTAAAATGGGGATGTTACAATTTTTTATATTAAGTCAATCAAAGGATGGAGGAAAATAGATATTGGAGGTTGATCAATGACCTCTCATCAATTGCTAATGACTGGGCTGCATGAAGGTTTGGTGGCATTTTTCAGTGTGTGTTTTCTTTCAGTTGCATGTGTTGTGCTTGATTCTAGTGTTCTTGTATATGTAGTGCTCTTGATTACTTGGTTTGTTAAAGTGGAAATTTCACATTGAGGGGGGAACATAATACCAATGTTCCATTTCTATTGTAACAAATTTTCTTATGTGTGTATGAGCAAAAAAATCCTATATTATTCCTTGCAGTGAGATGTTGATGAGAGTTAATGAGAGTATTGCACATCGTGATGTGGTTGTTGGTAACCCACTTGCAAAACCATCATTTGTGGTTTGTGGTAAACCACTTGTAAAACCACCACTTTTGGTTGTTGGTAAACCATTTGCAAAACCATCATCTTTTGGTTTGTGGTAAACCACTTGTAAAACCACCACTTTTGGTTTTTGGTTAACCATATGTAAAACCATCACTAAGGTTTGTGATTGTCCCATGAAAATCACCAAATCATGAAAGTAGTGTAGGTATGAGATTGAGCTTTTCCCCATGTTCGTATTGTGGGGAATGTTAGGAATTATAATTTATGAGGGATGTATTTTTAGTGCGTACATGTAAGATTAATATTGTTTTGGTGGTTGAAATAGTCCACCTAAATTGAGTTTGAGTTATTTGTGGAGGTTTCATAGGATTCCTTAGTTTAAGGAGATCCTCTCCTATAAATTTTATAACTATCCCATATGAAATATTTAAGCTTCTATTGTGTTTAATTTTGTGTGAATCTGCTCATACCCTTTATTGAGCCCCTAAAGTAACCAAGTACCGAGGCAAAGGGTTGAAGCGCACTGAAGCACAGCGTGAAGGCACGTGCAGAAGTCAATTTTGGGGTTGCACAAAGGCTCACACCTAGGCAAGGAATGTTTGGGACTTAGTCACTTTTGGACCTTGGTCAAAGTCACATTTGGGGAACACGTGGAAAGACAACCAAAGCGGGAATGGATAAAGGAAAATAGGAAAGAATTACTGACTTAAGGAAAGCATATTCCAAGGCATCATTATGGTTATCATAATAAGATAAGGAGTTGAGTTTGTTATGGATTAGTTGGCACTTGCATGTTGAGGATACTCAATTAGGGAAAGACATGATGACATTTGGCATGTTCATGGGTAATGATGGAGCGGTTAGAGGATATTCCTTCTAGTTCCTTCTTATGTATTATTTGGCATGGCAATCGGTGCATGAGGGTATGTGTGCGTGAGAATCAAGGGAAGCATGGATATAACCTCTCTAATGAAGTTATTGTAGAGAATATATGGGGGATTTTTTATTGTATTAGCTCCATTTATAGATTCTTTAATGTATTTGGCTACTGTAATGTTGATAAATCAATACAATGGTTGTTCTAAATATCTGAGTCGTGGATCTTGATCTGTATATTTTCTTTTATGTTTGTGGATCCAAACCCTTATATTTTTTATGATGCTCATGGTTCAGATCTATTTTCTTTATGTTATCTCAATGTTTCCCTTCTTATTATGATGTATTTGCATGTGGGTCTAAGTTCCTTTGTATTTTTATTACGATGCATGTATCAATGTTTGTGAATTACTCATCCATTAATGATATACATTCTTACAAATCTCACATAAAGGAGGGGCTTGGCACCTATGTGCACCTCAGGTAAGTGCCCAGCACTGGGTGATAGACCGGCGCGCTTGGGATTTTAAGGGGTTAGGGGTAAACGAGACTACATTTTGTTTCGTTGTCAAGACCTCTTTTGAAGTTGTTGTAAGAATGGTCGGGATGGAAAAATTCCTAATCTTAGACAACATGGAAACTTGGATTAAAAACACAGAGGATGAGTTTGCTCATAGATTCAACACTGGACTAGAGTTTGATGCATGTAAATGGGTAGAGGAGCATCTATATCATGAGCTCTATGAAACCTTATTTTGTTATTTTCCAATGGAGCTATATGAGTGGTTATCAATGTATGCATTGAGGAGAAGTTGGTTCTATCGACCTCATGTGTGGACTCAAGAATATTATCAGAGGCTTCATGATGTTGATCTGGTTTGGACTCGTGTTGTTGATCATTGGTGGAAAGGTGTGTTGACTAGTTACACGTTGGAGTACACAATCTCCACTTATTATTACCCGGAGGTTGTTGAGTTCGAGTTCTTACGAGAACCCAAAGGATATTTCTTGTGTGCTTTACCTTTAGCCATCAAGATCTTGATCGTAACTCTAAGTTTAGAAGCATTTCTCGTGGCTATCGAAACTCCCACTAGGCCCGAGGCACGGAAGCTGGTGTGGTGAGAGATGGTGGATCCTACGACGGAGGAAAAAGAGAAGAGAGGTGGCTCAAGTATAATGAAGCTCGGGAAAGGGAGTTGGCGAGACAATGCGAGGTTACTAGAGTGATGAATTTATGGAGGCAGACGTTGTGGGAAGGATTTGAGGTTCGTGTGGAGGGCGTGTGACTTGAGCAGTCTGTGCTAACCCATCTTGGCAAGCACAGGAGACAAACCCCCTTGGCTTCTGGTGAGGGCTCGTCATATGGAGAAAGGAGAAGGGTTGTAGGAGCACGTCTAGACCCACTGGAAACTAGACCCTTGCGCTTGGTTTTCAAAGTTCTGAGAAAGGTATCACTAGTCCAGTTGGTGTTAGAGTTGGTAGGGGAGACACATCGAGTGGATATCATTATTCTTTGAGTTCTATAATCACGCAGACATTTCCTATATTTGGTGGTATCCTATCTGGCACATCATTTTAGCAAGGTGTGGGTGTGCGTAGAATGTGGGTATTATGTCTAGGAGTAGTTCCATTTCACAAACAGTTGGAGCTTAGTTTAGCTCGACTATGAGAAGACAAAATAGCACCACGTCAGTCCCTGTACTTGCTACAAAGCATGAGGATTTAGTGGATCTCAGAGTTCGAAGTGAGTGGATTTAGTGGATCTAATGGAGGAGACACCGGAGGAAATCAGGGTTATGGACCTAGTGGACAAGGACCACAACCCCAGCAACATGTGTTCTATGAGATGTCACTCCACTTGTCGATTACAAGGGTGTTGAGGATGATGAGGATTATATTCATAAGTGTGAATTGCTATGGCACGGGAAGGGGATCACTACCTCGGAGAGAAAGGCAAGCTAGTTTGCAATGACGTTGCAGGGTGTGCACATACCGGTACTGAAGTATGACCCACATCATACGGTAGTGGATTATATTGCACTGTGTGATGCCTTCCTTGCAGAGTTTCACATTCTTCAATTTGAGTAGAAGAGCATCAACGCGTTAAAGGAGATCCAACAAGATATGGCAGAAAGTGTGTGGGAGTATGATGCATGTTTCAAGACTCTCTTATCTAAGTTGTCCTATGACATCCATCTGTCACAACATGCTCATTGGTTCATTGGCCTCATGATTACGCCTTTCATACAAGTGCTTTCACATAAGACTTTCATAGATCCGCACGAGGCCTTGGACGTTGCTTTATGCGCCGAGGCCATTGGGAGTATTAACATTGAAGTGAATCCCTTTTTGGAAGCTCGGATTGCTTCCATGGTGAAGTAGCTTGAGAAGTTATCTACAAATTCAGTGCATGAGACTCACAGTGGACTTTGGTGTATGGATGTGAAGTAGAAGGACATATAAAAGATAATTACCCACGGAAGTCGGTGTACACCATGATGTTGGACTGTGAGATTTGTCATGGGGAGCATGACCCAAGTAGATGCTCTTTACTACAGTGTGCACTCCGTAAGAAAATGTCGTGTCCTTGTAAGATATGTACATCTACTACCCATGATACTAAGGATTATAGACCAAAAGACCAGATCCATGATATCATTCACACTGGTGTGCAATAGACCAAGCATTGCGAGTGGTTCCAAGGATGAGGGTCATAACTATGAAGGATGCACGAATGGTAGAGGAAGAGGCTTTCACAGAGGATTTAGAGGTCGTAATGGTCGTGACAAAGGAAGAGGAGACTTCCCCCGTGGAACTTGTTTCAACTGTGGATCTACAAAACATTATAAGCGTGAATGCCCAAATTTGTTGCAATGCTCATGGTGTGGGAAGAAGCATAAGTACAAAGAGTGCCCGGATTTGTATAGTCACATGGTTCATAATTAGAAGAAACAAGATAAGGGTGTGGGGATGGTGAGTTTAAAGCACGTTGAGCCATTGTACATCCCTAAGATGATGTCTAATACAGAGTTGGAGCTTATTTTGGTAACTACTCGAGTTGAGGTTGTGCGCGTGAAGGAAATGTCAAGCAAAGACCTGCTTATTACAAAAGAGGAGGTAATACATGGGAATTACCCGATCCTACCTATAAGAAATAGGTGTATCAAGAGACTATGGAGGTGATTAGAAGTTAGCAAGGGAGATTCCATGTTTGAAGGAGCGTCATAGAAGTTAGAGCAGACGAAGAATGTTAAAACTCCTCAAAGAGACATAGATGATATCAATGAGGTGTGTAAGATGTTACACCAGGAGAACATCATTCCCTACTAGAAGAATGGTTGAGAGGAAAAGTACCACACGTTGGAGGTGGGCACAAGAGGTAGATCATGCACACTAACTTACCCCCTCATAGTCTAGACTATGACAAGGAGATCACACTAAATGCGGTAGTGGATGGATGGATCTTGAGTAATATTTTGATTGATACGGGTGTAAAAGTTAATGTTCTCACCCTAGATGCATAAAATCAAATGGGGAGACCACCATTGCATCCATCTTCAAATGTGTTGTACATGGCGAATAGACTAAGGCCACTCCCCTTAGAGTTTTGAAGAATGCTTCCATAACTATTTAGGGAGTCAAGTTCACTGGGGATTTTGAATTCTTGGCGCTTTCCAAGGTAGATAGCTTCCCAACGTTACTTGGGTGCCTTGGTGCTTATGAAATAATGTTCACCGCATTTCAATAAAGGCTACATCAGTTTTGAGAACAAGAAGTAAAGACGTGATCATTCTGTTTCATCGATGGACGGTTTGCACCTCATGTGGAACCATTGGGTGAAGAAGACTTAAACAAGATATATGTACACACCATCAGGGACTTGGAGTTCATTCAACCATCAAAGGGGTCATTCAGTGATGATGCACAATCTATGAGTGATACAACCAACATTGCTTGTGATAATTGGGCGTGTGGCACATATGAGTTGATTGGGAGAGAAATGAAGGGTAATGTGACTCAAGTAGTCAAGGAGCATTCAACAGTTCCTGGGAGGAAGGAAGGCAACACTGAGCTATACTTGGTGAAGGCAACCCCGATGATACCTTTTTGTGTACGATGGAGGTACATTGGACTTGTGATATAGAGTGGAGGAGTATGTTGGTTTATACCTTGTGTGGGACAACTATGCATTGGTGGATGACACATCATGATAATCTTATGGAGTGGTGTGAGGTAAGGGTCGCATTCTCCATTAGATTTCTGAGAAGTAATACACCTACTGGGATACATGACTATGATGGGAAGGGGTCCGCCTCGTGCCATGTTCAAGAGTGTGAGAGGACCTAGAGGGAAGGCCTAGAAGCCTTTCCCCCTTCCTTATGGGTGCACAAGTTCTATTCCACCTTGCAGGGTTGTGCGCATGTATGGTATGTTTATTCGGAGTTGCAGAGACAAACATGAAATTGGCAAGAGTTAACAATGGGTATTATTCAGACCTTTGAGTACTTATCTTCTAAACCATTAGTAAATGAGGCCTTATAGGTGATCAAGTGCCTTACATTGGGAGATAGTGCAAGGTAGAGGACATTGTGTTAGAATTATTGGGAGAACCTAATATGGGGTATGCCTTGAAGAAGAAGAACCAGATGAAGTGCAATTTGAGCGTGCTTGCCTAGAGAAGGAAAAAGGAAAATTGGTATACGTGATTAATGATGAGGAAGTGGAGAACTTAGATGTTGATCATATAGAAGGTACACACAAAGTCTTAGACAGTGCAAATGAGAAGGCACGTGCCTACCATGAGCCATTGAAAACAAAGAAGGTTAACATTGGTACGGAGGAGGAACCAAAAGAGGCCATCATTGGGGATTACTGGATGAATCAAGAAGTGTCAAAGATTATTGAACTATTGCGTGATTTTTAGGACTTATTTCCATGTGGGTACCATGAGTTAAAGGGGGTTCATCACTCTCTAGAAGAGACATGGATCAAATTGAAGGAAGGGTGTGACCGATCGTGAAGAGGCCTTATATAATGAACATGAGCCTGTGCATGAAGGTGAACGAAGAAATAAACAAGATGTTAGAATCTAGAATTATTGAGGCCATTGAGGAATCTGAGTGGGTTAGCCCCATGGTAATCAACATCAAAAAGGATGGGAGAATACAAATTTATGTTGACTATAGAGACTTAAATTATGTGTGTTTCATTGATCCTTTCCCAACCCCGTTTATTGAGGAAATCCTAGAAGGAGTAGCCAGGCATGAGATCTATTCATTTACATATGGGTTTTCAGGATATCACCATGTTCGAATTGCCAAGGAAGACCAAGAAAAGACAACTTTCACCACTGAATGGGGAATTTTTGCGTATATGATCATGCCTTTTGGATTGAAGAATATGTCTAATGTGTTTTCATGCATTGTGGTTCAGGCATTTCAGGACTTCATTCATAAATTTCTCCAAGTCTACCTGGATGACTGGATGGTTTATGGATTAGTAAAGGATCATTGTGACAACCTGAGGCTAATGTTTGAGAGGTGCAGGCAGTTGAGCATCTCTCTGAATATTAATAAATATATCTTCACCACTCCTTTTGGCATGTTACTTGGTCATATCATCTGCAAGGAGGGTCTATTGGTGGATCCTACAAAAATTGTTGTAATTTTGGGGTTGGAGGAACCCACCAATTAGAGTGCAATGCGTGGATTTCTAGGGCATACAGGATATTATGGAAAATTCATCAAGGGCCATGCAAGAATTTTCACATCATTAGAGGAGTTATTAAAACATAAGGGAAAATTCCATTGGGGTTAGGTGCAACAGGTGGCATTTGATACACTAAAGGACAGATTCACTACTGCACCCATCTTGTGCTTTCCCTCTTGGGATATGCCCTTTCATGTACATGTGGATGCATCAAGGATGGTGATTGGAGTAGTCTTAGCACAACCTAGAGAAGGGATTGTTGACCATCCCTTGTGTTTTGCTAGCAGGAAGCTAACTCAAGCAGAACAAAATTATACCACCACGAAGCATGAAGCATTGTCAATGATCTACACACTACACAAATTTACGCAATATTTACTAGCAATGCCTTTTATGTTCTACATAGACCATATGGCCTTGAAATATTTGGTGAACAAGGCCATTTTAAAAGGGAAAAATAACTTAGGGCCTGATCATTTGTTAAGGGTTAATTCAAGAGAGGATGTGTAGAACATTAAAGACAAAATGCCAAATGCTCACTTATTCGAGGATGTAGCACGCACCATCCGATTTGGAGGACATTGTCATATTTTTATGAACAAGTGTGGCACCCGAAGGAATGAGGAGCTTAGAGAAGAAACAACTTTCCATTCGCATCGTGCCCTACATGTTGATTAGTGGAGACTTGTATAAACTAGGTTGGGATGAAGTTTTGTGTCAGTGTGTGATTGAACATGAGTGCGAAGCTATTATGGAGGATGATCATGGTGGTATTGCAGGTGGACACTATCGTTGGGAGAGCCACTACGCACAAGGTCTTGATGGTTGGTCTATGGTGGGAAACTTTATATAAGGATTGCGTGGAGTATGCCAAGGGTTGTGACCATTGCCAACACCTTGAGAAGCATGGGCATCATGATGAAATGCCTTTAAGGCCTATCACCAGTGCAGAGTCATTCGATAAATGGGTGATTGACTTTTTTAGGCCCTACTTCCCCAACCACACAAAGGATAGGTTTGCACTACATCATCACTTGCATATACTATCTTACACGGTGGGTAGAAGCGGTGCTTACGAAGGATTGACCGCAACCGCATGAGTTAGGTTCATGTGGGAGAACATAATAAGTAGGTATGGATGCCCACTGAGTTTAACAAGTGATAGGGGTACTCATTTCCTCAATGAGACAGTTAGAATCTTGTTGGCAAAATTCATGGTGGCCCATCACAAAACTACCCCTTACCACCCATAAGCTAATGGGACAAGCGCACGCTTTAAATAAAATTTTGAATCACGCATTGACCAAGATTTGTGATGTTTAGAGACAGATTAGGATGAAAAAGTATCTACCATTTTATGGCCATATCGAACAACCTATTAAAGGTTGAATAAGGAAACACCCTTTCAACTGGTGTTCGGCGTGGATGTTGTATTACCTATTGAGTTCATGTTACCCTCCTTGCATATTATGCATGTATGAGGTCTGGTTGATGAACAAGTGATTTCAAGGAATGCATTTACAAGCTGATGCGGTTGGATGAGAGATGTGTTATAGCATGAGGGAGTCGAGGATGGAAAAGGCAGGGCAGAAAGCATGGCATGATATGCACATCAAAATAAGAAGCTGGAAGTTGGGCAAGATGGTTCTCTTGTATGACTCAAAGTTTCTATGCCATCCTGGGAAGTTTAAAGTACATTGGTTGGGACCCTATACTATCACTTATATACTTGATTCAAGCGCTTTCTAGTTACAAGCGCTGGATAACACAAGGTTGCCCAGATTTCTTTAACAGGAGTAGGTTGAAGCCCTACTATAAATAAGTCTTCGGTGTGTTTGTAAATAAGGCAATATTGCCATGTTAGCATAGGATTTCCCTTAATGCATTTTCTTTTTATGTGTTTCCTTTTGTCGTCACTTTTCTTGTCCTTTCTATTCTATGTTTTGTGTGCATTGGCGCGCCAAGTAGCTAAATACATTTGAAGTAATTTCATGCGCAGAGGACCACGCATACTTTTTGTGTGGGGTGGATTGACATCTACATTTGAAAAACATTGGTGCATTTCTAAGGAAGATGGACTATTGGAAGACTCATTCGCATAACTAGAGAAGGGAAGAAGAATGATTTGTGTAGAGGAGGTGTTCAAATGTGTGCTTGTGCAGTGAAAAAGGTGTTCAAATTTGTGTCGTAATAAAGGTGTCTTGGAGAAAAAGTTGAGTTGAGTATAAACCATGCAGAAGAGAAGCAACGATTGTGCAGTGTAACATGAGGTAAGCGGCAATATAGGGGACTACTTGGTGGACAACCCAGAGGTTATTTACTTTGGAACAGTGAGGCATGTGAAGGAGGTATGTGGCAGTGAAGTAGTGTTGGCGTGCCAAAAGGTTACGACTTTGCAACACGCGAAGGGAATTCGTGGAAGTTGACTTAAGTTATAAAATCTCTATATTAAAAAGTAACTTTAAAAATGTGTGGGTCAAAGACATTAAGGTGTTAAATAAGTATAAATAGAGGGTAAAAGTAGTCATTTTGACTACTTTTCCTTAGAATTTTTTTGTGCTCCCGATCTTGAAGTGCGACGAGGCTTTTGAGAAGAGCAAGGTACTTGTCACGAACCAGTAAAGTAGTACAAGTCATCGCATGATCTTGTAGTTTAGCAAGAGGGGAAGAAGACAGTAGAGTAGGAAGGGGTTATGTGAGAGAGAAGCTTGGAAGTCATCAAGTTCAAAGCAGACAAAGGAAACGTTGGTAGCACCTAGGGCACATAGGAACAAGAGATAAAAACATAGAGGACACCAAATAAGGGTAGGAATAAGAAACCAATGGTGGAAAAGGAAGAGCCCATTGAAGTTTATTCAGAAATGCAATACCCTCCAGGGGTTATTAAGGTAGAGAAGTGGAGCTCAAAGTTATACAGATGCAAAATCAACGAGTATGAAAAATTGATATAGAATGATCTATACAAGGAGATCCCATGGTTAGATGAAAAAGGAAACCCTAAGGTTGATGATTAGTGATGAAGGAGTTACAGAAGATTGGGGTTTTGTAGCTTTGGGAGCTGTCATTTTTTTGTTAAACCGCACCGCTCTTCAGATGGTTGATGTCACGAGTGCATGAAGACTCCTTCTACTTTGTAGGGAGGAGGATACGACTCATGGGCATTTTAATCCATAGGGTAACGGGCTTGGAAAATGCCAGTGACCATATGGCCCTTGATTTGGGTGCTAATGTGAAAGTGGAAGACTTAGCAAAATAATTTAACTATGAGAAGGGGGGAAGGTCTCAATTTATATGCAAATCTTCAGAATCGGTGTTGAGAGTCACCTCCCGACTCATTAGTTGTAAATTAGGAGCATTAGAGAGATGGACATACATTAACAAAAGGTTCTTATATGTTACATACAGAGTTTCCAAGAGGGCACACTACAATTTTGCACAATTTATTGTAGATAGTATCATTAAGGAGGCGTGAGTGCAGAATGACTTAGGAGAAAAAATAACTTGGGGTTCCATACTGTTATTGATTGTATTATGGGAAATTGGTGTCCTAGATGGACCAAAAGGGAACATTTGGGTTTACCCACCAACGCACCCGTCTCATGTTTAACAGTTCAAACAATTCACTTGTGATGAGTCCATCTCAAACACCTACAAGGCGCAGATGAACAAGTGGTATGAGAGGTTGCGTGGAGCTTTTGAAAATGAATGGTCATCCCGCACAAGCTACCATAGATTGTTGGGGACTAGGTGCAGTTCGTTGTTACGCAACACTTTTGTTTGGATGGATTCATGATGGCCAAAGGAGAGTTAGGGGCATGGTGTGGTTAAAATGGGGCATTCGGTGTGATTGCATAACATTGGATCATCTCTCAAGTTGTGGGACTTGCAAACTGAGATGATCCTCCAGAGAAAGTTGGTTCTTGTTCCTAAACTACCTGCCATGAGCTACTCTAATGCAAAAAAAAACTAAACTATCCTAATCTAACCATTCCAAGGAACCAGAGAGAAAGAGAGGGTGAAAGAAAAGCCTACACTAAAGTGGTGATACACTAGAGAAGGAAAGGGGTGAGATGCTCTGTTGAGGGAGGATGAAACAGGGAGAAAGGAAGATGGGAAGGTCAGACAGAAGTGACACAAACCCAGATCCTAATCCATGATCAAAACTCCATGAAACACAAATGCCCTACACCTGAAAAATGTGAAATACATGCACAAAAATAGATTTGAAAGGGAGAGGCATGGAGAGACAACAAAACAATGCAAAGGGTTGAAGAAACACCACAAAAACATGTTTTATTGCTCTATATGGGTGCACAGACCATTACGTTTTTCTGCTTAGAGGCACAAAAATGCTTTCCAGGCATAGGAGAAGGTTTTCAACTCAAAATGGAGTTGGGAAACAAATTTGACAGAGTTTCCCTATGCCCAGAATAATCTCTCTTTCTCAAATGAGAAGTGTTACAATATATAGAAAGAATAAGAGAGAGAAGAGGGAAAAGTTGAATCTGTTTCAACTACCATGGGATATGCATTGAATCCTACCTTGAAGACTCAACCACTATCAATCAATGCCCCTTTCAAATCCACCCCAAATCTATCGATTTTGGCTCCCTCTATCTGTCTAGCGTATTGAAGAAGAATGGCGGATCGAATCGAATCGAATCAGATCTAGTAGTTGGAGAAATTGGGCTCTGTATTAATGGCCTGGAAGACATTTTCCCATTTTCACCCACCAACAAACCTAAAAAATGATATTTTATGTTTCCAAGGCATAGAGGGCATCGAGATGTTTCAAAAAATCTTCTCCCACCCAAATCTGAGTTCTCAGTCAAAAGATATGGCCATTTGAATTTTTGGGTCATGGGCGCATAATATTTAAATGAGTCTATCTGTATCGGGTCCACGTGGTAGCTCTGTGCTCATTTGAGATTTGACTCCTTCCTTTGCTCTTGGAATAGCACCCATGTGACATGTGGTGGCATCATAGGTTTCCCTATTTCCTTTGTATTCTTCCTGAGTCTTTTCCACGGGCGGAGGCACTATATCCGACCCAAGACACGTGGAGGCTTTGTGCATGTTTAGAAACTGCCCCCAGACTTTACCTTTGGAGTAGCGTGGATACGACACGTGGAGACCTCCATGGGCCTTTGGAATTTTCAATGGTCGCCCTCACCTTTTGGGCTCTGGGACACGTGGAAGGCCCGCGCTCATTTGACAACCTACTCAGGGTCCCGCTTTTGAATGTGCATTGTTTGGACACTGGCACCTTCCACCTGCATTCATTACTTAGCCATTTTGGGCCCATTCTCCTTTTGACCCCCTTTTTTTGACCATTGGACTATGTGGAGAGAGCTGCTCATTTGAGTTTGGGTCTCCTTTGAATGTGCCTTGTTTGGCTCCCATTTTGGATTATTTGCCATTTTTGACTCCTTTTGACCCCTTGACCATTGGCTACGTGGAGTCGAAGTTTGAGCCTTTTCCCATTTTGGAACTGTTGAGCCGACACTTGGCACCTTCCGCCGAGTCTTTTGGTGTAACTTTTGGAGCTCTGGACGTGTGGAGGCTTGGTGCTTGTTTGAGCTCTGCCCCTTTGGTTTTAACTTTTGGAGGTGTGCCATTTGGACACTTGGTAGCTTCTGTTGTCTCCTCCATACTTAGTCAATTTGGGGTCCGTCCTGAACTATTTTAGAGCCCGAAGACTTTGAATCTTCGTCGTTTCTTTTCCTTTGAGTCTCTGGTTCCTTTGACACCACTCGGCCTCCTTCCCTGACCCTGTTATTCCATTTTCGAGCCCACCTATAATTTTTTGTTGGATTTGAGGCATGGATTCACTCGATGACAGAGCCATTTCTTGAATTTCTTCTTACATGGGGTCATTTGATCTTTCGTCAGGCCCCGCCACTCCATTGTAAAGTCCCTCTGCAACCTTGTTTGTCATCTGGAATGTGAGCTCGCGGAGTGAGTCATTTCCTTCATAATTTCCTTATGTGCAGGACTTGTCTTGACCAAATTTTTGGGGGAAAAATTTGGGATAACAATTTGGTGACTCACGGGGACATCTCCTGCTAGATGAAGAGACCAGTAGCCTTGAAGCATCCATTGGGCATGGAGTCACAATTAATGGCCTGGTATTGACCCTTCCTTCAAAATGGACTCCCTGATTAGCCTGCACTTTCTATGTTCTACCTGTCCCTGAGCCTGCCCACATGCGTCTGCACTCTCAATTTTCATAAGAAAATCTTGAAATGGAGTTTCTGAGAGTAGAAAATTGTATTGACTGGGGCTTTCATTTGTCCCTGAAATGGACTGACTTAAAAAATGTCCTTTGGTTGCTCTGCATTTGTTTCATTTTTTGGAACTAGCAACTGCTACAGATAACTATGGATCTTTCTGCCATGAATACTGAAGAGCTGGCCTTGGTCTATCCCGAGAATGGACTATTACAATGTTTACCGGGGCACATTGAACTTCACAATGACATAACCTTGGAGCAAAAAAACACAACAACAACACTATGTACAAAGAATCAAATCATACATGCCTCAAATGAGACATGCAGAGTGTGCACAAGCACTTTTCTTGAAAACAAAATCTACTCCTACTCCTATACTAACCAGAAAGAAAGAAAAGCTTAAACAAAGCCCCTACTATAGGCAGGGAGAAATAGCTTCCCTTTCTCAAAAGGGGCAGCCATGCAAATGATTTGACACTGAATATGGCTGCTGGATGAATAAAAAACTGACTTTAAGCCTGTCCTCCACCCAAATCATCAAGGTATCTACATTAACCAAAAATACCTCCTCAAGCTGATTGGCATTGGACTCCTGGAGGTGTTGATGATGACCCTTGGTACTTTGATGCTCATCCTCATGCCCTGAAGTAGGCATGACTGGTTTTGGCTTCTCCCTTGGCTCCAATGAAGCCAAATATCTGATTGGGCAAGGTATGGTCCTTTGAATCTGCCCATGGTTCTGAACTCTAACTCCAAAAATGGAGTCTTTTTGTGGACCTTCTTGGATGGATGGTGAGAGAGAGATGATGACATCTCCTTGCTTTTTCTCTTCCTTCTCTTGTGAAGAACATGGAAGACCATGATCTTCCAACCCTAGTTCAGAGGGATGTTGTGAGACACAGGTTGTTGTCTTTGAGTGCCCTCCTTTATGGCAGTAGGCTCATGTGCTTGGAAGATGGATGATGGAAGAGAAAATGATGTGATCTCCATGGGATTTTCTCCATCAAAGCAATCCTCCAAGTCAGATAGATAATCTCCTCGTTGTTGTCTGTTGCATGTGCTCAACCTCCTCCATGGTGTCCTCTGATCTGCAACTTGATCACCATGGCTCCCTTCATCCTCAAACATGAAGTTTGAAAGCTCAAACTCTTCTTCAACATCAGAGCTTGAAGGGGATGAAGTGGAAGGAAGAACTGAAGGTTCTCTGTAGCCTGCTCCACACTTGGAACCTCTGAAACTGTATGGTCCTCCTCCATCATGGGTTCATCAATCAAATCAGGCCCTTGAAATGAAAGAAAAAAATCTTCAATGATGCCTTCTTCATTGAGTGGCCTCAACTCTGATTCGATCTCTCCCAGTTGCTCCTCTTCAATGGGACTTGGAGCTGGTTGTTCTTCCTCTTCAACTGGTTGTGCAGCTTGGATCAGCTCAGCATCCTCTTCAAACAAAGTGCCATCATGGACACTACATCCGGAGCAGCCAGACTGTTGATCTTCTTCTTCTTTTTTTTTGTCCTTCTCTGCTGCAAACTCAGTCTCAGCCACCACTGGCTCTTCAACTTTGACCTCCTCTATTGGCTTGACCATCAAGGGGATCTTTATAAACCCAAATTTGGCAGCCCAACTCTTCAGATTGTCTGTCATTTCTTCTCTGTTGGGCTCCCCTTCTTGTTGTTTTCCTTGACTGGATTCTTGAGTCTCTTCCCAACATGGACTTGGGAAAGCAAGAGGAGTGACAGGTTGGGGTTCAACCAACTTTGCAATTGTTTGTGGTGGGGAGGGAGGTGGAACTTCTTGTTTGTTTGGAGGGGATGACTATTTGGAAGGGAAAGGGGAGAGGAACTGAAATGGGGTGGAAGACTAGGGAATGGAGAAATGGAATCAACACTTGGGGAAGCAACTGGGAAGCTTGGAAATTGGAGCTTGGGTTGAGATGGTGCTGCTTGAGAAAGAGAAAAAGAAAAGCTATGAGATGGTGGACTTACCCATTGACAAGGTTGTCTTGACTCCAACTCATAAGCCTCGATCTCCTCAGTCCATTGTGTAAGTTGGGGCAAGCATTTCAACCATGAAGTCTAGCTTCTCTTGAGGGTTGTAATGTCTTGGAAAAGGGCCTTCCCATGGACAAGGTGCCCTGCAACCAATCTTGAATGCCTTCATTTGTGTTATGCCCCTTGACTGAACCATGCCAACCTCCATTTTTTGAATTTTCTCCAATAAACCAACATTCTCCACATAGTTGTCACCATTGTATGCGTCCCCTTGTTCTTGATAAGCTCCATGGCCAAACTGACTTTGACCCTGCTCATATGGGTAAGCATAATGGTCCTGGATCTGATTATAATGCTGATTTGGAGGAGTTGGGAAATGCATTGGAGGTGGATTGCATTGCTGTAAGTGTGAGTTCCATGAAGGGAATGAAGTCATGATTGCACAACCTCATGGAATGGGAGAAAATGAAAGAGATGGAAGAAGAAAATGGATGAAAATGAGTGGAAATGGATGGAAAAGGTCTGCAACTCAGAGAATGGGTTTTTGACCAGATGGAGTCACCAGATGTGCTTGCATGTGCCTCAAAAGGCTGAATCCCACCAAGAACACATCAACTTGATGAAATAAAGTGAAGACCTCTTGTCCCACTGGGCGTGCCAAAACTATTAGTGCAAAATCACAACACCCCGAATGGCCAAAGATGTGAAGTGGTTAAAATGGGGCATTCGGTGTGATTGCATAACATTGGATCATCTCTCAAGTTGTGGGACTTGCAAACCTGAGATGATCCTCCAGAGAAAGTTGGTTCTTGTTCCTAAACTACCTGCCATGAGCTACTCTAATGCAGGAAAAAACTAAACTATCCTAATCTAACCATTCCAAGGAACCAGAGAGAAAGAGAGGGTGAAAGAAAAGCCTACACTAAAGTGGTGATACACCAGAGAAGGAAAGGGGTGAGATGCTCTGTTGAGGGAGGATGAAACAGGGGAGAAAGGAAGATGGGAAGGTCAGACAGAAGTGACACAAACCCAGATCCTAATCCATGATCAAAACTCCATGAAACACAATGCCCTACACCTGCAAATGTGAAATACATGCACAAAAATAGATTTGAAAGGGAGAGGCATGAGAGAGACAACAAAACAATGCAAAGGGTTGAAGAAACACCACAAAAACATGTTTTATTGCTCTATATGGGTGCACAGACCATTACGTTTCTGCTTAGAGGCACAAAAATGCTTGTCAGGCGTAGGAGAAGGTTTTCAACTCAAAATGGAGTTGGGAAACAAATTTGATAGAGTTTCCTATGCCAGAATAATCTCTCTCTTCTCAAATGAGAAGTGTTACAATATATAGAAAGAATAAGAGAGAGAAGAGGGAAAAGTTGAATCTGTTTCAACTACCACGGGATATGCATTGAATCCTACCTTGAAGACTCAACCACTATCAATCAATGCCCCTTTCAAATCCACCCCAAATCTATCGATTCTGGCTCCTCTCTCATCATCAGGTGTATTGAAGAAGAATGATGGATCGAATCGAATCAGATCTGGTAGTTGGAGAAATCGGGCTCTGTATTAATGGCCTGGAAGATGTTTTCCCATTTTTCACCCACCAACACTACAAAAAATGATATTTTATGTTTCCAAGGCATAGAGGGCATCGAGACGTTTCCAAAAATCTTCTCCCGCCCAAATATGAGTTCTCAGTCAAAAGATATGGCCATTTGAATTTTTGGGTCGTGGGCGTAATATTTAAATGAGTCTATCTGTACCGGGTCCACGTGGTAGCTCTGCACTCATTTGAGATTTGACTCCTTCCTTCACTCTTGGAATAGCACCCATGTGACATGTGGTGGCATCCGAGGTTTCCCTATTTCCTTTGTATTCTTCTGAGTCTTTTCTGCGGGTGGAGGCACTATATCGACCCAAGACACGAGGCTTTGCGCATGTTTAGAAACTACCCCTAGACTTTACCTTTGGAGTAGCGTGGATATGACACATGGAGACCTCCATGGGCCTTTGGACTTTTCAATGGTCGCCCTCACCTTTTTGAGCTCTGGGACACGTGGAAGGCCCGCGCTCATTTGACAACCTACTCAGGGTCCTGCTTTTGAATGTGTTGTTTGGACACTGGTGCCTTCCACTGCATTCATTACTTAGCCATTTTGGGCCCATTCTCCTTTTGACCTCTATTGACCATTGGCTACATGGAGGGCTGGTGCAAGTTTGAGTCTCCACCTTGGGCTCCCATTTTGGAATTGCGTTGAGCTGACACTTGGCCCCTTCCGCCGAGTCGAAGACTTTTCAATGGTCGGTGTAACTTTTGGAGCTCTGGACGTGTGGAGGCTTGGCACTTGTTTGAGCTGCCCCTTTGGTTTTAACTTTTGGAGGTGCGTCGTTTGGACACTTGGTAACTTCCATTGTCTCCTCCATACTTAGTCGATTTTGGGTCATCTGAACTATTTCAGAGCCGAAGACTTTGAATCTTCACCATTTCTTTTCCTTTGAGTCTCTGGTTCCTTTGACACCGCTCGACCTCCTTCCCCGACCCTGTTATTCCATTTTCGAGCCACCTGTAATTTGTTTGTTGGATTTGAGGCACGGATTCACTCGACAGAGCCATTTCTTGAATTTCTTAGCCAGACATAAAGAAACAAAAGGTACATGAGGTTATGAGTTCAAGAATGTAAACAATCTTAGAAGGGGATACCACAACCTTCAGGGAGGAACTCAAGGTGAGCTCAGCGTAAGAGAAGAGAAGGGCGGAAGTATACACTAAGGTGAAAGTTGAGGCACGCACCAGAGAGAAGGCTCACTTTGTGGAAGAAACTAAGGAGAGTCCATGCGGGGTCTTCTCCTACACAACCCACCAAACTTAAGGAAGAAGATAAAGGAGACTCCTTCATGATTAAGGAGGATAAGGGGTTCATTCTAGGGTCAAGAAAGTGACGAATAAAGTACAAGGTTGTGAGGAAGAAGTGGATGCCTATGTCCCAACATATGGACTTCGTGGATGATCCCGAAGGTGATGTATGCAAGGTTTCAAGGTACCCTCCCGTAGAGAAGCTACATACATGGGATCTTTTGGATCGAGTGGGGCATGACAAAAACTAGAAAGATGATAAGTTGGAACCTACATTTTCATGCGCAGAGGAGCTTGAGTTTGAGGTCAACGATCACACGATCTAGATAATTCATCTCAAGAAGGAGAGACATACAAGGTGGTAGACCCAAACCACCTCCAAGATGAGCAGGGGTTTAACGCACCTGAAAATATGTCATTAGAGGTGGTAAGACACATCTAGACACAAGGGTAACTATTCAAACCTTGGTTAGAGATAAGAAAATGAAGGAAAAGGATATAGAGAGATTGCTAAGGGTTAAAAGGAGAGAAGACGTGAACCAAGGAGGTGTATGATCGAGCGGGCGCCTTGGTTAAGAATATTTTGGGGCAATGTCTAATGTTGATAAGCTAGGACATGAAAAACTATGGTGATGAAATGGAATATCCGGAGGACCTACTAGGGATGTTACTAGTCAACATCCGAGGATGACATGGGGCCCAACACCAAAGACCTCACTAAGGGGAAAGAAAACAATAAGGGCATTGTGGAAGCCCAGATCACTAAGTTAGAGGACTTGCTAGCCCAATGCAAAGAGGCGAAATACTAACATATAGGGGTTTCAACATTTCTTTGGAAGTGCGAGCCTATCATTGACACATGGGTATCAAGAGGAGGAAACCCTCAAGTACTTACAAGAAAATGTCCCTACTAACAAGTCTCGAGCGGCAGCACAACTGATAGTGGACACCACAGCGCAGAAGGATAAAATAAAGACCAAGCGTGAGAAGTTAGAGTTCCGAGTTAGCGAACTCTGGGACTCCATTACCGAATGTATGGATGAGTTTGAGGGTCTCTGCATAGAGCCTGGTGGTGGTAATTAAGGAGTTGAAGGGGAAGGTGGAAGAAATCACATTGGATCAAGTACCCGGTATAACAAGAGAAGTGTCAGGGAAAACATTGACAGAGCTAGAGGCATGGAAGAAGTTGAAGGGGGAAATAGATGCGAGTTCCCCGAGTTACTCCGGTTGGTTTTGTAGGCGGTGAAAATGTAAGTTCCTTTTTTCCTTAGTATATTTTTGGTCATAGAATTTTTATTCAAGGAGCATGAAGGATTACCATGGGCGGTGATCACATTAGTGTGGGGTGATGTTGAGCCCCTAAAGTAACCAAATACTTGGGGCACGAAGGGTTAGGGCGTGCGGAAGCAGGCACAAAGGGACACATGAAAGTAAATTTTCATGCGGATGTACGAAGGATCGCATACGGGTAGGGAAGGTTTGGGACTTAGTCACTTTTGGACCTTTGTCAAAGTCACATTTGGGGAACACGTGGAAAGATGACCGAAGTGGGAATGGATAAAGGTAAAATAAGAAAAACTTGCAGCTCAAGGAAAGCATATTCCAGGCATCATTATGGTTATCATAGTAGGATAAGGAGTTGAGTTTGTTATGGATTAGTTGGCACTTGCATGCTGAGGATACTCGATTAGGGAAAGACATGATGACATTTGGCATGTTTGTGGGTAATGATGCAGCGGTTAGAGGAGATTCCTTCTAGTTCCCTCTTATGTATTATTTGGCATGGCAATCGGTGTGTGAGGGTATGTGTGCGTGAGGACTATGGGAAGCATGGATGTAAACTCAGTAATGAAGTTATAGTAAAGAATATATGGGGATTTGCTATTGTTGTCCACTCAAAATTCCCTGCTCTGATGAAAGTAAAAATTTCAAAATTTTGAGTTTAAGTGTTTTCTCTAATGTACCGAAGTCATGAAATTGAGAAAAGTCTGCAGTTTTGGGTCATTTTGTGTGTGTTTCGGGCCTGTCGGACATTTTTGTCCCAACTGTCCCAAGTTCCGAAGTGCGCTCTGTTCCCCGATCGGCGAAATCCCCGAAGTTGTTCCATTTTCGGGCCCGTCGGAGCTTTTCGTCCCAACTGTCCCAAGTTCAAAATTGTGCTCTGTTCCCCGATCGGCCGAAACACCCGAACCGCGTACTTCGCTCTTTCATGTTCCAAGTGTCCCAAACTTTTCGTGCGAGTTGTTCCATTTTCACCCGAACCGCCCGAGTCGCGTACTTCGGAACTTTTTGTCCCAAATGTCCCAAGTCAAAAAGTGCAAGTTGTTCCATTTTCGGCCGAAACACCCGAACCACGTACTTCGCTCTTTCATGTCCCAAATGTCCCAAGTTCAAACGGGCCTTTTGTTCCATTTTCGGCCGAAACGCCCGAACCGCGTATTTCGCGTACTTGCGTTCCAAATGTCCCAAACTTTTCCGGACTCATTGTCACCTTTTCGGCCGATTCGCCCGAACCGCGTCCTTCGCGCGTTTTCATCCCAGATGTCCCAAAATGCATTTGTGCGTCTTCTCCCTGTTTCACCCGAATCGGCCGAGCCGCGTGTTTCGCGCATTCACGTCTCACATGTCCCAAGTGAACCCAGTGTCATTCGTACCAGTTTTTGCCGCTCTACCCAAATATCCTGCTTATTCAAATTGGTGGGTATGCATTAAATGCGCATTGATCACCCTTCTCTCTCAGTCAATGGCCAACACGTCAGTCCCTCGTGGCAGAGACATAGCTGAGGCGTTAAGGAAATTCAAGCAGTGGATTCTGAAGTCGGTGGGTCCCTCTCAGTGACTGGCCACCTGTCTTCTTCTCCTTGTTCTTTTCTCTTCTTCCCTTTCTTTTTCCGTTTTCTTTGTAAGAAGTTAAGGTATTGCGATTGGCGGTTCTTAATCTGTTCTTGGTTAAAAGCGATTCTTACGAAGAATAACGATTTGTAAGATATATAAAGGCCTTCCTTACGCCATTCTAAAAGGGAGGAAGAATTTGGCATATTTTCTGAAAGTGTAAATAGATCATAAAGAAATCAATATAGAAGGACTTTCCATTCTTTGTCTATCTGATCTCTGTTACTCCTAAGCTTTCATTTATTTTCTTTGTGAAGATCATTTGTCTCAAGTTCATTAGTCTTGCCGATTGCATACTCTTCGACTTTGCAAGCACGGTGATCTTGTATAACCAAGAAGGAACTTTGTGTCCTTGATTAATGAGTCTGTGTTATGTTAAGAAACTTTGTGTTCTAGCAGATGTTATTTACAGAACTTTGTGTCTTTGAATTCCATCTTATTCATACGATGCAAATGATCTTGTTTCAATTCACTGTAACTTCGCATACATAATGAATTACTCTGATTCTCTATAATTCTGCATGTTGCCTTTCTGCTCATTCTCGTCTTCTCATTCCTCTGTCCTTTTGTACTTGAACATCCTCATTGAAAACACTTTCGTAATATCCAAGTTTAACCAGAAAATAATGTTTTGTACATTTGTAAATAAGTTCGTTTCTGAATAAGGGAACCTCTCCCATTAAAGAGGAGGGACTTCTTGTCCCCTGACTGTTGCTCTTCTTAAAAGTCCTATTTGACGACCAACAGGTTTTGGGACAGTTCTGCAAGATGCAGAGAGCATGGGATCTCTCTGAACCCTAAAAAATCTGTCTTTTGTGTCACTGAGGGAAATTTATTAGGGCACATCATTTCCAAGGATGGTATTAAGATTGATCCTGAATGAGTTCAAGCCATCCAACAAATTCCTCTCCCAACCAGCAAAAAGGGCGTGCACTCCTTCTTTGGTAAGATAAATTTCTTGAGAAGATTCATCCCTGATTTTGCAGAGTTAACTTTGAATATTTCTCATATGATGAAAGGGAAGCAAACATTTGGTTGGTCTTCTGAAGGAAAGGAATCCTTTGAAGGTATCAAGAGAGCCATCGCTAAAACTCCAGTTTTGGCCTGTCCTGATTTTGGTAAAGATTTCATCATCTATTGCTATCTACTGAGATAATACCTTGGGTCTTGTCTTAACTCAAGAAGACTCTAATGAGCATGAACTCCCATTGCGTTCATGAGCTATATTCGAAAGATCATGAGTTGAAATACACCATGATGGAGAAGCATGCTTTTGCGGTGGTCAAAGCTATTAAGCGCTTTTCATTTTTATATCCTCAACTCTCACTCCATGGTGTTGGTTCCGTATACAATTGTTAAGTCAATTCTCACACAACAAGAGTTTCGATCCAAGAGAGGGAACGGGTTGCTAAGGTCCAAGAGTATGACATTGACATCAAGCCGACCAAGTGGTTCGTGGAAAAGGCCTTTGTGAGCTCATTCTTGAAGGAGCTAAACATGAATTCTTTGGAGGAGAAAGCCGACATTCCTACCTTTTGTTCCTTAGCTCGGTTGATGAATGGTATGCTAACATCGCCCATTTTCTCACCTATGGGAATGCCCCTCTCATTTAACCGCCAAAGAAAAGAGAGGACTTAAATTGAGGTCGGTCAATATGTATTGTGGGAAAATGCTTTGTTCAAGCGTGGGTTAGATGGGAGATTTTTGAAGTGTGTGGACAAGGAACAACAAAGAAAGTTGCTCTCGGCTTTTCATGATCGTGCATGTGGAGGGCACTATTCATCAATGATTCTGACTCATAAGATACTCGTGGAGGATACTACCGGCCTTCCTTGTTCGAGAGATGCATCCAAGTGGGTTGATAAATGTGAGGCTTGTCGACTTTTGTGGGAAGACCTAAATTGGCTTCTGCCTCTCGAAGCCGATTGTGATTGAGGAACCATTTCAACAAAGTGGGGTTTGGACTTCATTGGTACACTTAATCCTGCTTCTAGTGCTGGTCACACTCATGTGCTAACTGCCACTGACTATTTCACCAAATGGGTGGAAGCTATTCCAGTCAAGAGTACTACTTCTGAAGTGGTGTGCAGCTTCATTAAAGAGAACATCTTGGTAAGGTATGGTGTACCTAATAAGATTGTAACAGATAATGCTTCGAATTTCTCTTCAACTGAGATAATGGATTTCTGCTACGGGTATGGCATCTCCCTGGCTCATTCTTCAGATTATTACCCCCAGGGAAATGGGCAAGCAGAATCCACTAACAAAAATCTGGTGACTATCATAAGGAAGTTGGTCAATGAGTCTCAACGAAGCGGCACAAAAGCTATATGATGTTCTTTGGGTAGATAGGATTACACCAAAGAGAGCTATTGGAATGTCTCCTTTTCAAGTGGTATATGGAGTAGAAGCTCAATTGCCAGTGATAGTGGAACTGCCAGCCTTGCACCTAATGAAGGCCATTGAAGATACTAGTTTCAGAGATGCTTTGGACAAGAGAATTATGTACCTGCACAAACTGAATGAGGACAGATTGATGGTTGCTGATAGGATATCTGTTCACCAGCAGAAGGTAAAGGTCTGTTTGACAAGAAAGCTAGGTTCGAGAGATTTCCAAGTTGGAGACACCGTGTTGTTATGGGACAAAAGACATGAACCTCGTGGCGGCCATGGAAAGTTTGATTCCCGTGGCTCGGACCTTTCAAGTTCGGACACTTTCTTTGGTGAGAATTCCTTTTATCTTGATTACATGGATGGTTCTTCTCTCCCACTTCCTTATAGTGGGCGGTATCTCAAGTTATTCAAGTCCTAGGTGATTAGGGAGTCCTTGTATATTTACATACAGCGTTTTTACTTTTCTTTCCTTTTTGTTTTCGTGTGTTGCCCTCTGTGTATTGGTCTCTTTTTTTACTCCGTTGCCCAATGGATAAGGTACTTGATCGCTTCCCGAGTTTGTCTAAGTTCTTGCCTTGTCTCATTCCTTGAATTTATGCCAAGTCATCCCCGAAGGAAGGAGCCATTTGTTGTCCACTCAAAATTCCCGCTTTGATGAAAGTAAAAATTTTAAAATTTTGAGTTTAAGTGTTTTCTCTAATGTACCGAAGTCGTGAAATTGAGAAAAGTCTGCAGTTTTGGGTCATTTTGTGTGTGTTTCGGGCCTGTCGGACATTTTTGTCCCAACTGTCCCAAGTTCCGAAGTGCGCTCTGTTCCCCGATCGGCCGAAATCCCCGAAGTTGTTCCATTTTCGGGCCCGTCGGAGCTTTTCGTCCCAACTGTCCCAAGTTCAAAATTGCGCTCTGTTCCCGATCGGCCGAAACACCCGAACCGCATACTTCGCTCTTTCATGTTCCAAGTGTCCCAAACTTTTCATGCGAGTTGTTCCATTTTCGCCCGAACCGCCCAAGTCGCGTACTTCGGAACTTTTTGTCCCAAATGTCCCAAGTCAAAAAGTGCAAGTTGTTCCATTTTCGGCCGAAACACCCGAACCGCGTACTTCGCTCTTTCATGTCCCAAATGTCCCAAGTTCAAACGGGCCTTTTGTTCCATTTTCAGCCGAAACGCCCGAACCGCGTATTTCACGTACTTGCGTTCCAAATGTCCCAAACTTTTCCGGACTCATTCATCACCACCTTTTTGGCCGATTCGCCCACACCGCGTCCTTCGGCATGCGTTTTCGTCCCGGATGTCCCAAAATGCATTTCAGGCGTCTTCTCCTGTTTCGCCTAAATCGGCTAAGAGGCGTGTGTTTCGCGCATTCGCGTCTCACATGTCCCAAGTGAACCCAATGTCATTCGTACCAGTTTTTACCGCTCTACCCGAATATCCTGCTTATTCAAATTGGTGGGTATGCATTAAATGTGCATTGATCACCCTTCTCTCTCAGTCAATGGCCAACACGTCGGTCCCTCGTGGCAGAGACATACCGAGGCGTTAAGGAAATTCAAGCGGCGGATTCAAGTCGGTGGGTCCCTCTCGGTGGTAGCCACTGTCTTCTTCTCTTTGTTCTTTTCTCTTCTTCCCTTTCTTTTCCGTTTTCTTTGTAAGAAGTTAAGGTATTGTGATTCGCGTTCTTAAGCTGTTCTTGGTTAAAGAAGTGGTTACGAAGAATAACGATTTGTAAGCTATATAATGGCCTTCCTTACGCCATTCTAAAAGGGAGGAAGAATTTGGCATATTTTCGAAAGTGTAAATAGATCATAAAGAAATCAATATAGAAGGACTTTCCATTCTTTGTCTATCTGATCTCTGTTACTCCTAAGCTTTCATTTATTTTCTTTGTGAAGATCATTTGTCTCAAGTTCATTAGTCTTGCCGATTGCATACTCTTCGACTTTGCAAGCACGGTGATCTTGTATAACCAAGAAGGAACTTTGTGTCCTTGATTAATGAGTATGTGTTATGTTAAGAAACTTTGTGTTTTAGCATATGTTATTTCTGAGAACTTTGTGTCTTTGAATTCCATCTTATTCATACGATGCAAATGATCTTGTTTCAATTCATTGTAACTTCGCATACATAATGAATTACTCGATTCTCTATAATTGTGTGTGTTGCCTTTACGCTCATTCTCGTCTTCTCATTCCTCTATCCTTTTGTACTTGAACATCCTCATTGAAAACATTTTCGTGATATCCAAGTTTAACCGAAAATAATGTTTTGTACATTTGTAAATAAGTTCATTTGAATAAGGGAACCTCTCCCATTAAAAGGAGGGACTTCTTGTCCCCGACTATTACTCTTCTTAAAATTCCTATTTGACGACCCAACACTATCGTATTAGCTCCATTCATGGATTCTTTAATGTATTTGGCTACTGTAATGTTGATAAATCAATACAATGGGTTGTTCTAAACATTTGAGTCATGGATCTTGATCTGTATATTTTCTTTTATGCTTGTGGATCCAAACCCTTATGTTCTTGATGATGCTCATGGTTTAGATCTATTTTCTTTCTGTGATCACAATGTTTCCCTTCTTATTATGGTGCATCTGTATGTGGGTCTAAGTTCCTTTGTATCTGTTATATAATGCATGTATCAATGTCTATGAATTACTCATCCATTAATGATATACATTCTTGCAAAGCTCACATAAAGGAGGGGCTCGGTGGGTGCGTTCCTCGCTTGAGTTCCCAAAGCATGGGTGATAGGCCAATGCGCTTGGGATTTTAAGGGGTTAGGGGTAAACGAGACTACACCCTTACACCAACTCATGAGAAAAAAATTGATGGTTGTTCTTGATGGAGTAAAAAGCGGAGACCATCTCTCGCGGGTTGTCACTTAAGCGTGAAAATAGATCATGATAGTTTGAAATATTTCTTGGAGTAATGACTATCATCCAAAGAACAATATAAATGGGTCACAAAGATGTTAGGTTGTGAATTTGAGATTATTTACAAGAAAGGAAAGGAAAATTTGGTGAATTCTTGCATTATCCAAGAGAGACGAGTCCACATAAGCATTGTTATATACCATGTCCATATTACAAAAATATTGGGTCGATCAAGCAAGATAAAAATGACAAAATGACACAATTATCCTCACTCCTATTTGGAATCTCCAACATGATCTGATCATTTCAAACAAATGTATGGAAGGGGGATGATTTGTGGTATAAGGATCAATTGTACTTATGTAAGAACTTTACCCTTAAAATTTAGGTTGTCTCGAGTTCCACGCTTCTCAAGTGGGTGGCCATTCCAAGTTCTTGAAAACTTATAATAGAATTATATAAGATTTCTTATGAGAAGGGTTGAAAGGGGATGCCTAAAAATTGTTGGAAGAATGTTTGGTGTGTTAGTAATAAGGATAAATTAGTAAGCCTTTAGGTCTTCCACTATTTATTCACGATAAGTGTTGGGCAAAGGTTTTCATGGATTTGATTATAAGATTTCCAAAATTTGAAGGGAAAAGTGTAATTATGGTCATTGTGGATAGACTCACCGAATATGCTTATTCTTGTGCCTTGTCACATCCATTTACAATGAGTATAGTCATCATATCTTTTATGGATATAATTCTAAAACTACATAGTACACCCAATATTATAGATAGTGATTCTGACACTATATTTAGTAGCAATTTTTTGATCAATTCATTCTTGTGTTTAAGTATTCAATTGGTAGATAGTTCACCATATCATCCCCAATTTGATGGATAAAATGATGTATTAAACAAATGTTTGGAGTGTTGTCTTCAATGCTTTACTTTAGATAAACAAGATAGATGGGTTAAGTGGCTACCACTTGCATTATGGTGGTATAACATTTTATTTCATACCTCATCGAAAATGTCTCTATTTTTAGCATTGTATGGTTACCATTAATCATCCCTCACCTCTAACTTGAGGTTCCAACCTAAAGTGAGAGTAGTTAAAGAGCACATTTAACACCAACAAGAGGTACTCTTTTGCCTTAAGGAAAATTTGGTAATAGCACAAAACTTAATGAAGCAACAAGATGATCAACACCATGGTAAGTGCAACTTTAAAGTCGAAGACTTTGTTTTTGTGAAATTGTAGCCATATAAACAACTATATTTGAAACAACAAAAGAAGGATAATAAGATTTCACCTAAATACTATAACCCTTATCAAGTGTTGTAAAAAATAAGTAGTGTGACAGATAAATTGGAGCTTTCTAGTCAATTAAAATACATCAAATTTTCCATGTTTCGCTTAAAGAAGGTCATTGGACAAAATATATCATCCCGATTAGTGTTACCCAATCTTGATGAGGAGGGACACATCATTTTGGAGCCTGAATGAATCTTGCAAAAACACACTAAGAAGTTGAGGATATAGGTCATTACGAGTATCCGAGCAAGTGAAAGAATTTGGACTTTGAAGATGAAGCATTCTAACAACAACATCTAGATATTACCAAAATTGCAGGTAATGTTACTTTTAAAGGGGAGGGACATGCAATGTCCTTAATCCTAGGTCATATATTGGGATTTGTATGAACGACTTGTGGCTAACATAATTTCTTATCATGCCATATCACATGTATTCATGCTTTAATATGCTTAATAGGTTGACCTTGGTGCTTTGCATAACATAATACGATATATATAAGAGTTAGTTACTAGTAGATGATCATCATATCGAGCACTTTGGTCTTATTTTACGGTTTAGAGGTTGCCCCCTTAAAGAGGCTAAGTCATTCTACTTGCATATTGTGATCATTTATCTTTATTTTGGTGTTATTTGGCATTTTATTGTTGCATATCTATCTAAGTAATTTCATTACACTAATCGATGGTCTTGTTAGTCATGGTGAAGTTATGTAAATGACTCATGTGAACATTGACTTGCATGCTCTTCCTATTATAGCCATGTAAACAAAATTTTACATTTGTTTTGCATGCTAATTTGTTCTCCTTGCATCTTAAATAACCTAATTTACCTCTAAATTGGTTTAACCTAGAATTTAAACTTCACATCAACCATATACATTCAATTGTAGCCATTAATCAAACTTGATCTCCCACTTAGCTTTAAATCAACTTCACTTTAAAGCATTGACTCTTTCTTTTAAAAAGAAATGTGTGCATTCGTTATAAAGGTTGGAAACATTGGTGTTGAGAAAGCCTATTGTAGAGTGAGAAATTGCTTCTCGTTCCAAGCACTTTCAGATTTGTTTGTTCATTTCCATCACCCAAAAAAAATATTATTGTTAGAGATCGGTTGGGCACCATAAACTTTGGTGTTAATTACTATCATAATTAATGTTAAAACTTAGTTTTCTCCATGCTTCCACAAAAGGAGAGTGAAAAGGAAATCAAACCAACACTTTTGATCACTTTGAGGTCCATCATTGACACTCGCCGTTCATTCTTCATACTCACCCAATTATTTTCCATCCTCCTTCACTACCGTAAACCTTCATCAATTGAGCAATTAAACGAGGTAGCACACCGAGGGTGAATCACAACAAATCAAATCTAGCCATTTCCTTCTTCGTAGGAAAAAGGGTTGGGATTTTATTTCATTGTTTTCCTTTCCATACATATTTTACATTTATGTTTTGAATCAATAGAAATATCCAAAAAGATCATGAAAAGGAAAAATTGGTAAAGTTTTTTTTTTTAATTATTGGCAAATAGTTTTTTGAAAGGGACTATACCCTTGTACAAGAAGGCTCAAACAACCAGATTTTAATAATGAAAGCACAACAAAATGATTAAAATCAAGATAAAAGATGAACGCCAAAGAATGAAATCAATCGCTTAGAATAATACCAAAATCAACTACTAATCAAAAAACAACTCATTTACTCCGAACAAGCTGTAGTGACATAGGTTAGTTATATTTTCTTAAATTGGTAAAGTTATATTTTCTTAAATTTCAATTACTTTAGGTCGATTCATCCTCCTGCTCCGATCTAACATCACACCATAGGTTAGTTTTCTATTTACATTTAAATTTGTTTTGTTTTGTTACACTTAAGGTTCACTTAACTTTGTTATCATTACATTCTCATGTCATTTAAACTAAAAAGGTTACCCAAAAAAAAATCCTTATTGCATCTTAGTAGAGGAAAGAGAGTAGATTCCTTGCCTTTCGATATAAGAAGATGCATATTTGCACTCATCCCTTGCATGAATATATATAGATAATTGAAATCTGAAAATTATCTCTAATTTCCACTAGTTAGAGTAGTTTTTTTATTGTTTGCATTCATTAGAAAACAACTATGAAAAAATATTAAAAAAATTGCATTCACATATATAGATTAATTTGCTTTCATTGCATGTTAAATTTGAATTTTATGGGTTAAAATAATTTAATTCCCACAACCTACAAATTTTAATTTTTCTTTCATAAACCACACACAAACCAAAATAAATGTTGTTTTATCTTCACACATCGGTTCACAATTCAATATACCAAACTACACCATCATCTTGGTGAACAAATCCCTTCTTTTACATATCTAAATAATCATATAACCAATTGTAATTTTAATTACGCACACTAAAACAATACCCATCCACTTTCAAAAATATAATTCAAATAACATCCAAAGAACCCCCATAATAGGGCCATTCATTCATACAATCCCCATTCAAAGCTATACACATTCTCTTAGCTAGCAATCTTAGCTAACACACCTCCTTATGGCCTTGGATGACACTTGACAACAAAGTAGTTCCGAGATAGGGTTGTTTCACCTTATTTTTAGACGTTTCTTTGAATATTGATCGAAACAAATAGGGTAATGGGCATAGGAGGAATACTGTTGAAATGCTAGTTGTTGGGTTGTTGTTGGGACCCTATTGTAGCTTCCTAATCTTAAAGGCGCATAGGAGCGCACGGCCAGGAGGAAGAAGCCAAGTTAAGGCGCGTAAGGCAGATTCAAAAAGGGTTCTTAGAGAACCAAGGACGCATGCCCACAAAGCACAATTCGGGACTTATCCATTTTCAGCCTTTTGGACAAAACACATGAAGAACGTGTTCCGTTTGGATAAGGTTCCAGCCTGGCAACAGGGTGTCCTAGAAGAAATATACCTTGCGATAAGAAGATCCAAAAAGATAATCATGACATAGAGAGGCATGCGCTTGGGTGACCCACACCTTGACACTTGGGGCCAGATCTGAGGTTGCAGAGGAGTTTGTTGGAGATCAAATGCCTATATATATGCGCGCCCTTAGCAAAGAAAAAGGAGAGAACCCGAGGAAGGAAGCGGAGCTCTGCAGAATTAGTGTGAGAACTATGGGATAAAAGGGGTAGATGATTATAGGAAGGATGTAATAAGGGAATGGAGAATGTAAATTTTGTTTCGAAATTCTTCATGTATGGGTCCAGATATGGCGCATGACTATGGTCTCCCCTTCTGTAATATTCCATAGTAATGCTATGAATGAATATGATAAGGTTACCATGATAATTGTATTAAGATATTCTCTTTGTATTATCTGTATATTTCTATTATTCTTTTGATCTTGTATAATCATGAACCTTATTTGAATGTTAAGTCTATTTGTGGATTTACAACTTCCTAGTTACGTTAATTTTGTTAAGTGCTTTTACTTTTGATATGACTGAAAGCATATAGAAGTCATTCTGAGCTCTATAGCTTTTTCATGTCCTTTAAATCACTAATTCAAGATCATGAATGATTTCTTCCACTAAACTCACATAATAGAGAGACTTGGCTCCTCTTTGCGTGCCTCGAGTGAGCGTCTAGCGCCTCTTGGGTGATAGGTGACGCGCATGAGATTCCCCTATTCTTAGTGGTGTAAAAATGACTACCCCATCTTTACAAGCACGGAAGAGGGAACCCCTCAGCTTCTGATGAGAGCCCATCACGTGGAGAAAGAAGATTCATTGGCGTGCATCTGACCCCACCTAGCGACCAAACCTTGGCACTTGGTTTGTTTGAATGAGGGAAAAGTATAGTTGATCCATTTGATATCAGTGGAAGCAATCGATCGACACCCAAAAGATACAACTTCTCATTTGGGACTTCTATGGCTTCACACACTATTCCAGTATTTGGTGGAATGTTTGGACAAGGCATATATACAGGTGGTTTTGGGAGCACGTTAGAAAGTGGTGGAGGGAATACGACTGGAAGTGGCACTAGTTCACAAACTGTCGGTGTGTAATTTAGTGGGACGACGGGGACATTTGACATGAAAAACACATGCCCTATACCTAACACAGGAGGATCTGGAGGTGGAAGTGGTGGAGTTGGTGGCTCAGGATCTAGTGGATCTAGCGGAGGAGGAAACACCGAAGGAAATCGAGGGACTGGGTTAGGAGGACAAGGGCCTCAACCACCTCCTCAAGTATTTTTCGAGATGTCTCTACACTTACTAGATTACAGTGGGATAGAAGATGCCGCAAAGCATGTGCATAAGTGTGAGCTGTTATGGCACGTGAAGGGGATCACGACCCAGGATCAAAAGGCCAGTCAATTTACAACAACCTTGCAAGGACGTGCAATAGTTGGTATAGAAAGTATGATCCTCATTAGACTATTGTGGATTATACCACACTAAAAATGCATTCTTGGCGAGAATTCCACATACACGAGTTTGAATAGAAGAGCATCTTGCTCTCTCAAGGAAATCCAGCGAGGAATGACAGAGAGCATGCGGGAATATGATGTGCAATTTAAAATTCTATTTTCTAAACTGTCTTATGATATCCACCCTTCACAACATGCCCAGTGGTTTTTCGGAGGGTTGATCACACCCTTTAGGAGGGCTTTGTCTCATAAAACAATCACGGACCCGCGCGAAGCGTTGGAAGTTGATTTGCACGCTAAGGTAGTTGGTAGTGTTGACACTAGTGTTAGCCCATTTATGGAGGCTTAGATCACTGTCATGGCTAAGAAATTAGAGAAATTATCTGCCAACACAGTTCCAGAGACTCACGGTGGGATGTGGTGCATAGATTGTAACGTAGAAGGGCACACAAAGGATAATGGCGGGATATGTACTCGGAAGGCGGTATGTGCCGTAGCGGTAAAATGTGAAATATATCATGGGGATCATGATGCAAATAGGTGCCCCCTTTTACAACACACAATCCGCAAAAATGTATCTTGTTATTGCAAGATATGTACCTCAACCACACATGACACTAAGGATTATAGATTGATTGACTAGATTCATGAGGCAATTGATCTTAGTGTGCGCCTTGATCGGCATTGCCAAAGAATTCCAAAGGAGATGAGCATCAGTATGAAGAACGTGGAGATGGAGGTGCGTGCGGAGGGGATTTCGCAGAGGATTTCATGGCCGTGGTAACCGCGAGGAAGAAGTGAGTTCCCGCGTGGAACATGCTTTAATTGTGGAGCCATAGACCATTATAAGCGTGAATGTCTAGATCTTCTACAATGCTCCTGGTGTGGAAAAAAACATAAGTACGAAGAGTGCCCGGAGTTATACGAACATATGAGTTAGTAGCACTAGAAGGATAAGGGCACTGCCATGGTGAGTATTAAGAAGGCTGATGCGCAATGGCTCCTGCGAATAATACGTGAATCGAACTAGAGCACTGTTATGGTAACAACAAGGAAGAGTCTCGTGCGCACAAGGGAAGCACCTAAGTAGAGACCTCTGGTTTTGAGGAAGAAGTAGCACATGGGAAGTATCTAAACCCAACTCACCAAAAAGAAGTATACCAGGAAACCATGGACGTAATTCAAAGTTTACAAGGGGAGATCCAATGTTTAAAAGAGAAAACTAGAAAAGATGAGCAAAGAAGACTAGTAGAAGCACCAAAGGATGACTTGGACGAGGTTAAGGAGGTGTGTAAACTGCTAAGGCAAGAGAATGTTATTCCCCTGCTAGGAGCATGGTTGAGAGAAAAGGTACCACGCACCGGGGAAGAACACGAAAGGTAGATCCTGCATGTAAACCTCCCACCTCACAGCCTTGATTATGACAAAGAGATCACCTTGAACGTAGTAGTGGATGGATGGCTGCTTAGCAACATCCTCATTGACATAGGCACGGAGGTTAATGTTCTCACTTTGGATGCTTGGCATCAAATGGGAAGACCTGCATTACAACCATCTTCAAATGTGTTGTATATATAAAGGCAAATGCCCATAGGTGTCTTGAAGGATGCGACCATTACCATTTAGGGGACTAAGTTCACTGGGGATTTTGAAGTCTTGTGTGCTTGCTTGAGGAAAAAAAATTCCAGCGTTACTTGGGCGCCCGTGGTGCTATAAGAATAATGTAGATCTCTGGTTTAACAAGGGGTACATAAGTTTTGAAAACAAGGAAGAGAGGGTGATTATACCACTTGCGATGGAAAATCCACACCTATCTTGAACCCCTTGGAGAGGAGGTCTGGATAGAATATATGTGCGCTCCATAAGAGATCTAGAGACCATCCACCCTACAAAAAGAGTCATCTAGTTTGATGATGCTCAATCTCATCGAGTGATATTACCCGAGTATAGCATGTGATAATTGGGTGCATGGGACTTATGAATTGATTGGGTGACATCCGAAAGGATCGGTGTTCGAGGTAACCACAGCGCGTATAGTTCGACACACAGGAGGAAAGGTAATAACCAAGTATTAAGGGATGTATACCCCGAGGTCTTTTTGAGAGAAATGGAAGCTCAATGGAGGGAGGACGAGTGACGAGGTATGTTGGGTTATGTCTTGATAGGCACAACAGTGAGGTGGTGGGCTACACATAACGAAAACTTGTTGGAGTGGCGTGAAGTTAGAATTGTGCTCACTGTCTGATTCTTGAAGAGCAATATACCCACCGCTATCAAGGATTACAATGGCAATGAACCCGCCTCTTCCCACATCCAGGAATGTGAGAGGATCTGGGGAGAAGGCGTGGAAGCTTTACCACCCTCCCTTTGGGTGCACAAGTTGTATTTGACACTACAAGGTTGTGTGCGCGCTTGGTAAATCCATTCGAAACTTATCGCAGACGGGAAATTGGTAGGAATTAGCAGCTGACCTAGTTCACACATTCGAATACCGAAGTACCAAGCAACTAGTTGATGAGGCGTTGCAGGATGTCAAGTGCCTCACTCTGGGGGATTGCACCATGGTGGAAGATAGATTAGTAGACTTACTTGGTGGACCTAGCTTGGAAGCGTGGTTCGAAGAGGAGGAACCAGAAGACATACAATTCGAGCGTGCATGTGCTGAAAAGGAGAAAGGAAAGATGGTATACATTATTGATGGAGAGGAGATGGAGAGCCTGAATGTCAACCATTCGGTTGGGATGCGTGAGGTAGTTGATAGTGCGGATGCATGTGCACGTGTGTATCATGAACCACTCAAAACTAAGAAAGTTAACATCGGCTCGGAGAAGGAGCCCAAGGAAGCTATCATTGGGGACTACTGGTTGGACAAGGAAGTATCAAAGATCATCGATCTCTTACACGAATTTGAGGATTTATTCCCACGCAGATACCATGAGTTGAAAGGCATCCACCATTCATTGGGGGAAATGAGGATAAAGTTGAAAGATGGTGCGTGCTAGTCAGGAAGAGGCCTTACAGGATGAATCCCAACATGCGCGTAAGGGTTAAAGAAGAGCTAGACAAAATGATAGCATCTGGTATCATTGAGGTTGTGGAGGAATCATAATGGATAAGTCTAATGGTGATCAACATAAAGAAGGATGGACAAATTAGGATATGTGTGGATTACAGGGAGTTAAACGTTGTTTGTATCATAGATCCTTTTCCCACCCCCTTCACTGAAGAGATTTTGGAAGGAGTTGTTGGGCGCAAGGTCTATTCCTTTACGGATGGATTCTCAAGATATCACCAAGTAAGGATTGCCAAGGAAGACCAAGAAAAGACAACTTTCGCCACCGAGTGGGGAAGCTTTGCATACACGGTCATGCCCTTTGGATTAAGGAATGCGCCTGCTGTATTTTTCGCGCATAGTGGTACAAGCATTTAAGGACTTCATCCACAAGTTCCTTTAAGTATATTTGGATGATTAGATAGTGTATGGATTGGTCATGGACCATTGTGATAACTTGAGATTGATGTTTGAAAGATGTCGGTAGTTGAGGATTTCCCTCAACATCAAGAAATGTGTCTTTATAACTCCTTTTGGAACGTTGTTGGGGCATATCATATGTAAATAGGGCTTACTGGTGGATCCCGCAAAAGTTACAATTATTGTGGGATTAGGGGAGCCCACTAGCCAAAGTGCCATGTGTAGATTCCTTGGACACACTGGGTACTATAGAAAGTTCATTAAGGGATACGCCAAGATCACCGCACCTTTGGAAATATTGCTCAGACATAAGAGTGCCTTTCAATGGGGAGAGGCACATCAAAAGGCATTTGACACTCTAAAAGAAAGGCTTATCACCACACCTATTCTACGATTCCCATCATGGGATAAACCTTTCCATGTCCATGTGGATGCCTCTAGTATAGCAATGGGAGCCGTTCTTGCTCAACCAGGAGAGGGGATTGTTGATCATCCCTTGTGTTTCTGCAAGTAGAAAGTTGATGCCTTGAAAATAGAATTATACAACGATGAGCACGAGGCATTGTCAATGATCTACACGCTCCACAAATTTAGAAAATATCTGCTGGTGACTCCCTTCATATTCTACACTGACCATATGGCCTTGAAGTATCTAGTAAACAAAGTAATGTTACAAGGGCGCATATGTCGTTGGGTACTTTTATTTTAGGAATTTGAATTCAGAGTGGTGGTAAAACCGGGAAAGAACAATTATGGGCCGGATCATTTATCAAGGATTGATTCGGGAGAGGATGCGCAAAGTATCGAGGAAACCATGTCGGACGTGCAACTATTCAGGTTGTGGCGCGCGCCCTCGGAGTTAGAAGACATTGTTGTTTTTCTCAAGGAAGGTGTGGCACCCAAAGGGATGAATGCATTGGAAAGGAAAAGGTTAGCCATATGCGCCACGCCCTTCATGTTGATCAATGGGGATTTGTATAAAATGGGCCGCGATGAGGTTTTGCACCGGTGTGTATTAGAACATGAACGCATGGCCATAATAGAAGAAGCCCATGGTGGGATTGTTGGAGGACACTATGCGGGGAATGCAACTGCGTGTAAGATCCTAGTCACTGGACTATGGTGGGAGACGATTCACCAGGATTGCATTGAGTTTTGCAAGGCCTGTGACCACTTCCAGTGCCTTGGAAAACCTGGAAGAAGGGATGAGATGCCCTTGCACCCCATCGCTAGCGAAACCTTTTGAGAAATGGGTAATAGATTTTTTGGACCAATCTCACCGGTGTGCGAAGGACTAACTCATGGTATATCATTACTTGTACTGATTATTCGACAAGGTGGGTAGAGGCCACGCCCACTAAGGATTACACCGACCCATATTGCTAGATTTTGTGGGAAAACATTATCAACAAGTATGGGTGCCCATTAAGTTTAATAAGTGATAGGGGCACTCACTTCTTAAATGAAACCATCAGGATTCTATTGGCAGAATTCATGGTAGCCCATCACAAGGCTACCCCTTATCACCCTCAGGAAAATGAGACTGTAGAGGCATTCAACAAAATCCTTAGTCACACATTGACTAAGATATGTGATGTGGGTAGGCAGGATTGGGATAACAACGTGTCGGCAGTTCTTTGGGCATACAACACAATGTATAAAATATTGAACAAGGCCACACCATTTCAATTGGTGTTGGCGAGGAAGTAGTTTTACCTGTCGAATTCATGCTACCATCTATGTGCATAGCAGCGTGCAGGAGGGTTGGACGATGAGAAAGCGCTGGAAGAAAGAATAGATGAATTGATAAAGTTGGATGAAAGGTGCTCACTAGCAAGATGGAGCCAAACAACTGAGAAGGCAAAGCAAAAAGGCATGGCATGACCGCCATATTAAGAACAAACAGTTTGAGGTTGACTAGATGGTATTGCTATATGATTCAAAATTTCTATGCCATCCTGGAAAGTTGAAGGTGCATTGGTTGGGTCTTTATGTAATTTCATACATCCTTGATTGGCGCGTGCCACTTACAAGTGCTGGATGGAACAAAATTACTTGGACACTTCAATGGGAGTAGGCTGAAGCCCTACTATAAATAATGCTTCTTGGTGTTTGTAAATAAGGTAGTTTTGCCAGTTAGTTTAGAATTTCCTTTTATACTTTTCCTTTCTTGTATTTCCCTTTCGTGTTATTGTTTTGTTTTGCGCCTTGGCCACTGGTAACCTTATTACTTTTTGACTTATGAATGTGCAGAGGACCGTGCATTGTTTTAGTGTGGGGTGAGATGATGAAGAGAAACTTGGAGTTATTCTGCTAGGAGGATTTGGGTCGGTGGAAAAATAAGGTTACATTGGAAATCCACGTACAAAGGAGAAAAAGTGTAAAAACATGAGGTAGGCGAAAGCAAGAATCATGAGGATGGAAGAAGTGCCTTTGGCACCGGTAACACGTGCGTAAGAGTCTTTTGTCAAGATGGATTGTTTTGTGCGCTAGAAGGTTGGAAAAGTTTTCATGCAAGGATTGGGTGCAGGTGGAAAAGTTTTCGCACAAGGATTGGGCATGTAAGGAGAAGCACTAAAGTCGGGTTTTGTTTGAAAATACCACATTAAACATTGTTGTACGGTGGTAGGTAGCCTAGCCTTAAATGCGTAAAAGTGGGAAAAGCTATAAATACAAGAGTGGGCATTTCATTATTTCACTTTGCAAACACAAGAAGAGTGATTTTCTTTCAAGAGCTAGGGTTTCAAGAATTGACTTGTGCGAAGGAAAATCCTAAGAACTTAAGCGCAATCGGTCCGTTGGATCTACAAACCAGAGCAGAAGTGATTCACGGGTGTGAGGAACGTTGTGAAGAAGCACCGTGATCAAAGGAGAAAAATTTGAGATTAGGGTTTGTGTTTTAGGGCACGGGGCACACAAGGAAAACATTCAAACAACTCATGAAGTTAACCTGGGAATGAAAGCAAAGGGTGCAATGACGGCCATAAAACCAGTCGATAAACCTACAAAACAATCCAAGAAGGGAAAGGGTAAAGGAAAAGGAAAGAAGAAACAAGAAGAAATACCCTTGGATACAAATGAGGAATGCTACTCGGAGATGCAATACCTGGATGGGGTTTTGCTAGGGCAAGATTGGGAGTCCCACATAAGACAAATGACCGTGATCGACTACAATCACCGGTCAAGTATAATCGTGAAGGAAATGGCACTAGAGTTGGTGCGCCCCACAAATAAACGAACACCTGACGAGTTGCTGATCTACAACAATGTGGTCAAGGTGAAAATGGAGAAGGCAGGGCTTCTCCAACTTTTCGAGTTACCATATTTTGGGAAGCCCAAGCGCTTGTACCAATGGTTGATGACGCGCGTACAAAAAGACTTCTTCTACTTCAGCAGGTGCAAAATGTGCATAACTCCCCAACTAATTTCATGCTTCACAGGCCTAAACTGTGAAGGGGACGTGCTCGAAGATGACCTCCTGGATGACAAGGAGGCAATCAAAGAAACCATAACATCCCAGGGATTGAAGAAGGGATCAAGGTACTACGACATCTCAGATATCAACGATCTGGTGATGAAGATGGCCGCTCACCTAGTCTCCAAGCTGAATGGACAAGAAAGGTGGACCCAGGTGAGCAAGCCCTAGCTGAATGTCTGCAGGAAAGTCGCAGAGGGCACCATATACAACCTCTCCCAATATATTACAAATGGAATCATAAGCAGTGTGGAGAAGGGAGGAAAGATCCTATTTGGAAACATTTTGTTGACAATTGTGTTCTCAGAAATCGGGGTGCCGGATGCATCCGACAAATTCATGTGGGAGTACCCTAAAGATCCCTTGCCTGTGGAGAGGTTTCAGAAATACACATGTGAATCAATGACAAGGGTACACAAGGTGCACTTAGACAAATGGTATACATGCCTTAGGAACGCATTCGGGTGAATGGCGGATCCCTGAACAACTCCCCGTGGCGACCGAAGGAGAAGCAAAGTTCGCAGTCTACCAGCACTTCTGTATTGGCAGGTTCATTTTGGTCGATGGAAGCTAGAGTCCATGGTGCAAACTCCCATTCTTGTTTACTGCCCAATTTTTCCAAGCGGGAGTAAACAAATACAAGGAGTCGAAGAAATTAGACCTTGACTTGTCCACCCTTGACAGAGAGCACAGGGAAATGAGGAAGAAGCTGGTCTACCCAGAGAAGCACGCGTACGTTGAAAGGTACGTGTCGTAAGATGTGCATATTGTAAGGCCTTTGACCTTACCTATTGCTGGGAGCAATGTTGCAAGGATTTACCTACGCATAAGGCCAAAATTTGAAAAGGGCACATACGTGGAAAATGAGATATCCATCCCAGACGACCCTATTGGAAGAAAGAAGCCCACACCAAAGCGTAAGGAGAGGGAAGAGAAAGAGGAACAAAGGGCGGTGGAGAAGTAAGATGTAGGTACCAGTGGGGACAAGTACCTATGTCTAGAAGAAGAAGAGAATGGTGGTCAAGGAGAAGACCCTAGAACCTGCAAAGCCACCATCCCCTGAGGAGCCCTCAGATGAAGAGAAGACCACATCCCGACTCCAGAGTTTTCAAAGTAAAGGAAGAAGAAGAGGGATGGAAGAACCCAGAGTCTAGGATACGAGATGACACAAACGCCTATATAGGAAAAAAGGATGATGATGAAGAGGAAGAGTTGGAGGTAGATCAGGAGCTGATTGATGTCCATGATTCAGAGGAAGAGGAAGTAGAAGATGTAAATGATGCCTTCATCTTTGCAAGGAGGAAGGGCACCCAAGGGGAGGAAGGCATGCGAGAGCGAAGAAAGGAGCGAGGGGGCAAGTACTAAGGAGCCAGATATGCCCAAGCTCACTTAAGAGGAGGTGGATGAGAAAGCGACAAGGGAGGTGGAGAGGATGATTAATGCCTTGGTCGACGAGGAATTGGAGCGTAGCGCGGAGCTCGTGCTCGGTGAATTCAAGAAAGAGCAAAGGGAGAAGAGTGTAAGTAGCACAAAAGGCCCAACTCTTTTAGTAACTATTCCCAAGGGCGTGCGCATGGGAAGTAGATGTGCGGGGGGGAAGAATAATGATGGGATATGTTGATGACCCCAACAAAGTTTTACACATGTGTTTATAGAGTATTGTGCCCACCAAGGAGCTAACCGCCATGGAGTCCTTTGATCCTGAGGGTGGATACCCATGCATAAGAAAAATGCTATCGTGGGCATTCGACTCCCACCTTGATGAGCCCAAGTTCGAGGTTAACCAAGGAGCGATACTAGTGTTGTTCGAAGGAAAGGGGGACAACCCCATTATAAACACGTAACAACTATCGGATGAGCAAGTGTGTAATGCGCTCAATAAAGTCTTCGTGGAAGTTGAGGTTAGGCTCTTCTGCAAAAATGACAGGGTTAAAGTCTTGGAGGACCTGATGGAGAAGAGGAAGGAAGAAATAGTTAATCTAACAAAGGAACTCAGCCTTAAAAAGTTGATCAACGCTCAACTACAATGAGAATTATAAGAGGAGAAAGCTAAAGTGTACAAAGTTTCCAAGAAGGTGGAGCTCATCTCCTAGGCTATTATCATGAAGCACCTAGACCTTAACCCTTCCACACAAAAATATGGTTCCTCCCTGGAGTGTCTTAAGGACTTAACTCGAGATCCTCACCATGGAAAGGAAGCCTTTGGCCTTGGAGTTGGCAGAGGATGTAGCTACGTGCTTGGAGTAGGAGGACAAGTTGAAAGTCATCGCACTCGTAGCTGAATACAACAAGGTGCTTACCGATGTAAAAATAGCTGCACAAACTGCTGGGGTCGCATATGACCATTGCGCGAATCAGACAAGGTGACAAGCATGCTGCTTGCCAGCGACGAGGCCGAGCTGAAGGACTTCAGGGAAAAGAATAAAGGCAATAGAGCAAAGCAAGAAAAGATTCTAGCCAAAGTAGAAAGAAAATCTGAAGCTATTGAGATCCTTGGGTCTCAATCAAAACCCGACTTAAAGAGCTCTACTGAGGCCATTATGAGGAAGGTGGATGCCTTGGAAGATCAAGCTAAGGAACTGGAAGCGGCGGTAGATACCATAAACACAAAGGGGGAAGGATTAACCTTCGACGAGGTGAGCGCATTGGTTGGTGACCTTTGCAAGAGGGCACATGATGAAGTCAACGCATGGAATATCTTTGGAGGTGACCTACTGGCGAAATTTCCCCCTTCTTCTTCTTTAGGTAGTTCTCCTTCTATTCTTTCTCTCCCCCATTCTTTATTCTTTCCCTCCATTCTTTTCCAAGGCAAGGCCTTGCCTTTTTGTACTGCATTCTTTGAAGAGGTTCCCGAGGGCGGAGAATAGGTGAAGTGTGGGGTAATGTTGGGACCCTATTGTAGCTTCCAAATCTTAAAGGCGCGTAGGCGTGCATGGCTGGAGGAAGCGCACAAGTTAAGGTGTGCAAGGTAGGATTCAAAAAGGGTTCTTAGAGAACCAAGGACGCGCCCACAAAGCACAATTTGGGACTTAGCCGTTTTAGCCTTTTGGACAAAACACATGAAGAACGTGTTCCGTTTGGATAAGGTTCCAGCTTGGCAATAGGGTGTCCTGGAAGGAATATACCTTGTGATAAGAAGATCCAAAAAGCTAATCATGACATGGAGAGGCATGCGCTGGGGTGACCCACACCTTGAGACTTGGGGCCAGATCTGAGGTTGCAGAGGAGTTTGTTGGAGATCAGATGCCTATATATATGTGCGCCCTTAGCAAAGAAAAAGGAGAGAACCCGAGGAAGGAAGCGGAGCTCTGCAGAATTACTGCGAGAACTATGGGATAAAAGGGGTAGATGATTATAGGAAGGATGTAATAAGGGAATGGGGAATGTAAATTTTGTTTGAAAGTCTTCATGTATGGATCCAGATATGGCACATGACTACGGTCTCCCTTACGTAATATTCTATAGTTATCTTATGAATGAATATGATAAGGTTACCATGATAATTGTATTAAGATCTTCTCTACGTATTATCTGCAATTTCTATTATGCTTTTGATCTTGTATAATCATGAACCTTATTTGAATGTTAAGTCTATTTGTGGATTTACAACTTCTTAGTTCTATTAATTCATTAAGCACTTTTACTTTTGATATGGTGAAAGGGTATAGAAATCCGTTATGAGCTCTATAGCTTTTTCATGTCCTTTAAATCACTAATTCAAGATCATGAGTGATGCCTTCCACTAAACTCACATAAAGAAGGACTCGGCTCCCTCTCGCGAGCCTCGGGTGAGCGCTTAATGCCCGCTTGGGTGATAGGGCGCGCATGAGGTTCCCATGTTCTTCGTGGGTGCAAAAATGACTACGGTTGTTGTGCGCGTATGACTTCGAATCCACAGTGATCATGAGAGCTTCCTTTTGGTGGGAGGAATTGCCTAAAATGGAACACAAGACCACCAAATAAAGTTAAACAATATGTGCAAAGTGAACTCGCCTAGTGTGTGCTAGATCCGGGAAGTGTGATACTTCCTAGATGGCTGTCAGTCCACTGTTTAAAACAATTTAATGTTGGTAATGAAGTAAATCTTATTGTAATTGAAATGATTTAGGTATCTCATTAAAAACACAATAAGAAAGATCTAATCTAACATGTTAGGTTAAAATAAGATCTGAAGGTCAAGTAGTTGGTTCTGGTTCTCTGCAGTGTCCGACAGGAGGTCTCGGGCAGTCACGAGGTGATTAAGGGTGATGTGAGAATAGGTGGGGTATGTTACTATTATGGGCTATATTGGTAAATACAGAGACCGACGCCGGTTAAGGGTGACCGACGCCGGTTGGGGAGAACCGGTGCCGGTTACTGTGGAAAACTGGGAATGCCACATAATGAGCTTTAGATCTCCCTTATGATTACCTGAGGACTAGGCTGGTCGAGTGAGGTATTAGGTGTTTGTAGGGGGTTTGGAAAGGTTTTAACGGGGATATGGAGGGGCGAGTATTAAAGGAGATCAATGGGTGGCTAGGAGAATAAAGGATGAAGATATAATAATTAAATGAATGAACCAGAGGAGTAAACTGCTTTCTACTTACTTGAAATCTAGTTAAGGTGCTGTGAGTGATGGATGAAGGTCTTTGGTAAGAGGATGAATCTTGTTAAGGATCACCAAATGTTGGAAAGCTTCTACATGGGCTGCATGTGCATTCCTTTTTGCCTGGTTGGATCAAATTTGTCTTTGGGTGATTCTTTGGATGAATCTTTGGATATCATGCAAGAGAAAATGCTTGATCTCCTTCCTTGCATGCGTGTTCTCACGAAACTTGTTCTCAAAAGATGTGTTATCTCTCAGGAATCCATGCCAACCTTTTGGCAACCTCGAAAATAAGGTTGTTTTGGGGATTAAAAGGTGACCGACAACGGTTCCGGCTTAATTGACAACGGTTAAGGGTAAGCGTTGGTTAGGCGAGATTTCCTAGGTTTACTAAACTAGGCGGATCCCCTTGATTTTCTCGGGATCTCGTGTCCTTAACTTTTGTGGATCAGGATGGAAGTTTCCTTTAAGCATGCGAGAATGTGGTTAGAGGGATTGTAGGCATTGATTTTTAGGGTTTGGGAAAGTATTCGTTAGTTATGACAACTTACTAAGAATAGGTCTTAGGGTGAGGTGGCTTGATGAGGTGTCTCAGGTGAGGTGGATATGCGGGCATTATCTAAATTAAGATATTTAAATAATAAATACGGTGAGGATAATGAATTAATTTAATTTAATTAATTAAATTAATATTAGTGGAGTGAAAGGGGGGTCATGGCTAGTGAATGTGACGAAGGTATTTATTTGTCGAGGACCAAAGGGAGTGTGACCTAATTTTGGTGTCTCTGAGGGTATGTAAATTTGTAAGTACCCACTCTACTTGAGCGGGATAACTTATAAGCGGACAAAAATATGAGTCGTGATGTGAAGTCTTCCACTCCACCGCCACTCCACATGTCATTGTTGAACAATTTCACATCTTAGATCAACAAGCCTTGTCGAGATGCGAGCAAGTGCATCCACAAATTTACCTGCTTAAATAACTCCTTGCTAACCTTAGGATTTAAATTCTCTTTTCATCCTTAGGTCTAGCCTCATCCTTTCTTTTCTTCATTCTTCCATGTGCATGACTCTTTTCATACAAGATCAACAAAACAAAACCAACGAACCGAATTTCACTCCATTATCGGATAAAACATATTGATAAATGGTTATGGTCTTTAAGTCTCATTAAGACCAAGTATTGTATAGTTTGCATACGTAGTCGAGTTCACAACATTAGACAAACAATTTAGGGCAATAGAGTGCATTTGATTTAAGCAAGAACATCCATGTCCACGACATTAGTTACCCGACACCATTCTCTCATTGACTATCTCGACTTGACCTTAGGTAGTCAAGTATGCCTAGAAAGGCTTCGAGAGGAAATAGAGTTTCTTGGCGACCCCAAGTTTTACACAGATGAGCCCCCTTATAACCTATGGACGACGTATAGAGGGTCCATGCTCTTCACCACCGATAAATTTGTAGAAATTGAACACGTGGTTTGGGCCACCTAAAGCGGTGGGTGGGCTAAGCGAGCCAACCTCATAGGCTAGGTAATGACTTGGAAGTTATTTTTAAAATTTGTTATTTTTAAACTTTCCGGGTATTTTGGGACCAAAAATAAAAACAACAAACCGGAAATGCAATCTCAAGAATGTCAATTGAAAGTGCTAATTAATCTTTTAAAAAAGTGAGAACCCCAATGCACAAGTCAAATCGAGCCGAAAATGAGAGAATTTTCACTTCATATCCAGTTGAAAAGAGATAAGAGGCAACCATTTAATTTTGTGGGTGATAATCGGGGTTTAGTTTGGCAGTGGCTGAGATGGACAGAGGAGCGGCGCAAAATGCAAGAGAGTCGTTGGATTTAGTGTTTTCTATTTCAAATTTTTGCAAACTGGACTGGATCGGCAGACGCTCGCCATTCTCATTGCCCTCACGGAACAGGGTGTCAATCCCGAAGCACTCGCTGCCGTTGTCAAGGAGCTGCGCAGGAAGCTGCCGCCCTCCAACATTCTCCTCCTCCTTAATCAAAGGTGCCATTCCTCTTCTTTACATGTTCTCTGTTTGTCTGAAACTGCGGGTCAGAGACGGCATTCAGTCAAGAATATAATCGGACGCACGGAAACTCGCAGTTTTTCTGAACAGTTGATGGGGTAATCACTATAAGAGCAGTGCCAAGTTGCATGTTCAAACCTTGACAATAACCTTTTTAGCAATGACGAAGTTGATGAAAGAGTGGGGGTCATGAAAACCTTGCTTGATATAGGTACACATGAAAATGCTTCAAATTTAATGACTGTTAAGAACCTACAATGTTGATGAGGCGGTTTCACTTAAAGAAAACTCTTGCAACCAATTTATGTTGTTCCTTGGGCAATCATGGAGAATGACCTAAGATAATGGTCTATAAAGATGGCTCGCAACCACCTTATCGACCATGTTTTGTGGCTATCAAATTTATTTGCTCCATCGAGTCCACTTCACATGTCCCTATCTCCAAAATGTCTCAAGACTCACACAAGAGAATTCTCTTCAAATTGGTGTGTTGTACTACCCTCAAATCACAATGTCTTACAATGCAAATACTAACTATTCACATTACATGTATTGATCAATTAGTCAAGTTGTTTTTTGAGATATCTCCAAAGTGCATCGTCTCAACAATTTGTGCATTGTACCATTTTTCCTCATTCGAATGATTGAAAAAAATGGCATGTGGTTCATATGTGCCTATACATAACAAATATGAGTTTCACATAGATTCCCCCAACATTTTCCGTACCCTTGCACTTCTCCTTTCTCAAACCCCTTCTTCATCCCCATCTTCCTTTTGAAATTATTCACTCCCTCCTTTTAACTTCTTCGACACATCCTCGTCGACATTTCCACCGCACACTTCAAACTAACTTGCTAGTTATAAGTATATATACTTCTAGTTTGTTTATTTATTCCGTGGACTCGTAGATACTACATTTGTACTCATACATGAAAGTTAGAAAGGAAAATAGTGAAATTGATCTTCTCCCAATCAATTGTTGGATTTGATGGGTTTCGAAATTTGAAGCTGTAAAATTGAGATTTCGTCACTCTTTTAAAATCTTCCCCTCATTATAGAAACAAAAAATCTTGATTGATATAACTTCTTCTCAATTAATACACTCATTTATAACGCCGGGACCAATTTTATTCTTGACTGGATCGTAAATTCAAAGGTCAAACATTTTCTGTGTTCAGAAAAATTGTGAGTTTCCGTGCGTCCGATTATATTCTTGACTGAATGCCGTCTCTGACCCGCACTTTCCAATCTGCCTACACTAATATCAAGAGTTGTTGCAAGCTTTTGCTCTTATCTACGAAAATACAAACACTTTTATTATGTTAAAAATTGAATGTCATCTTTTGCTGTGAATCCTGCTGTATTAGTTCCCTAAAAGGGAATTTTGGTAAATTTGTAAGATTGAAAACAACTAGGAGTTGAAGCTGTGGTAGGCTATGCCTGTAAACTACATTTTGTATCATTTGTCTTTCTATCCCAGGGAAGTTCTAAGCTTTGTGAAATTGAAAACAGCGATGAATTGAACCAGTGGCACTCTATGCCTCTAGACTCCAGTTTGTTCCATTTTTCCTTCAATACGCAGTTGCTACACATGAAAATCAATTTATAGATGAAGCACTTGCATGTATCTTGGCAGACCAACACAGCTGATCAATGGCAAATCCACTTCCTAATGGGTGCAGTGGTATATCAGCCCTTTGTGAAATCTCAGCAATATCACAAGCCATGTCACGGATACACTTTCCCAGACATCTATAGACAGACAAGATGCTTCTGTAATTTTGTTTCCAAAGCAGTGTCAACAATGCCATACGTTGCAGCTAAACTAGAACATGCAAGGATGTTGTGTGTGAGCAATTATGGGAAAATATGAGAAATTTATAGTTATACCCTGAAATGAACTCAAAAGTGGCAGTTTTTGTAGTGCCAGTTGTGCAAAACTGGGCAAATTCCTGAACAGAACAATAGTCATTGTTTGGATAGTATTCAATGATATAAACATTAAAAATCAGGCCCATAATTGAACAACAATTTAGAAAGAGATGTCAATTCTTCACCATTTCTTCTGATCCAGGATAATTTGAAGACAGCCTGGTCAACATTATATTACCAATGCCAGTAGTCATCAGTACTGTAGATATGCTAAACCGATTATTCATTGTAGGTTCAATCTCTTTCACCACAATAATCTTAAATAATAAGAAATTTGGTTATTAAGAAGACAAGAATACCCCTCGAGCTGATAAGCAGGAAATGGCACGAGGAAATTATACCTAGAGTGAATTTATCTGGCCTAGAGCTTCATCAATTTGCTGTAGTTTTTGTTTTGACTTGCAGTTCTCCATATCTTCTCTCAGCTGCTTCCTATTATCTACCATCCTCTCTTAACTGCTTCCTATTAACTACTATCTCTTTCATTACTAAAGTGTTAGCTGCTGAAAATGTGCGTCCAAAAGCGCGAAATGAAGATTGGTGTCTCAACAACAACAATGGGAATGCTTCCAAAGTGTGGGACTTTGGCTCCTTTGAAGCAGACCTCTAGAGAAAGTTGACTCTTATCCTAACTACTCAAATGCTACTGCTAATCTAAACCTAGCTAACAATTGCAGGTGTAAAGGGGGAAGAAACTGAAAATAAACAAAAACAGTGATGCACCAAAGAAATTGGGGGTCACTCTCTTCCTGCCCATGATTGACACAGTGCAATGAAAGCATGCAATTCCACCCACACACAATACATCAAAAATAGAGGAAAGCAATAACACGGCCCAAAGAACAGATATGAGCGACTACAAACATCATATTAATGCTTAAAAGATGCACAACCTGCTACAACAGTAAAAGAGGTATTGGATTCTTTACAAACATTTCAAAACAGAGGTCTGAACAATCAGAATGCTTAGAAAGCCAAAAGGGCAGAGTAACTTTGCATTGAAGGAGAGGATCCTGTTATAATATGCACAACTTTCATTTGTAGAAGAGGGTAAAAGAGAAGGGGAAGGGGACGAAGGGAATATGCTGGAATCTCCATGTTTCTCACACTTAATTCTTCACAAAACATGCTTCACTGAAAATATCTGCTCAAACGACATCAAAGAGAATGTTTGTTGGCATCTATGATTCCCCACTACCTTTGAATCATAACAAACGATGACCTGAAACTGTTGCCATGATGAACTACTCCCCAAGAGCTTTCCAACGAGACTGATTTTACTTGATTTGGTGGTCCTAAACACAAGTTATGGCCGCTTGAAACCACCTAGGTCATTTTACACAATTGACGGCCGCGAGGCCATGAATTTTAACCTAAGAGTTGCTTCTACCACTTGTTCCATCATTAGTTGCCATTACATCAACCTATGCCCATCCGAACTGTGTCAGCTTAGCAGACTATGGGGCCAAATTTTGTGACACGTGTTGGCCCTTGATTGGCTATGGGCTCCAAGCTCTGCTCCCATTCTCTCCCCTTCCTCTTTGTCTTCCATATGCCTGAATTTTTGTGATCGGGGCCATGTTGTATTGGCTATAGGTTCATTGGATTGGGGTCACTGGCAGTCCGTGATTGGCTATGGGCTTTCGTGTCTTCGTCGTTGGGCTGCTCAATCTTTGTTTTCTTAGGACTTGAGTTTCCGTGATTGGGTCATATGGATCAATCATGACTTTTCAGCTTTCAGCCATGTGGCAGCCCATGATTTGTTATGGCTATCGGGTTTGCTTTTGCCTTAGTCAAATTTTTAAAACTCCTCGACATTCGAACTTTAGGGGTTGTTCGAACTTCAACGATTGCGCCATGTGCCACAATCCCGGTTTTGATTATCTTGGCTCTTTTCCATGCCCCAGCCGATTTTCCTCACCCTGAGTAGCTCAACTTTCTCGACCCCCAAACAACTAACATTGGGCCACTTGTCACTCATTTGGAGTCCGCGTGACTGCACGGGATTTTGCCACGCAGAGGGCTCTGATTTGTTACGGGCTCTGGGTGACTCTTGTGTGCCTTAGTCGATTTCAGAGATCAAAAAGGTAAGTTAAGTGGAGTTTTTGCTCCACTTAACATTAAAACATTTTTGTATAAAAAGGGGACCACTTTGAACCCCCTGCCAAATGTGAGATTAATCTCAAATTACAAAGGTGGCTGCCAGTGAAGTTTTAAGTGATTGCAGCTTGAAAAATCGAAGGCAAAGAATTCTCCCAAGGCTTCTTCTCGACTGTAAAGGCAACACGGAGGCTTGCAATCCATCCCAGGTCAACTGTGTACAACGTGCAAAGCTGAAAACATCCCAAAACGACCACTATCAACATGGAAAGGATCTAGAACATCCCCAAAGCTGATTGTGAAGGCACCATCCCATGCATAGCTGCAAAAATGGAGGAGAAGAACATGAAAGCATTTATAAAACAAAGAAACAAGCCAAACACTTGATCCTGTTGCATAAAATGAAGCAGCAAGTTCATTTTGGCAACATTTCTGGTGACTTGCAGGGGTCATTTGCCGGCCAAATGTAAAGATTAGTAGCCTTTGTATCCATTGGGCATGGAGTATGCCTTTGAAACACCTACAATCTCTGGAAACTGGAGTTTGGAAATCCCCAAATTTTTTATACCTTCTCTGTTATGATAATCTGCAAGTAGCAACCTCCAAACAACTCCCCAAAGCTTGGCTTGGTAAAACTAATTTACAAAATAATAAATCATACATACTTCAAGGGAAATATGCAGAGTGTGCAAAGAACTTGCTTTGCAAAAGTTAAACCCAAATCTACTCTTACTCTGAACAACGTATGGAGCAGAATTTACACAAGCCAGAGTCAGGTTGGGAGAAATAACTCCCTTTCATGATGAACTTGGGCCATGCAACGAGTTTTGCAATGGTTGTGGAAAATAAGAGGAGTGCAAACAGGGTCTGGAACTCCTTCAAAATATCAGTTTCATTGACATGATACACACCTCTTCTTGATTTGCACTTTGCTTTTGAAGGTGTATGGGCTGACTTTTGGTATCTTCAAGCTCTTCTTGGTGCTCTGAAATAACCACGACTAGTAGCAACTTTGTTTAAAGCTCTAAAACAACAAGGTGCCTGATAGTGCACCCATTTTCAATGCTAAATGCCCACATTCACTATGCAGACGACATCTTCATCCTTCTCCTCATAGAGAGGGCTTGTGAGCTCCTCCAGCTTCTCTTCCCCAGTTTTCCACTTAGCAAACGCCTTCTTTAATGTTTTAGGCTGTGATATGCCAATGATGGCATTCTACGTGAGTTCCTCAAGTGGAAAAGTGATCTTTTCATTGTATTTATTTCCAGTAGAAAGCATAAGGCCTTCAAAAATTCAGCCTCAACGAATTCCTCATTCTCTTGGCTTGGAGACATAGTTTCTCCCTTTTCATTCCCTTGGGTTTGGGCTTTAAAAACACCCCTGCATTTCAGTTCCTTAGAATGGCAACAAGTTCTAAACATGTTAAACATTTAGGGTTACTGCATTCAACAAAATTTTCTTGCTCACCTTCCCCTTTTGATCTAGCTGACCATCCTTCTTGATGGACACCTCTTGGCTGAGCAAAAACATGCTCTCATCATCATAATCAGAGTCATTCCACTTTGAATTTTTCATTTTTGATTTCCTTTGATGAAATTAGTTCCAACATGCCATGAAATGATTGTAAGAGGTTGATTGTCAGTTTCTCAGGCATTCTCCTCCAAACATTGCAAATAATCTCCCATGATGCGTTCTTGCCTTTGCAACTGTCTTCTCTTGTTCATGGCTCTAAGGTGACTAAATGGTTGGGCATTAGAGGTGGCTTGGAATGTCACATTGTGTTTAGTTGGCTGTCTTCTTCATCATACACCTCTGTCCACCATCTCTATTGGCTCATAACCATGCTTGCATAGGGCTGGGTATTTGAAAAGAGAAGTTTGTGAATTACCTCATCCTCCCAATGCTTCATGATAAAACTTTTGGGCATTGGGAAATGCTTTAGGTGGAGGTGGGAGGTTGTTTTGCAAAGCACATGGGATGATTGGGACAACACGAACTTCTCACAATGCAAATGGAGCGATTGGGACAACAAGGGCCTCTTGTAATTGAGGTGGATTAGGATAGGGCTGAACAAATGCATGGAAAGCTAAGGGCAAGTTACAATGCGAGGGAAGCAGAGGGAAAATGGGGATGGGTCTCCTTTTACCAGCCTGAAAGAGGCTCTTCTTTGCTTGAATCAAAATCATAGGAGTGGGGAAGAGCACTACCTCCAAGGGACTGAATCATAACAAGAAGACCAGGATAAAAGAATCTTAAATAGATCAAGAATGTTATATCTGATTGGGGTCTGTATTCTTGAGGAATCATTTCCCAAGTCTTTTTGAATCTGAGGTTGAAGTCTGAAACATGCTCCATGGGTGCCCTCTTTATGGTGCTGAGATGTTTTAAGAGACATGATGTCTACACTCTAATTGAACCTTTTTCAAACTTTTCTCCCAATTGGTCCCATGTGGAAATTGATTGTGTAGCCAAGCTTCTATACCAATCCCGAACTTTTCCTCTGAAAGAAGAGACAAGTAATCTGAGACATACATTCTCTTCTCTGATATTGTGTATGACACAATGATTGGATACATCTTGGATATGTTCAACATGGCTTACAACATCATTTCCATGAAAGAGGGGTAAGTTTTAAGAGCTGTTTTAGGAATATCATCCCACTGCTGCAAATGGAGGGGGCTAGAGCTCCAATGAGGGAAAGAAAGAGCTCTGTGAAGAGCCATGAAGGTGTGAAAACATTAAAATATGAAGGGAGATGAAGGGAGTGATCTGCAAATGAGAGAATGGGTTCTTGAATCAATGGAGTTGCTAGGTGCTTGAAGGATGGTTCACAAAACCAAATGAGCTAAGAATACACCAAATCTTAGCTAAAAATTATAAAGCACACGTTAAGCATCTACAAATACTACAAATTATTCATCGAGAATGCAAGATGTTCCATTGGGTGTGCCAGAAACTGTTGGCTGTTGAAAGTGTGCACCCAAGAGCACCAAGTGAAGATTGTCATCTCAACAACAATGGGAATACTTCCAAAGTGTGGGACCTTGTCTCCTTTGAAGCAGACTTATAGAGAAAGCCGGTTCTTATCCTAACTACTTTAATGCTACCACTAATCTAAGCCCAACTAACAATTGCAAGTGGAAAAGGGGAGAAAGACCCTGAAAAATAAACAAAAATGGTGATGCACTAGAGAAATTGGGGGTCACTCTCTTCTTGCCCATGATTGACATAGTGCAATGAAAGCATGCAATTCCACCCACACAATATATCACAAAATAGAGGAAGGCAAGAGAGCAATAACACGAGTTAGAGGGCAGATATAAGCCACAACAAACATTGGTTTGCTAAGAATCCTACTAACATAGCTAACAAAAAAGGAATACTAGGCCTATTACAAGAAACATATGTCGGGCTACCTATCAATTATCAATAAAGTCATCTCGTTGATTTGCATTACAAAACATCTAGAGGCTGTCAATTTCAAACTAGCCTCCACAAGGGTCATCATTGGCTTACAATCTGCCATCTTGAATCTCTCGAGTAGTCCCTTCACATACTTTTGCCAAAAATTAACACATTAAAAAAATCTAGTTCTAAGCATTTAACTCTTAAACAATAGTGTATGAGCGATTTAACAAATATTGAATTTTGTGAAATCCTAATCAGTAGAGTAAAGCATATGATAAATAGGCAATAAAGTACATGATTTGAGCTAAGCAATAAGCTAGATAAAAATGAAACCTAGGTGCAAGAGGGGATATACGACTTAGTTGATTTAACAATAAATCCCAAAGTGTGTTGGCTGGAAAATCTGTTGAACAGGAGGAGGAATCTATAACCACACTCAAAAAATTACGAAGCTGCTGGATATGCCTCGATCGGGGTGTCCGGATGGGGTTAGGGGCGCTTGGGTGTCAGAGATCGCGCTTCAGCTGGCGCCGCGAAATGAAAAACCTTAGAAACTAATTTTTGTAATGTCGCAAGATGTTTGCTAATATTATTTGTTGTCGCGCATATGTCATTTGGTTGATTGCAGAGTTCGCCTGTAACCTGCAAAACAAATGATCTCCTGCAAAACCCCAAAACACATCAAACCATAAAAAGAAAAAGATGCAAATGGGGAGTCAGACTGACCCCGGCGGTCACCCGATAGAGTGAACTTACGACCGAGTGCTGCACTACATCTCAGACTCCATGTAGTTTTGTGTGCGTGTGTATAGAATCGTGCCCTAGGAAGCTCTTGTGTAAGATGCACTTGATAGTGAGCAATAACTAGATGTAGCAATGTAAATAAATGTGGATGTCAAAATGAATTTCCCTCCTATGCGTGTATGCAGAAAATGCAGTCCCTTGTCCCTTGAGTGAGTGTTAGATGGATGCTTTGATGCTCTTAGAATGCCTTTGGATGCAACCTTAGGTGGTGATAGTAGATGCTTAGAGCTTGGTCTCTTATTATGGTCACATAACTTTGTATTTATATGATTCCCTTGTTTGAATTTCATAATTGACAACTAAAAGGCCGACCCATAAGAAAACAAGATGCCCAAAAGATAAAAGAGGCCCAAAAAGGGCGAGTAAGATAAAAAGAGGTTTGGGGAGTGCCAGAGGGGACGAGGGTGCTTGGGCGTTGGTGTCCAGAGTCAAGAAAGATAAAGCAATGAATATCAAACTGGGTTGTGGGGTGTGCAAGACCAAAGAGGAAAGCAAAAGGACAAAAAAAAAAGGCCAAAGATAGATGTCAATTACTAGTTTTCTGCTTAGGAATCATATGAATAGTGGTATGTGATTAGGACCTAGAAATGTACCCAAGTACGTGATTTAGTGTCTACATTTTGCCCCCACTTTATGTTGTTGAGTGAATACTCGATAACATAAAGTAGATAAGAGATGCGTACTGATAACCATGTAGATCGATGGCGAAAGCGTGCAAGAGAGACAAGTGATAAAAAAAAACGTGGAAGCTAAAGAAGAGGAAGTGACCTTAGGGGTGAAAGCGTATATGTGTTATGTCATTGTTGTACCTATTGTCATTGTTGTTGTTTGATGTGTTTGATGATGTGATTGTTGCTTCTCATAAGGACGGACCTGCAAAAGAAGAGCAAAAGAGTAGTCAAAGTCGTGTATATGTGAAAATTGATCCAAGTATGTAAAAATGTGAAAAAGAAGTAAAAGGAACATGTGCACCTAATCCATGATGAGTAAAAAGGATAGAAAAGATCTTGAAAATGTTGTAGAAGAATGAGTTTTTTGGGCAATCTCACGCCAAGAATGAGTTTTTGGGCGATCTCACGCCAAGTGCAGTTTTTTGGGCGATCTCACGCCACTGACAGAAGAAGTGTTGGGGAGAAAGGTCTAGTGTTATTCTCCATCCCTGACTACTTCTCAAAATTTATACACCACTGCAGATGGTGTGATCTTGCTTTGTTTCAGTTCGATTCAGTTCGATCCAAGTAGAAAATGAAGGTAGAATTCATTCTAATTGCTGGAGGACGTGTCTCTACTGAGAAAATTGCTTTGTGAAATGTTAAAACTATGTTGATCCAAGAAAAATGATCAGTAATCGCCCTGGTCATAGTGCGCCTAGAAGGGTCGGAGTGCCCAGCGCTCATGTTTCGTCTGGGTTGGCGTATGTCCGTGTTTGCTACCCGAGGACCCAAGTCAAATTTGGGCATTTTTGTAATTGTCAAGATCTGTGTTGTCTCTATTACTATGCAGTCTCAATCGTGTGACTGTAATCGCTATATGGGGTGATTGATTCACTTAATGTATTCCCCCTTGTTTGGGGTGCATGCGACGTTGCTAGGAGGATGCAACCCAAAGGAGAGGATCGAAATCGCTAGAACCGATATCCTGCATAGGAGGGAGGGAATGTGCTTGGTAAAACCAAAGCACACGCAAACAAAGTGGCTGGAAACATGTGTTAGTGCAATCAAGACAAATATGCATATAGAAGACAATGTGTAATCTAGCAATCAATAAGGCAATTTAGACTGCAAAAAGCGGGTTTCAAACATGGGACATCGCTCACAATGTCACAAGACAATCAGGGCCATGCAACGGTCAAAAAAAACATAGAAACAAAGAACAAACAAGACATAGGGCAAAGTCTGCAAACAATGGCATACAATGGAAAACAATGAAAAACAAAAAAAAAAAAAATAATGGATAACCATGGTGGCAAATAGTTCCTGTAAGGCAAATGTTGCACATGAAACACCCGTTAGCATGTTAGAAAGATAAAAAGTATGTCAAAGCATGTATGGTCCGATAGAGTAGTGTGCTAGTATGAATAGGAAATAATATAAAACGAAACAATAACACCTGTAGTGTGTACAAAAGTAGATGCCCCCAAGAGCCTCAATGGGATTGGTAAGAGGTACAAGTGCAAGCATCCATGTTGTGTGTAAGGATCTGTAGAAAGTTTGCATTCATAACTAGAGAACAAGTGAACGCGTATGTGTATATAGAAAAGATAATGACATACAAAGTATTTGTCTAGCATGTGAAACAAAGTGTACATGTAACAAGTATAAGCAAGCAAGAGTATGTGCAACCAAGATATGCAATATGTTGTGAGTGTGAATGGAATGGAATGCAAAGTGAGTGTGATAGAGTGTGCCCCCTTGAGCGAATGTGAATGAGTATGTATGAGATGAGGTTCATTTATAAATGCCCCTCAAAGCAATCAAGAATGAACCATAGAACAAGAGTGCATCATCGAGAAATGGTTTGATAGTGTATGCTAGATAGATATGATCAATGAAGCATAGAGCGTATAGAGTGAGTGAGTGTGGTGAGGTTCATTTCAGATTTAGACCCTCAGTAGTCGAGTATGAACCATGGAACTAGAGTGTGTCATAAGGTAGTGTGTCGTGTGAGAATGTGATGCTAGAGAGATGTGTCGTGAATGTGCAGAGTGTGAAATGTGTTGTGTGTATGATGTGAGGTTCATGAATGTAGTATGCCCTCAACAGTCAAGTGTGAATTGTAGCACGAGAGTGCGTCATAGGGTAATGATGATACAAGTGTATCAAGATGCATGTGAAAGACTAGATGCAAAGTGTAGAGTGAACAAGTAGAAATGTGAGACACCTGATGATGCTAGAAGGGGGGAAGAGTAGACTGAGCAAGATGTGGAAGATCTAAGAGCATGTCACACCCTTTGATTGAAGGTGCCACAAGAAATGGCACAAGCATGGTAAGAGGACCAATTGTGATTGGAAGCTTGACATAACCGTAAGATTTAGGAACTGGATATGAAATATGCGATAGTGGATAGTCAATAACAACAAGAAGTGTAATAGAGCACACACACATATGAATCGATGGATCAATCATTGTATTATTAATAGCATGAGGCCCGATAGAAGCATTGATATGTAATGTGTCGAAGAGAATGTAGCATGATAGTCGTGGTCAGAGAATGCAATGAACGATGGAGATGCATCAGCGTGAGAAACTAGAAAATCAAGAGCCCTCAATGAAGGAGGCGACATCGAACATGTGATATGCATGATTGGGGTCAAGAGTTAGCAACTTGCTTGTCATGTTTAGGAAGAGGATTGTTGAAGATCTTGAGCTTTTGATTTTCATTGATTGGCGTAGATGCCGTAGGCTCAGGGAGCTCAATGGCATTATTATTGATGAGATCTTGAATAAGATGTCGAAGTTTGAAACATCGATCAATAGAATGTCCCATGCATTGATGATAGTCACATCGAAAATTTTCGTTATAGTTGCATCCTTTAGGGTGAGATGGATCCAAATTAAGCGGAGGTGGAAGCGTAATAAGATTGCTCTCAACAAGTTGCGGCAATAAAATATGCGAAGCACAAGGCAATTTTGTGAATGTACACTTTGGAGGCTACCATTGAAGTTTTTCAGGAGTAGAGACAATGTCATCAGTAGCTTTAACTTTAGTAGGTTTTGTAGATGGTTTGAAAGTAGATTTGCTTTGAAATCAAGTAGAAGATGATGAAGCTTGATCATGATATTTGAGCTTGCCCATAGATAATAGTTTGCTTTCGCGTAGCTTAAGAGTATGGAAAAACTGATCAAATGAAGGAGATGTCTCAAAGATGACACTCTCTAAAGAGGAGGTAAGAGACTTTGGACAAATAGATTCAAGTTCGTGAGTCCATGAGAGTACATTAGACATCTTAGCTAAGTTGTTCTTGTATCATAAAACATAGTCCGCTAGATGCTTGTTAGATCCTTGTTTAATTTGTGCGAGTTGAGCATAGGAGATCTTAGAGCCGATATTGATTGAAAAATGAGTGAGAAAAGCATCGACCAAATGCGTAAATGATATTACCGAATGGACAAGTAGATCGTAGAACCAACACATTGCATAATCTTGGAGACTTTAGGAAAGAGCTTTGCTTAGTAAAGTATGATCATCCGCATAATCTAGACATGCCACATGAATGAAATCTTGAGATGCTCTTGAGGATCACCATGGCCTTTGAATGTGGGGCTTAGGGGTGATGAAATTTGGAGGAAGTGGATAGGCTGAAATGGTAGGTGCAAAAGGAGTGTGAAGGAGTAAAGTGGAATCAAGAGATGGAGATGTATGAGAAGTAGCTATTTGAAGTTGATGAATTTGAGTTTGCAAATCCTGATATAAAGAAGTTAAAATGAGGGGTGTTTGAAGAACAACCAGGTTGTGCATTAGAAGCATTAGGTTGTATGATGAGAGCAGTAGTAGTGGGAATGGAAGTAGGAATATGAAGGGGTTGAGTGGAGGCCATGATACCCGAAGAAGAACCGACAAGAGGTGCAGAAGCAACATCTCGATAGTTTTTAGCAGTGATCAAAGCATGAAGAATATGTGGAAGATGGGTGGGATTGTCATGCAAAGCTTGACGAAAATTGGTAAGCTTGTCTAATTGCTCTTGATCAACGTTGGTGTCCTCATCATATGATTGCTCACTATCATATGTTTTAATGTTTTCGAGAGGAACATTTTGAGAGTTAGAAAGGGGTTATTAGATTCAACCATTGCTTTAGAAACCCTACGGGTAGATGGAGGGAGCTCTATATGCTCAAAAGACCCAAAACGACCACTACGGGTGATGGGCATAAGAAGAAAACCCTAGAAAGAAGGTTGGAGTCGAGCGATGGGTTCACCAAATGATTTAACAAATATTGAATTTTGTGAAATCCTAATTGCAGAGTAACATATGATAAATAAGCAATAAAGTACAGATTTGACCTAAGCAATAAGCTAGATAAAAATGAAACCCTAGGTGCAAGAGAGGGAATAAAAGACTTAGTTGATTTCATAATAAATCCCAAAGTGTGTCAATGGAAAATGATGAACAACAGAGGAATTTGGCAACCTCACTCAAATAATTACAAAATTGTCGGATATGCTTGGGACAGGGGTGTCCTGGACGGAGGTCGGGTTCCTCGGGCGTTTGGGTGCTGAGACTACTTCTAAAGGCGTCCACGACTCCAAAACCTCAAAAATTGATTTTTGTAGTGTCGCAAGATGTTTGCTAATATTCGCTATTGGTTACCTGTATGTTTTGGTTGATCATAGAATTGCTGTAACTCCGTAACACAAGATCTCTTGCAAAACCCCAAAACACATCAAATCCTAAAAAAAAAATGCAAATGGAGAGTCGGACTGACCCCGACGGTCATCCGACAGAGTGAACTTATGACCAAGCGCTGCACTACATCTCAGACTCCATGTAGTTCTGTGTGTGCATGTGTGTAGAATTGTGCCCTAGGAAGCTCTTGTACAAGATGCACTTGATAAGTGAGCAATAGCTAGATGTAGCAATGTAAATAGATGTGTGGATGTCAAAATGAATTTCCCCTCCTATGCGTGTATGTAGAAAATGCAGTCCCTTGTCCCTTGAGTGAGTGCTAGATGGATGCTTTGATGCTCTTAGAATGCCTTTGATGCAACTTAGGTGGTGATAGTAGATGCTTAGAGCTTGGTCCTTATTATGGTCACATGGCTTTATATTTATATGATTCCCTTGTTTGAATTTCACAATTGATAACTAAAAGGCTGACCAATAAGAAAACAAGATGCCCAAAAGATAAAAGAGGCCTAAAAGGGGCATGTAAGATATAAAGAGGTCGGGGCGCCCAGAGGAGACGAGGGTGCCCGGGTGTTGGTGTCCGAGTCTAGAAAGATAAAGCAATGAATATCAAATTGGGCTGTGGGGTGTGCAAGACCAAAAAGAAAAGAAAGAAGGATAGAAAAAGGCCAAAACAGATGTCAATTACTAGTTTTCTTGCTTAGGAATCATATGAATAGTGGTATGTGATTAGGACCTAAAAATGTACCCAAGTGCATGATTTAGTGTCTACAACGAGACCTAATATTTTCATGTCAAAAGTAGAGTACAAATCTGATTTTACCTTTGTTAATATTGCTGGTCTGTAATGTCCCCAAAATGGGAGACCTTAACTCTTACTTGGATTTTGCCCAATTCCAACACCAAGCCACAAGAAGGAATTTAAATTCTCAAATGTTGTTATGCAGATATAAAATATTCCTTAGAAATGGCGACTAAGATTATAATCAAATCAGCCCTTATAAATAAGTCTTTCACATTCAAAACTAAGTACTGATTTTTATAAGATTAAATCAACCTGAAATATGCAGATATCTGATTTCTAGGAGGGCAATACGACTTGGGGATGGTGCACTAACTATGACAAACTGTCCCTTTTTACTGTGTTTCTTATTCCACTCAGATTTATATATTTTGGAGAACCAAAACATGCAAAAAATGCAGAGAACTGATGCAAACAGATCTGAAACAGTTTATGAGAAATATGGGAATAAAAATACCAGTTGGGATGCCAACAAAGCTGGATTTTATTTAAATATAACCTGCAGATCCAACTCTGTAGTTACAGCAGTAGAATGGGGGATTTGGACCCCTGAAAAGCTCCCATAATGTAGAATAAAATGCCTGGAAAATCACTCAGAACAGCAGGTACACAAACTGAGTATTATGTCCTTCAAATATGCCAAAATCTGTCCCAAACTGGGTCGCTCCAGCAGTCCCAAAAATATAATGGTTCAACAACCTGATTTGCCTTGAGTTTCCAATACAAAATATGAGTGCAAAGGAGAGTTTTCGTTCCCTTTTCACTCTTCTTCTTGAGGGTTTTCGTCCTCAGAAGTTGCAGCAACAAGTGCTTCAGCTTACAAGCTATTTTCAGAATATAGAATGATCATCCAATGTCTTCCTCTAAGTTGACCTCTCCTTTTTAAAGGAAAAATGACCCAAAGGAAACCTTTTTCACCTCCAATCAGCTTGCAATGCTTTCTTCTATGCAAATTTCCCTCCTAGGCCTAGTCGCATTTTTGCATAGGGGGAATACAAAATTAGCATGGGTCTTTTTACTTTCTAAAAGCCATTATCCTTCTTCTAGGCAAGTCACCATTCTCCCTAGGAAGGATACAAACATATAATTAGACCCTTATAACACAATATTTGCCCTTCAAGGCAAATTGCACCTTTCTAGAGATTACAACTTTTATTTATAAGTGCTTTTCTCTATTAAGCCAAATAAATTAATATAAGTGCTTTAATAATTTTATTTTTTTCTTTTAGGCACTTAATACTAATTTATTGTGACTTAAGTCACCCTTGGGTTCATCCTTTAGCCGTCGGGTAGACCAAATAGGCTAAAGGTCTTCATTACTATTATTCTAGGAAGAGGGACATTTCATGGTCTTGCTTTCTGTGATGATTGAGTTTTTCACATAAACAATAAGAATGACTGTTATCCACCAAACTCTTCAAGTAATGATTGGGATTAGGAGGAGGACTCTTGAACCTTGAATTAATCAAAATTTTGTAAATTTTGTGTACCATGCTCTTAGCACTTCCTTCAGCCCATAGAGCACCTTCATCAACACACACGCAAATGTTTCCTCGCTATCAACCACACAACCTTCTAGCTATCATGTAAAATCATCCATTCAAAAAGATACTTTGCATTCATCTAAAACATTTTCCAAGGAAATTGAGAAGCAATGACAGTCAATAACTTGATTGTTTTCTTATTGTCTGAAGGGGTAAATGTCTCTTCATAATCTATCCCCGTTTACCTGGGAAACCTTAGCAATGACAGTCAATAACTTGATTGTTTTCTTCTTGTCTGAAGGGGTAAATGTGTCTTCATAATCTATCCCGTTTACTAGGGAAACCTTGTAGCTACAACCATCACTTCAAGTTTTTCCCAAAGAAGCATCCACCTTTGCCTTCAATTTGGTTTTATAAACCTATTTGCAGCCAATTGCCATTTTATGTGGTGGCAACTCAACAAGCACCAAAGCGTTGTTCCGCATCAAAGCATCTTACTCGAGCTTCATGGCTGTCTCAAACTCTGACTTTCCTTATGCTTTCTCATAAGAAGTCACTTTATCAGCAGCAAAATTGGATTCATCAACATCATCAAATATAAGTCAAAAAACCTTATTGACGTTTCTCTATGGTCGTGAAGCAACATTAAACATGTCGAACTCATCTTGCTTTAAATTCCTTATAGTAGTATGATATCTCTTTGGTCTCATTATTGGTGCAACCTCCTCAATTGAATCATGTTTGATCAATTATAAATTAGAATAACGAAACTATCCAAGAGGCAAATGATCCTCTCTAGTAGACATTTGAACCCCTATGTTAGTGCCCATAACATCTTGAACCCCCTACACATTTTGAGTGCTATTTGGAGCCATGCCGTTAGGACTCAAAATAGACGGAGTATCTGATTTTACTGCTGGGGTTGACTGAAAAGACTACCACCTTCATTGAAATCAACATCTCTATTGATAGTTACCTTCTAGTAGACATGTCCATGACTTATGCTTTTGATTGCTCACTTCGGTCAACAATGAATTTTTTTGGACTTCTTATCCAATTTACTGTGAACTTGATCTTTAACATTAACATACACAATACAACCAATTTTTTATAATAGAAATATACTTTTAGTTTCTTGCCCGATCAAGTTTCCAGTGGCCATCCCTTGTAAAACCTTGAATGTGCTTTTACCAAGAATATAAACAGCTGTGTTTACTACTTCTTCCAAAACTCCATAGGTGACCCCTTCACATTCATCAAATCATTTCTATCACCATTCGATTCCTCCCCTCCATAATTCCATTTTGCTGCAGTGTATAAGGGGATGAAAGTTGTTTTTGCACTCCTGCACAAAAATTAACAAATGCTTTGCGACAAAACTCACCTTGATTTTTGGTACATAGAAATATAATTTTCAAACTGGATTATACCTCTATGGTAGCTTTAAACTGTTCAAGTATTTAAAACACCTTACTCTTGAATTTGAGAAATTACATCAATATCCTCCTTTTGTAATCATCAACAAAAGGTAGGAAGTATAAAACACCAAATATAGATTTTACTTCCATTGATTTTCCAGATGTTTTCACCTTCATTTGACTGCAAAAATTTGCATGCACTAATTCGAGACAGTAGGTGGTTCTCATGCCATTTTCATTGGGAATGATTTCCTACTTAGTTTCTCCTCAAAATAGGTTTAGCATATACGTTATGTACATAATCCTAGGTTATAATAGTATTTGTCTTCTTATAGAATATTCCTGGAGATGTACTAAACAGCCATCTTGGAGATGAACTGAATGGTCATACATCATATGTACTTGCATCTCATTTTGATGAAGATAATTTTGGGTTTGCATCAATACAATTTCTACATTTATTCTTCAGTCCAATTTTTGGCCTGACATTGTTATTAGAGCGAAGACAATTTTTCTTTTATTGCTCCATCTCATTTTTGCTCCCTCTCTAAATCCTTGTTCATTGTTCATCATTCCATATTCTTCCATTTTTGTAGACCATTCAATTTTTTGTCAACGGCGTAGGTTAACTTAGGTAGATGAAGGGAAGATACTAAAATGAATTTAATCTGTTTTTGAATCTTCAAAATTTTGGACACGAAGTAAATATGTCCAGCTCTTGCAGCCATATGTAGTTGTGATTGGGACCAACGAATTTCTCAACAACATCTGCATTCTTGTGAATCAAATTTCAAATAGCTTGGATATTTTCTAGATATACAACCTCAAAACTCTCGACTCCATTACTCGGACCCAAAGTATCTGCTATGCTAAAAGACATTGCAGAAAAAATAATGCCTCGTAGTTTAATTCAGCTAAAAATTGCATGTAAGAGCACAACTTCAGTGTTGGCGAGAATAGGAGAAAATGATCTTGACTTTGCAAGCTGAGATGGGAACCTTGTGTGGTTTGATGGTATACGACTTTACAGGACTGCTTCCATTAGAAGCAAGCTCTCCTTTGGCCTTCTTTGCCCGAGTCCTCTCCAAGTAGGCAGATGAGTACACAGAGTCAGAAGACGAAGAAAATGATAAGTTTTATTTTTATTTAAACTTAGAATTTCTTTATTCGATATAGTTAAGTTCCATTTTTTTCGCTTTTTTGGTGGAAAAGCTTTTTGGGAAAAACAATAGTATTTGTTTTGGAGGATATTTAAAAAGGAAATATTTTCACAAGTTATTTAAATATTGAAAAATAAGTCATTTTGGTGCAAGCAATATTCGAATAATTATAAATGAATATTGTTCTAATAATTATAGTTTGTTAATATTAAAACAAACTATTATGTTGTTATATGGGTTAAGCTATCCTTTACTTCCTGTTGTTTTATTGTTTTGCCCACCTTCCTTGTTTCTAGGAGTTGTTATAGGCTTTATATGTGAGCCTCTCCAATAATGAATAATGCAGTCTTGATTCTTCATTGGACGTGAAATCTTATATGGCATTAGAGCTCACAGTTGGGCAATCCTGGAGGGAAGTCTGTGAGGGAGATCTGATCAGGAAGAAGCATGGTCAATAAATGCATCCTGTCTCAAGATCTTGTTAAACGTTGCAAGGAGGGAGACAAACCTATGTAATTGAGGCATTTATTCTTTCTTGTACCTTGGGAGTGAAGACCCTGTGAGGGAAGGACATATGCTTTGCAGATTTGAGACACATGTGGATCAAATCCATTGTTCGTATTGATTAAGCACAACAAAATCCATTTGCAAGAAGGCGAGGAATGGGTAGGTGGGCCACACGTGTGGCAGTGGCCGTGAAGGTTCACGTGTCTGACAGTGGAAGTTGCTGTCAAAAAGCACGAAGACTTTGGATTGGCGCAGATTTGACTTTCATCTTATTGCTCACAAGCAAAAGCGCAACAACTCAGTTCATTGACTGTCAAAGGTATAATTCTAATGACTGCCTGAAGGAGGAAGGTGCAGGTTACTACTTGGTTTTAGAAGAATTTGGAGCGCCTCTGTCAAGGGATGAATGCACCCAATACACTCGTTGGAACGCCATTACCTGAGCTTGGCACACGTGTATTAGCATTGGTAAAAATAAATCTATGTATGGTTTATATCTAAGTCTGAGTTTTCATACTAATTTAGGGTACAAATTGATAATTTTTTAAAGTTTGTACAAATTAAACTTTATTAAGTGTCAATTAGCTACCTAGTAAATTAGTAATCACCTGAAAAATTCACGGTTAATACTGTAACTAGAAAACCATAAGGAGAAAACACTTGAAACTTTGCCACTTTGTCCGGTTGGAGGTCTAGGCCCGCATGCAAAAGGAATTTTTGAAAAAGAGTTTCTAAAACTTGATTTTTAATTTTTCGTCATTTTTAGGCAATTTTGCAAAAAACAGTTAATTCAAATTCTCATAAACGGTACAAAGTTTGTTGTTGAAAATTGCAATGTTGGTCAATTTTGTGGAGGATCAGTCTGTAGAAGAATATTTTTGTAAAAGCTATTATAGTTTTTTTGATTTAATTGTTCTCGTGAAAACCTAGGTCAAAATGGCTAGTTTACAACAGTTGTTGCTGTCAGATTCAAAAAAATTGATAGACAAGAACTTTAGTTTGTGGAGTCACAAGATACTTACTATTTGTGAGTATTGAAATATTGATCAAATTGTACTTGGAAAAAAAACAAGACCAAAAGATGACCCTGAAGACTATGATAAGCATTGATGTTGCTAAAACTTTCAGTGGCTGATAATTTGATTCTTGAAGTTAGAAATGCAACTAGTGCTTTGGATTTGTGGAAAATCTAACATCCAAGTACCAGGCTTCAGAAGTCAGTAGGGTACTGTACTTGAAAAATTGTTATTTTCCACTAAAATGCAAGAGGGTGGTTTGATCTCTGAATTCTTGTTGCAGTTGAAGGACATTTGTGATCAGCTGAAAGCAGTGGAAAATCTTGTAGATGAGCAAGATTTGATTGCTTTAGTACTGTAGAACCTACCAACATCATTTGACTCATTTGTTGAGTCATTGCATATGATTGCAGAGACATAGGAGATTGATTTTGAGAAGTTGTCTACACTTCTCATGCAGAAGGAGAGAAGACAAACTCATGCAACTTCCTCGACATCAATGGCTATGGAGAGTGCATTCATGGCACGGTCAAAGGGAAAGGCAAAACAATGGAATACAAGCAATTCCACAAAGGTAACCTCCAAAAGTATTGTAAGTGATTCTAAGAAAGCCAAATGGAAATGTTTTTATTGCAAGTAGCCAAGACATTTTAAGGATTGTAGAAAGAGACAAGAAGATATGGCTAATGTGAACAAGAAGTCTAGACATGCTAATGTTGTAGAAGAAGCAAAAGGAGAGGCATCTACTGAATTTGCATTTACAACATCACATGATCAATCCAGTGAGTCACGCACATGGTATTTCGACTCAGGAGCATCTCGGCATTATACATGTCATAAAGATTGGTATGTAGATTTCATTGAGGATGTTAGTAGTCATGAAACTGTTTCCTTGGGTGATGGATGGACACATGATATTAAGGGATATGGGGATGTGCAAATTACATTGAACAATCAATACAAATATACATTTTGTAATGTTAGATATGTACCTGATATGAATAAGAATATCTTGATTTGGATTGCTCACTATATCCCATAAACTCCTACAACAAAAATGGTAACATTCATAATGGTTATTGCTATTGCTGCTCAGTTTGGTTGGTAGGTATATTAGATGGATGTCAAGAGTGCTTTCCTGAACGGAGACTTGGAGGAAGAGGTGTACATGGTACAGCCACAGGGATTTCAGATTCTTGGAAAAGAGCATTTGGTTTGCAAGTTAGTGAAGTCCTTGTATGGACTTAAGTAGGCTCCTCGAGCTTGGTATTTCAAAATTGATAAATATCTTAGAGAGTCTGGTTTTAAAAGATGTGATGCAAAATCTACTCTCTATGTTAAATTGGTTGGTGATGACATAGTGGTTCTAGTTGTCTATGTTGATGATCTTGCCATCACCAAAAGCAATAATGACTTAATTAAATAGGTGAAAGCCGACATCTGTTTTGTGTTTGAAATGATTGATCTAGGATTGCTTCAATATTGTCTAGGTGTAGAGTTTGGTAGTGCTACAATTTTGGTTATACAATTTTTGTATCCCAAACAAAATATGCCAAATCCTTGTTAGACAAATTCAAAATGTATGATTGTAATCCAACTACACCTATGGAAGTTGGGATAAAACTCTCAACTAACACTGATTCACCACTGGTCAATGAAACAATGAAATCTTTAAGCAAAACTCAAAAATCAAAATAACTTTTGCAATCCTAAACAAATTTTAGTGTTTAATATATGGGGTGCCTCTAGTTCACGCTTATGAGTAAAATCATCATGCTTGAACTAGTGTACACAACACCTAATGTAGCTATAACCATTTTTGGAGCTCCGATCCTATGAATTGCCATATAGAAATAAGGAAACAAATTTTCATTTTCCCATTTCCCCTCTCTATTGTTAGACATAAATTTCGACAGAAGAACTATGAGTATATAAGGAAGTTGCGCTTCTATGTACAAGGATTTCTTTTAAGCAAATATCATTGATAAGACGATTCCTTGACATGTCCTGTTTAAGTGCCATGTATCACTCTGCTCTTATGTGCTTCACTTTCACATATTGACAAGTATATTCGAAGGAACAAGTTTCTTCTACATACCAATGAGTATATAGTAAGGGTGACTATATCAAGAGATTTGGTATATCATTTTGGCAATACGTAGAAAGGGAAATTTGTTGGAGTGATATGGAACCAATCCATCTCCGATTGACAACAAAATGCATTTAATCACATCATTAGTCTAGTATAACACTAATCGAGAAGAACACATGGTTAGAATGGTCAAGGAAAGTTGAGATTAATCTCATCTTTAGCGATTTGTGGTTTGACATTTGTGATGAAGACACACAACCAACTAAACCAACAACAAAGCTAGAATTACAAAACCGGATGCAAACAAATTCTAAGGCATTGGCTTTGATAAGGGTCTTAGATGAAGACATGTTTCTAGAGCAACAACCAAAAGATGAAGGAGTTTCAGATCAAGAAAATGAGGCACCAATTAATCTGCGAAAAACATAGAAAAAGATGTCAAAATGGTTCACATAGACATCGACAAATGTCAAACCCGATGAAGTTGGAAAAACATGCACCGGAAGTGTATACAAAGCAAGACAAGAAGTAGATAGGTTCTTAGAAGATATTCAAGATAAGCTAGAAAAATTTATCTTGAAAGGCCATCTAGAAGAAGAAATCAATATTGCTTTTGATTTAGAACCAACATTCTTCGAGACATGTTGAAAAGCTTCAAGCGCGTGGAGAAAACAATGAAAATTGAATATGATACCTTGGTCAAGAATGGAAAATGGGAATTGGTTGATCCCCACTATAGATGGGTCTTTCAAAACACATACAAAGCAAATAGTTTACTTGAAAAACACAACAAATTGTAAAGAAAGGGAAATGCTTGAAAAAAGGGACAAACTGTGAGGAGACCTTTGCACCAACAATGAAATGGACTGCCATTTGGGTTTCGTTGGCGTTATCGGGCACAAAATGGATGAAATGTCCATTAGATGGATGTGAAAATTGTTTTTTAGAATTGTTAACTCAAAAAATGGTTTGCATGCATCAGCCAAAAGGATTTACAAACTGTGCAAGTTAGAATAATTAGCTCATGTTAGAGCTCAAAATTGCAGCCTAGATATGATCATCAAGGATCAAGAATTCAGAGGCAACATGGGATGATCTCTGCAATGTAGGTTTTGCAAACTGAGATCAACCTCTAGAGTAGGCCGACTCATCTACCTATTCTTAATGGTAAAACTACACCTACAAAGCTGGAAATACAACTATCTAATCCTAATGTAAGCATTCACAGGGGAGCAGGGAAGAGAGAGATGCAAAAAGAGAAATCCTAAGCTAAAGAGAGGTGATAGCACCAAGAAAAGGGGGGAAAGACACTCTTAATGAGGGAAAATGGGAGGAGATGATGATAAAGAGGGCAGACATGAGTGCCATAGATCAAAACATCTTACCTTCCACTTCCATGCAAAACACAACAGAAATAAACCCTGCAAAGTGGAAAAACATACACAACATACCTGCAATGGATGAAGAGGCAAGAAAATACAATAAAACACAAGCTAAGGGCAGAAAACAACCATAAAAATATGAATTTTATTGCCTTAGAAAGATGCACATTCCATTACATCAAGGAAGTGTTGGCTCCCATTTACACCTCGAGAGAAGGGGAAGGGGAATGCGGATGTGCGGGGAGGTTGGGTGACGGAGGTGAACCCTCTCGAAATGTTGTCTTGTAGACGTGGGTGGGATCTCCCTCCGCCGCCCGTCTCGCCCTTCCCAAGGAAGTGATGGGGAGGCATCCGAACAAAGGGTGTGGCTGCTATCCCCGCTACTTCTAACTCGCCTTACTCAGGTGAGAGGACCCGAGAATGCGGTCAGGGGAACATAGAGGTTGGGGCGCGGAGTCGGGGTGATGTTCGAAAACTTTGAGAGGAACAGATCGGAACCGAGTGCAGCCACCAAATACAACGTTCACTCGAAAGAGTGGTCACTAAATGCTATAAACACCCGAGAACTCGATACAAACCGCTAAGGGCAAGTGTTAGTTCGACCGCAGTAATTGTCCCAAAGTTTTTGCACACAAGCTAAATGCAAGTCGATGATGAGGGACCTCGGATCGGGCGGGTTAGTGGAATATAAATAGGCAATTTGGGACCCGCACAATGAGTTAAGATTTTTGTTAAAAGTTATTCAAATTTTTAGTGGGGATAAGAGGGATTTTAACACAAGGGAGGGAAAAGGGAAAAAACTTTAAGGGTAACTGGGGAGTTTAGAAACAAAATGCCAACCGTCGTATGTCCTCATTACTACATGAATACGGGTGAAGAAATGAATGAGCCTCTTGTAGGAAGTTGGTCTGCAGGAAAGCTCCGGCAAACCAAGATCTAAATTCTTGACAATCTAGCTTAGTACACCTAAGGTAGGATCATCTCATGCAAAATCATGCTAAATAGTTTGGATCAAGGGACCCCAAGAAATTACAAGTCATACCCCAAATCCCACTTAGTCCGCAGGGATATTTTTATAGGCTTCAAAAGTGAAGTTTTCAGGTGCCCCAGAAAACGTCAAATACTCACACCCTTCCTAGACGAGAGCTAAGCAAGTGCAGGATATGTTTGAAATTGAGTTACAACCATGATTCACATAAAATTATAACAAAAAGACACATATCACCTCAACCTTAACATCATTTCGCAATAAAACAAAGAGATGTCATGAATCTGATGAATTTGTCAGGTGAAAACCATTAAACTTAGGAAAAGACAAGGGAAACATATATTAATGCTCTCAAAGCCCGTTAATGACTGTACATATGTAATCATCTTAACATAAATTCTGATAATTGGGTTACACAGAAAAAACCTTCATCACACATAGTCTTTCCTTTCAAGTTAGTTAAAGTGCCTCCGCAAATTCCCTCCAAAATTTTTCCCCAAGAGCTTCCCGCCCTTTTCGCTCTTGCCAAGAACCCTCCTCTCTAAAGAAAAACCTCCTTTCATCATCTTATATACTGCCTTATCATCTCAGGGTTTTAGAGCATATTCCTCGATCTCCTATAAACTACCACTTCATACAACTGCTTGGGCCGCCACGAAAAAATGCAAATATTTACTCACAAACAACCACCAATTTTGCCAATTGCCACCATGTCCTTCATACGTCATCATGACACAAAAAATGTTTCCAGGTCATGTCACATTTAATATTTAGAATTTCCATGTGTATGAGCATGATGTGGCTAGAGAGTTTAATGTGACAAGACATTTTGAAAAGCGCGGGCCTTTAATCACTCTCCGGTGACACATTCCGCATAAATAGTTGATCTTTATTTAAACCTCACACGTACCTATAAATCGGAATGGGATATGGTATTAATAGCGAAATGATGTCCTTTGCCATATCATGCTAACACCATGCCTATTTAAACGGTCTACCATCCTTCCATTTGTCACCTATGTTTTTTCAGAGTCGTTTGCTTTCTACTTTTCGATCAACTGTCTTGTTTCCATGTCTTCTTCACCTCTGGATTTGAATCTTCCTCCTAGAGAACTCACCCATTTGGGTGAGTGTTTCCAATTAACTGGGCCAAATAGGGCTCTCATTCGCATATTTTTATATCCTTCAGATACCCGACCCTAGGGCCGGTCCTCCTAATATTTCTTTACCAGAGGATATGCTCTTGTCTTTCCTGCAACGTCTTTCAGAATTGTGCCCTTCGTTTTCCGTTTTTCAAATCCTCCATTTCCACCTGGTTCGTCCAGAATATCATGTGGATACAAGGCAATTGAAGTCCCTTTGGCTTAGACATCGCCCTTTCTATTGACGGTGATCGTTGGTGTTTAAATAAGGATTATTACTAACCCTTAATTTGACCAAGGAAATCATAATGCCTAGCCTTCTGCTTACTCAACATGGAGAGGAACACCCCAAACTACACCAAAGGGCTTAAACAGAGAAGCGTCGATGGACTTAAAGGCGGCCCTTGCTGAAATGCGGTCCATGATAGGCACTCAAGCCTTTCCCTCAAGAAAAGGAGAACCATGAGGGAATACTCTGTTAATAAGATTCCTCATTTCCCCGTGTCTCGGCTCTCCTCAGGTACAAAACCAAAGCATATATAAGAGGGGGACATTCCCCTGAATGGGTAAACTCCCCTAAAAGGAAAGCGGACTTCATCTAGTTGCTAAATGGGCCATGGCTAGGGACTTAGGAATTGCTGGAAATGGGCATGTCACGGGGCTTGGTATCTGAAATCCAGTTCGTGTTTGGCGCGGTGGCCCATGATGACTTTATTTGGCGCAGGGATGACTTGCTGAAACGTATTCCAGAGCTTCCAAGTGATAATGAGCCTGCAGAAGTTTGATGCTTATGTATTTTTCTTTTGTCAACCAATCCATGTTTTATAACACTGTATACTCATGTATATATTTTTGAGGGGGGGCCCTTGAAATAGAACCCCATTTTGTTTAATGTATTCATTGCTTTGAGTAGCCTTTTTGTTTTAAAATGCATGTCATGTGTACATATTGTTTCTTTTAAAATCATTCAAGGTGCGTCTTGTAGTTACTTATTTTCTCTTCCTTGTAACATGAGCAACCCTCGAAAAAGAAAATTTCATCTCATGGCTGCATTTTACACTTCACTTGTACTTTGCACAAAATCATGGGAGGAAGACGTAGGCACTCGTTATCTTGCTTGCCCTTAGAACTTGGGAAAGCCTAAGTTTCTTTACTTCTTTCTATTTTAGTCAAATAGTTGGGCCCAAAAAAAAACCCCGGACCATGTCACAACAAAGCACTGGAAAATCGCCCCCGGCTCCGAGATGTTATTCACTTTATAAACCCAAGTAAGTATCCCTTCTCGGATTTGAGGTCAAACTGCTTCTTGTGTACATTCCTCGGTATGACTTGAAAATAAGCAAACATTGTTTGTTCCTACTATGGAAGATGTAATCTGGGTCGGAGTTTCGAGGAAATTTGGAGTGTATTTTCGGGCTGGCCTACACAACTTCCGAAGATACTTTAATTTTCGGGCTTCGGGAAAAACTGCACTATCCATACCATATTCGCACTTTACAAAACACGCTCGAAGTCCCGACCTTGCACTGAAAACAATTTGTGTCAGTAACTTAATCATGTAGAAGTTTGAGGACCTTCATAGCATTGGTAGGACCACTATACTCCTAACCATCCCATTGCTAAAATATGAGCCCAGATAAGGAAAATATAAGCCAAAACCAGCCCTCATCCCTTACTTCTCTGGGAAGAGAATCCACTGAAAGTTAGTTTTAGAAAAATAGACGAACACAAATGGGTACCAACATCGGCTCTAGCTCGGGGATGGACTTCCCCCATGGGTGTCCAAAGAACACCTAGAAACAATACTGGAAGAAGGAGATCAGTCACCTATCCATTGGGCAATAGAGTCAAAATATGATCAGAACTGCAAGTCACCACCATGAGAGCAAAAAACAACCAAAAAACCAATAGAACCCAAACAGGAAAAAAGCACACCACTATACATTGTACAAGCAAACCACCGGGGTCTAAGTACCCAAAACCTCCATTACAGTCCACCAGATCCCATATAATACGCCCTCGTCCCATCCAAATACACAAGTTACCATGCCAACTCCTAAAGGTAATAATTACAATCACTTCAACTGAAACACATATTCTCAATTGGTTGCCATTACCTAGAAACCCTTCATTTTGTAGAAGCATAATCATGTCTCCATTCATACCCGTAGATCCTCTTTGCCCTCTAGGCACAGTCCATTCATATATAATTCCCTTTCCACAACACACCACATGATACAACAATCCAAGGACCTGCATGTGTTTCTCAAGATGTCTTGATAAATTTCTCTCTTTCTAGAGTAGATAAATCTCCATTTATCCAATTCTTTTTAAACTCAACATAGGCATCAAGACAATGGTCAACATACTCACCTTTACTTGTATTTACCATACCTGCTTTTGAAAAGAGACCATTTGTTCCTATTGCATTTTTCTTAACAAAGCGGGGAACTGACACCAAACTCCACACACACATCAGTCTCATTTTTGAAGGGAAGGAATTGACCCGTAGTGACTGTGCATTCCCAAAAGTTTGGGAAAAAGGATTGCTCCATCACTCGATCAAAAATAGGGGATCAAGATCATATACCCCTGTTTTACAGGCCATCCAATACTAACATCCTCTTGTGACTAAAGCCGAATCACCATCCTTATACCTTTCATTGACTGATACAACATTCTCAGTATTATTACCAAAGTGATCTTCCCTTTTATCCAAGGTCATGACACCATTTTCAGGGACATATGAGGATATCAACTCATCAAAGCATTCAAGTCTTCTGACAACTCATACGATAATCTGAGATGTTTCTCTTGTTCCACTATTACATCAAGCAAAACACATCTGTCTTCTACTGAGGGACATCTCCATTATATTTAGCAATCATTTCATCCTTTATCAGAGCAAAATTATGAGCAGATGAAGTACAACCTATGTCTGAAACCACTGCATTAAAACCTTTGATCAAATCCTAGACATACCCTAGAGAGAATATCCCAGAACTCATCAGCTGTTTGGGCATGTAGGAGGTCAGTGGAAGACACCCCACCGCTTTGGTTTGTGGAACCATGTAATACATCTCTTTCTTCTGTGCCCAATTTCACTTTGTCAACACTGAGCAATGACATCGAAAGTTGTTGGCTCCCGGATTTACACCCTGGGGGAAGGGGAAGGGGAATGCGGATGTGCAGGGGAGGTTGGGCAATGGAGGGGGATGCTCACAAAATGTCGTCTTGTAGTCGGGGTGGGATCTCCCTCCGGCCGCTGTCTTGCCCTTCTCGAGGGAATGTTGGGAGGCACCCGAACAAAGGGTGTGGCTGCTTATCCTGCTTACTTTTGACTCGCCTTAGTCAGGGTGAGATGACCCGAGAATGCGGTCAGGGGAACATAGAGTTTGGGGCGTGGAGTCGGGGTCTTTGTTCCGAAAACTTCGAGAGGAACAGATTGGAACCGGGTGCAGCCACCAAATACAACGTTCACTCAAAAGAATGGTCACTAAACACTACAAACACCCTAGAACTCGATATAGACCACTAAGGGTAGTGTTGGTCCGACCTGCATATTTGTCCCAAAGTTTTTGCACACAAGTTATATGCAAGTCGATGATGAGGGACCTTGGATCAAGGTTGAGAACACGCGAGATATATGAGTTGATAATGTGTTCTCCCTGTGGGTCAATGGAATATAAACAGTAACTGGGACCCGCACAATGAGTTAAGATTTTTGCTAAAAGTTATTCAAATTTTTAGTGGGGATAAGAGGGATTTCGACAGAAGGGAGGGAAAAGGGGAAAAATATTTAAGGGTAACTGGGGAGTTCGAAACAAAATTCCAATCTGTCGTATGTCCTCATTACTACATGAATACGGGTGAAGAAATGAATGGGCCTCTTGTAGGAAGTTGGTCTGCAGGGAAAGCTCGAGCAAACCAAGATCTAAATTCCTAACAATCCAAATTTTAGTTATGAACAAAATTGCAAAACGTAGTTCGGGCCTCGACATGGGATTTAGTATGGTTTTGTGAACTACATTTTTCGATTGAATCTCCGACGAGATGACACGTGTCCTTCAAGGATTGTACATGCGAGTCGGGTTTTTGATTCGAGTTTGCAGTTTGCAAATTTTGAATTGTGAGACTTCATTTTCCTTTCCGAGCTCCTAGAATGCGTCGCGTGTCCCCTGCTGCGATTGGACCACGCCATACACTTATGGAATTTTGCAGTTATGCAAAACTGCCGTTCTGTGGACTGTAATTCTTGGTTGGACCCCGATGAAATGACACGCGTCTCCTTTCGAGGCCATGATGTCAATGCAATTTGTAGCAAAGGCACAACCGCACAATTGTAAACTTCAAAGTTGCATGTTTTCTCCACGCCTTAAAATTTGGGGAATATTCCCCTTTGCTTTTGCAGGCCGTGGACTTTTACTTGCAAGTTGCAATTTTGCACGAAAAGTGCAAAACTGATTTAAGGATCCGAAACCCCAAATTCCTCGAATATTCCTTTTACGGGGCTCGTGCATGGAAATGCAGGTTGCAATTTTGCATTACAAAAACACAAGGTATCTCCCCTTGCAAAACACTTAAGTTTCTCGAGATGGGTACCTTTGCATTCAGTCTGGAATGACATCGTGAAGGTTTAGGGATCACCATAGAACCTGCAACTATGCATTTTTTAACTGGAATTGAAAGAAAACATTTGAAGCATGTTAAGTTTCATAGTCAAAACACGATGCCAAAGTCCAAAATGAAATTGCAAGTTGCCAAAATAGCCTGCAGAGGATATTTTGGACAACTCATATTGTGTTTATAATATTGTAACTGAATGAGTTACATATTTTGTTATGTAGTTCGTGAGTTTATTTAGGCTTATTATTTGGTTAAGCTATTTACTTGCTTATACTTGGGCTGGTTAGTCATAGGTTTAGCCTCTAGCTATGTTTGGCTTTATTGTTGAGTCTTTGTTATATTTATGTCTTGTGGCTTCTATTTCTTCAACTTGAATTATTTTATGGTATCAGAGCATACATTCGGTGAGTCTAGAGAAAAGCTTGTGAGGGAGATCTTGTCAGGGAGGAAGCGTAGTAATTATATGCACGCGGTGAATATCTTGAATGAGAGAGGGCAAAAATTTTTTGTTGAGGGCATGTGTATTTATGTTGAGTGTTTTATCCTTGCCGTGGGTGTGTTTCTTTGTGTCGGATGTTTTTATTCTTGCTGAGGGTGTTTTTATTCTTGCTGGGCGTTTTTGTACTTGGTGGGAGTGTAAAATGGTTGGAACTCTCATCTAAAACAAGCTCACTCAGCCTGGAAGCTTGCTGGGCGTTTTAACCAGAGGACACTTTTGCTGTTGGGGAGGTGTTTTGGAGGTGTGCAGGGCATTTTTGGTCTGCAAAATCAGTTTGTGAGACATTTAATCAGAAGGAGAGATTGTTTGAAGACTTTTGATCATTTACCAACAAGTTTAGTCCATCTAGCAGCCCATTCAAGCGCCTAGGCAAAGAAGAGTGCACCATTCTTCTATGCATAAACAAGTTCTCCCTGATTGGATGAAATTCTTATGAACTTTTTATCCAAAGTTTTCAAAATAAAAGAATTTAGGTTTTAATGACTTATTAAATTGCTGGAAAATCAGTTAAAACCTTAGAAAACTTCATTTTCTACCAAAAACTCGCTTCAAAAGACACGGTTAATTCCGTAACCGGAACAGCAGAAGGAGAAAACATTTGAAACTTGGTCAATTTGCCTGTTTTGATGTCTTAGTCTGCATGCAAAAGGATTTTTGCAAAAGAGCTTGAAAATCCTAAGATTTTAATTTTTCCGTCTTTTTAAGGCTATTTTACGGAAAATTGTTAATTTAGAATCTCACAAACTATAAGAAACTTTTTGCTGAAAATTGGCAGCATTGTCTAGCTTTGGGGTAGACTCAGTGAGCAAAAGGTAGTTTTGTAAAAGCCTTTATAGTTTTTCTGTTTTATTGTTTTCGTGAAAAACTAAGTCAAATGGCAGTGTTATCCAGTTTTGGGGTAGAATCAGTGAGCAAAAGGAAATTTTGTAAAAGCCTTTATAGTTTTTCCGATTTAATTGTTTTCGTGAAAAACTAGGTCAAATGGCTAGTTTACAACACTTGTTGCCAGATTCTCAAAAATTGATGTACAAAAACTTTAGTTTGTGGATATCAGAAAATTGATCAAATAGTACTTGGTAAAGAGTGTAGACCAAATAATGATGAACTTGATAACTATGATAAGTGTCATAGAGAAGCATTGATGTTGCTAAAACTTTTAGTGGTTGACAATTTGATTCCTGAAGTTAGAAATGCTACTAGTGCATCAGATTTATGAAAACAACTAAAAAATAAATACTGGGCTTCTGAAGCTGGAAGGGTGTTATATTTGAAGAATTCTTTGTTTTCAATTAAGATGCAGGAAGGTGGTTCTATCTCTGAATTCTTATTGCAGTTAAAGGATATATGTGACCAGTTGAACATAGTGGAAAAGCTTGTAGATGAGCAAGATTTGATTGCTCTAATACTGCAAAACCTGCCAGCATCATTTGACTCATTTGTTGAGTCATTGCATATGATTGCAGAGACTCAGGAAATGACTTTTGAGAAGTTATCAACACTTCTCATGCAGAAGGAAAGAAGGCAAGAACATTTAGTTGCCTCAACATCAAAATCTACAGAAAGTGTTTTTATGGCGAGGACAAAAGGCAAGGGAAAATGGTCGGCAAACAAAGATTCTTCAAAGAACAATGTAAGTGATTCCAAGAAAACAAAATGGAAGTGTTTTTATTGCAAGGAACCCGGTCATTTGAAGAAAGATTGTCGTAAGTGACAATATGATTTGACAAATAATAGAAAGAAGTCACAATTTGCAAATGTGGTTAAAGAAGATGAACAAAGTTCAATGGGTGAGTTTGCATTTGTGGCGGCACAAAACCAGCAGCGGAGTCAAGAATGTGGTATTTTGACTCAGGGGCATCAAGACACTACACATGTCACAAAGATTGGTATGTAAACTTTGTAGAAGATGATAGTTGCAATGAATCAGTTTCCTTAGGTGATGGTTGGGTTCACTATGTGAAAGGATATGGTGATGTTCATATTGCATTGAGCAATTCTGTGAGTTACATTTTCAAGAATGTTCGGTTTGTGCCTGACATGAAAATAATCTTCTTTCCATAAGTGAAATAACTATGAATCCTAACCTTTGTGTGGAGTTTAAAGGAAACAAATGCACGGTTAGTAATCTTCATGATCAAAGAGTCATTGTTGTTGGTCTTGGTAACAAGGGATTGTATAAGTTGATTGATCCTAAAACAGAAAATGAGCATGCACTAGTAACAGTTGATAGCACTAGTGATCTTTGGCATAAGAGGTATGGTCACCTCAGTTACCAACATTTACATACATTAAGTCATTCTAACATGGTGAATGGGATTTCTCCTATTCAAAAGAGTAAGAATGTATGTTCAAGTTGTCTAATGGGTAAAGATTTTCAACGTCCATTTGACATTGGTAAGGAATGGAAAACAAAAGGTGCATTGGATTTGGTACATGTGGGTTTGCATGGTCCAATGCAAACACCTTCAATATTTGGAGCTTTGTATTACTTGTTGATTATAGATGACTTCTCTAGGAAAATGTGGGTTTGTTTTCTGCATAGAAAGTCATAATGTTTCTCTAACTTTGTTGCTTGGAAAGCTATGGTAGAGAAACAAGGAGGGAAACATGTAAAAGCTCTTAGATCAGTTAATGGGGATGAATTTGTCTCTGAAAGATTCATGGAATTTTGTAAGAAAGAAGGTATACATAAGCAATATTCTACACAGTAGAATGAAGTCATGACAAGGTAGAACAAGATAGTGATGGATATGGCACGGTGTATGGTGGATAGCCAAAATATACCATTTTAGTGTTGGGAAATAGCAGTGAATACTGTTGTGTACATTCTCAACCAAAGTCCCACACAAGCTCTGCAAAATATAACACTAGAAGGAGCATGGTTTGGAAATACACCTGATGTAAGTAATTTTTCATGTTTTCAGATCCACTGCTTCTATATTGGGAAAATTGTACATGTTTGTTGGTTATTGTGAGCAAAGGAATGCATACAAGTTAATAGATGTCTCCACATACAGGATTGTTGTGAGTAAAGAGGTTTTTGTAGATGAGAAAGTACCATTCTTTTCTGGTAATGGTAAATCTATTGAGAGTATTGTAGTGGTTTCTGCTGACAATATTTCTGGAACAAGTTTTGGTAGTAGTGTTGAACAGAGTTCAAAGAAAGTACCAGAGGTATCAGTTCTAAGGAAGAATCTAGTGATGAAGAGGGTGTTTCTCACTCTTCACAAGAAGATCAAGAAAACTAACACAAAAGGCGTAAGTGGTACCATACCACAATGAATGATGTGCAAAAAGATGAATTGCCTTATTTGTTGGAAGGGCAATGTTCAAGGTCAGGAAAACAAAAGGTGCAAGGTGAAGAGCAGGTAAATTTTGCTCTTATTGCTTTACAGGTATTGAAACTAGGCATCATTTCAAGGACCAAAGTCAAACCCAAATGAAATTTTTCATGAAGGTTGGTGAAAGAGGAAGGGGCATACAACAAAAGCACATGAGTGTTGTGAATAGTAAATGTCCCAAAATTATTCAACAATGGAAAACAGTAGGCGTTGGGTCTTCAACAACTCAACGCAAAAATATCTCTTAGGAGATATGCTATGTTGTTTAGTCTTGATGTATATTGTAAATTGTTTGTTGGAATTGATCACTCTAATATAGATAACTAAAAGTGTTAACGATAGGTTGTTATGTATCGTTACAGGTTATTATGTATCGTTACATGATAGCCGTTTCTTGATAGAGGGTTTTAATAACTCAACGAGTTACTATCCTTCATGAGTACCTCTTATCAAACTATCGTAATATAGTGTTTGTCGTTAAATAACAGTCTACTTAACCATGTCTCATATAGAGTTAATCCATTCATTACTTGTTAAGAATAGTCCTTAATCTCATATGATCGTCATTTAATTACGAATAGTCCATTTATTTAATAAGGTACAATAATAACTTAACGTTGTTTTTGTTGTATTGTTTTCCTTATCGTACTATGTTCATCAATCAACATATTTGTTCATCTCATAGTAATCATTAAAATCAGTAATAAATGCATATCATATTATCAATCAACTTTATTTATACTCTATTGGAAAACAACATATAAATACTTTCATATCCAACAAAATATGATACAAAACAAAAAGATATTTTATTGAAACTTAATAAGGATAATCCCTTATTTTCAGAAATAATGATATACAATTAATCATGATAGTACATTAGGCAAAATGCCTATTAATCAACTTGCGAAGATAATACTTTTACGTTTAACAAATAAATACAACAATCCTTATTGGATTTTAAACAATAATACATGACATAATCATGCGTAAACAATCCAATCAATCACTTCATGAATGTCTTTCCTTCCTGCACAATACATGGGTCGGTTTAAAATGACATGAGTTAACTAACTCATATTCTTGTTGTGTTTAAATGAAATAAAAGAATAGGTTAAGGTTAACTTAACTGATAACTAATAAACTTCCTAGTTTTTTTATGTTATCCATAACAAACACAAATGAAATATTGTTTTGTAATTGAATGCTCTGTTTCCAAACTATACAAGGATTCCAATGAATTATGTAACTTTTAAATTATAAAAATAACATACTATTGTAGTTATTCATTACAATAAACAAGAATAGATTTTATAACAACCTTCAATTTCTCAAGAATGTTCCACAAGAACAATATCCACAAAATAAATTTCATCAATGTTCTGCAGTATATTCTGATAATGAACTTAACTAACTTCATTATCCAACCCTGTATATGACTAAGCAAATGAATCTTTTAACTTAACAGTCCCTAGTCAAAACGGTGAATGCTTTACAAATCTTTACAAAATATTTACCATTCCATAAACAATACAAGGGAAAGGAAAACATCTTGCTTTACAAGTAAATCAAACAAATCCAGATACCTTCCCAACTTACATCCTTTCAAGTAAATAGTCAATAGCTACAATCACTTAAATATACAAATAGCATCCAGTTACAAATGAACTCAATACCTACATGCAATCCCCTACGATGAATAAATGTAACAGTTCCTGCAACTTCGAGAAGGATCTAAATCACATTATTTCACATTTTTAGAATCTCAATACAGCTAATATCAACAAGGTTTACCGCTAAACAATCATTGCCATATAAAAACTAGTAGCAAGTCGTGCTTGCAAGTCCAAAGGAGGACTTAAAGTCAAACCAAATAAATCGGCCCATCTCCAAGAGAGCTACCAAAATAAAACGTGATTTATTCCTTGAACAATGAGGTTCGAGTGAGCAGATTTCAACTTAATACAACAAGACCCATTAAAGGTTGATTATATCATTCCAATTCACCGTACTCAAGACCATAACAATTTAAACTCACAACCTTTAATGTATGCTTATTTCAGAAGTGACAATCAATAACCTTGCAAAAGTGAATAACCAAAACGATGAGATATACAAACCAAATAGCTTCGCAGTTGCAAATATCAACAACAAAGCTTCACAAATGCAAATGACCAGAAGACCAAAATGACAAAAATTACAGATCTCTCATTTTCCAATAGACCCACAATGTTTTCCATTCTTTTCCTTATTTTCTCTAAAATTTTCATATTAAAAATAGAGAGAAAACTCCAGATTCTAAAACAACAAAAACTCAAACATTTATCTCAATGTTAAAATGACTTTCAATAAGCTCTAACGAGCTGTATTACCCATTAAAATTTCATGCCTAGATTTCCATTTAAACCCAACAAGTAGAAAAACAAATTTTATCTAATATTCCCAATCTTTTCCAGATTTAAAAACCAGATTGAAAACCATAATGCATCCTCAAATTTCATATTAAAAACAACAAGAAAATGAGTAAGAAAAACCCATGCCTGGTTCGTGTTTTCTTTCTCTAAATTTCCCTTTGAAATCCAAAACTTCAAATGCCCAGCAAAAACTCTCAATAATTTCCAAACAACAATAATAAATACAATTTTGCCATTAAATATAGCTTCATAGTTGCATGCATCGACTAGAAACAAAATTCCTGTACTTTCTCCCAAAACTTCCATGCAAGCTCAACCAAACCAAACAAAATGCCAAAATGCGTATGAGGGAAAGCCTTGCATGTTTTGGCTTGCAATGCAAGCTATTGGTTCCCAAGGAACCGTGTGAATTAATTGCCATAAATGTTGCAGGTGCCACATAGAGGCCGTTCACATAAACCCAAAACCCCTTTGCATGCACTTTGGTTTGTGACCAAACAAAACTTAAACAATAACCTTTTTCCTTATTATTTGCCTTGTGGTTGATGACCAACATTACATGCAATTAACATTAAAATTTTTACTTGCCAAGTGGTCGGTGATTGTTTAAAAATTTAAATAATAATCATTTACCTTACAAATGGTCTATGACCAATGTTCACCATGCTAAGGAGGGTTGACTTCCATAGCTAAAACATATGTTAATAAACAATGCAATATGGTCCAAGACCAATTCATATATTTAAACCTTAAACCATTTAATTGGCTAGTGGTCTAAGACCGGTTCTATATTAACAATGCCAATGCAATGTGATCAATACATCTCAATTTGATCAATGCAATCCAAATGGTGGTGTCACGAAACCATCCACAATACCATTACATCAACATCGTAATTTATTTAATCAATGCATTATAAACTTAGAAAATGCTAAACATCCTCAATCAATGCAAACAACAAGTAGAATCCAACCAAATCAACATCGCAAACAATAATGCAAAAAAACGTGGTCATCAAAACAAATCATACAACGTAATAACTATATATATATATATATATATATATATATATATATGCTTACATATACATCTATATACGTATATGTATATGTTTGTGGCATATATATATATATGCTTATGTATACATCTATATATATGTTTTTCGCATATATATATAATTATATATGTATAATTATTAAATTAACTTTTATAATTAATTAAGTCATCATCCATCAAACACTACGATGAAAAGTACATTAAATTTGGGGGTGTGACAAATTAACTCATATTGTGTTTATAATATTGTAACCGAATGAGTTACATATGTTGTTACGTAGTTAGTGAGCTTATTTAGGCTTGTTATTTGGTTAAGCTATTTACTAGCCTATACTTGGGTTGGTTAGTTGTAGATTTAGCCTCTAGCCATGTTTGGCTTTATTGTTGAGTCTTTGTTCCTAGATTTTAGACTCTTGCTTCGCTTATCTAATAGGCCTTCACATTTGTAATATTTAAGGCTTGTGGCTTCTATTTCTTCAAACGTGAATTACTTTACAAGTTGCTAAAACTGTTGTATGGTTTGAAACAACTCCTAAGAATTTGGTATGCAATTCTCATGGAGCCCCTCTTGAGCACAAACTCGAAGCATTTTGAATTTGGAGAAGTAACTCTTTTTGTCGAGATAGTTGACATAACAATTGAAAAACTTGAAGCATGCATCTTGGCTAAACGACAAAGAGAGCCCTTTCGAAAATCAAATTGGAGAGTTAAATGGAAATTGAAGTTGATCCACTCTGAATTTTGTGGCCCACTACTAATTCCTTTTATGGTGGTAATAAGTACTTGTTGATCATTGATGTTTAAATCTGAATGACCTGGATCTCTCTTTTAAAGCAAAAATAGACGTTTTCAAAAACATTTCAAAAGTTTTGCACAATGGTGGCACTTTGAGAATTTATAATGGCGGTGAATTCACATCAAAGGTGTTTGAGGCCTATTTAAAAAAATGATATCAAACATCATTTCATAGTCCCTTACAACCCTCATAAAAATGGAGTAGCTGAGAAGATGAACAAAACTATGATGAATATGGTTTGGGCTATATATCGTCTTTCAAAGGAGTATAATTGCATTTTTGGATAGAAGCAACTCAAACAATAGTCTATCTTCGCAACAAGTCACCTTTAACAGCTCTTGAAATGAAGAATCCATATGAAATTTGGCGTGGTCATCTTCATTCAATGTGACATCTTCAAATTTTTGGATACACATGCTATGCATTTATCCCCAAGGATAAAAGGAACAAGCTGAACCACAAGAGTCAAAAATGCATTTTTGGGATATTCAGATTTCTCAAAGGCCTACAAATTGGATGATGAGAAAAACAAGAAATTTATCATTGCAAGAAATGTTGTTTCTGTGAAACTACAAAAGACACAACCAACATTGATCGACAATTGATTCAACTTGAAAAATTTGCAAAATTTGATGTTTTCAAGGAGATTCTAGACATTAACTGGGGGACATAGCTTGGAATCTGTTGAATCTGTTTTGCCTCTAATAATTGAAAAAGAAAATCCCCTTGAGGAAGAAAGTAAAATTTCGCTAGAAGATGAAAACATGTTTTCGGAGTGGCAACAATTAGACGATGGAGATTCAAATCAAGAAAATGAGGCACCAATCATTTTGCAAGAAACATAGAAAATATGCCAAAATGAGTCACACATACATTGATAGATATCAAACTTGATGAAATTGGAAAAGCATGCACTAGAAGTGCATATAAAGCAAGATAATAAGTAGATAAGTTCCTAGTAAGAGAGTTAATGAAGTTATGGGAGAAAAAATCAGTAGTGTTTTTGATTCAGAACTAACTTCCTTCAAAACAAGCTAAAAACATTGACGTGTGGAGAAAAACAATGAAAATTGAATATGATGCCTTGGTATGGAATGGAACATGGGAATTAGTTGATCCTCCACCCAATTGTAAACCCATTAGTTGTAGGTGAGTCTTTTGAAATAAATGCAAATTAGACGGCTCACTTGACAAACACAAAACAAGGCTTGTTGTAGAGGGACATGCTCAAAAGAAGGGATAGAGTATGAGGGGACCTTTGCACCATCAATGAAATGGATCACCATTCGGGTTTTGTTGGCTTTAACTACACAAAATGGATGGAAAGTCCATAAGATAAACATAAAAACTACTTTCTGAATGACAATATTAAAAAAATGGTTTACATGCATTTGTTAGAATGTTTTGCGGTTGAAGGTCTAGAGCAAAAATTGTGCAAGTTGGTAAAATCCTCGTATAGTTTTGCTACAAGCCCCAAGAGCTTGGTACAAAAACTCATTGAGTACCTCTTGAGCATGAACTTCAAGCGTTTTGAATTTGAAGATGCAACTCTTTTTGTTGAGGTAGTTAACAAAACAATTGTATATCTAGTTGTATATGTGGATGATCTGCTCATAACAAGAAATAATGAAAGGTACATTGCAAAAATCAAAGCAAAATTGATGAAAGGTTTTGAAATGATAGATTTGGGTCATCTTCATTACTATTTGGGTATTGAAGTGATTCAAAAATCCAAGTATATTTTCATCACTTAACCTAATCAGTATCAATAAAATTCTAAGCAAATTTGGAATGAAAAAATGTAAACCATTCAATATGCCTAGGGAACAAAATATGAAGTTGACGTAAAATTATACTGCAAAGATTGAAGATGCAAGTAGGTATAGACAACTTATGGAAGTCTGATCTATCCGGGTATTGAAGTGATTCAAAATTTCAAGCATATCTTCATCACTTAACATAAGTGTATTGGTAAAATTCTGAGCAAATTTGGAATGAGAGACTGTAAACCACTCAACACGCCTAGGGAACAAAATATGAAGTTGACATCGGATGATACTGCAAAGATTGAAGATGTAATTAAATATAGACAACTCATTGGAAGTCTGATCTATGTAACCACAACTAGACCAAACATTTCTTTTGTTATTGTTCTCTCTAGATTCATGCAACTATTGAGAGAAAGTCACTGGGTAACAACAAAGAGAGTTCTATATTTAAAAGGAACTAAAAATTTTGGGCTAAAATACTCCACAGAAACAGAGTTTAAACCAGTTAGATATTTAGATTTAGACTATGGAGGTGATTTTGAAGATGGGAAATCTACTTCAGGTTTCTGATGAATTTTGGATCAACAATCATCACTTGGAAGTCAAAAAAGTAGGTGCCAACAATTTATTTGGCAAAAGTAGAATATATGGCAGCTTTAGAGGCAACTAGGGAAATATCATGGTGTTGATCTCGGCGAGTAACCCACCCTCTCTCTCCCTTCTAGCCAAATGATGTTTGTGTTATATGGGAATCCCATGCAAACAAGCTAGATAGGGCTCAATGTAAATGGGCAGGGCAATACCTCTCTTGAGGAGGATACGCGCATGAGAAATGCGATTGCTGTTTGTTAGTTGTGCATGTGGGGATTTCCCCAAGGTTGACTTTGCACTAGGTCTTGGTGGTTGTATGATTTGTTGGGAATAGCTTAAGGTGGCTGGTGGGTGTTTGATTTTGAAGGGCATTTACCGCTTCGTTTTAGTTTGTAGTGCATTCGCATGGGTTGTCAGGCAATGGGAAAACGTGGGGATTCAACCTCAAATGGTTTAGCATGGGTTTGCGCGAGGTTGATGAGTCATTCATTCATTACGCGTTGCGATCTCTCGTTCGAGGGATATTGCGCAATGAGAATCACCTGTAATCACAAAGAGTTAGCAAAGTAAACCGGTTGTAAGCTTTAGTCCTAGATTAACTCTAATCTAAGAATTATAAAAAGTACAAAAGAGAGTAGGATGGGGTAGAAAGAGAAATGAATCGATGCAACAACAAAGACCCATTTTCGGTTGGTGAAGATGTGGTACCCTATCCCACCTTTGCGCACCTAGTCAACGAGCTCTTTCTACGGCCATCAATTTGTTAACAATTTCATCACGGGCATTATGCTTAGAGTAACCGAGTCAACCATCGTAAATTATGGTCGTTGAATGCTAATTAAAAATTATAAATGCCTCGCTAGGCATTAGTCATGGTTTCTGGTATCTGGTCACACTTTGAGGTGGTCTTGAGTAACGGTTGAGGTTTTCGTTAGACCTTAACTAACCTTTTAATGTCCTACCATGCTTTGTCAAAGTTTGAGATGCCGCTTTGCACGTCGGGTGTCCCAATTCCGCTCTTCAAGGCGTCACATTGATAGTCGTTTTGGTTCACTAAAGCAAAATAATAATAATAATAATTAGTATATTAATGGATCATGATGATAAAACGAAATGTCAAAATAAATGAACAAAAAACATGGTTTAAAATAAATAAAGATAAATAAACAGAAAGAAAGAATTCCAAGTAGAAATGGGCTTAATAAGCGGCGAGTGAGTGGTTGTAGGTAAAATGATGGAAGGCACATGGGCTTGTTTGCCTAGGACAAAGTTTGGGTGGTTTGCCTCGTGGCATGTGCTCATTTGGCATTGGACTAATGCTTAGGGGGCCCATATTGGGTGCTTTGGAAACGTTCAGAAAGGCGAAATACCCAGTGCGATGGCAAATGGTTCTTCCTCCTTGGTCCTGTGCTAGACCACTCATGCATGTGTTTTGGGCTCTTAGTCCTGGTAAACAACACTTAGGCTGTGGTGTTGACCATTATAACACGAGCTTTGAGCTGCGTGGAAAATGTTTTTGGGGCCGCTAAAGCTAATACAATCAACATGTGTCCACATGATCGGGGTTCACCTTTGTTAGCACATGCCCAACTTTGTGTTATAATAGGAGCTTTGAATTAGGCACCGACTTACACCAAAGCATGAGGGGGAAAAGGGCATGACTTATGTCAAATGTTGTAGTTCTGCAAGTGCTATGGTAGACAACTATGCAAAATGCAGAAACATGCACTTGGCGTGGGAACTATTTGATTTCATGCTTGAAAGAAATGCGGCCTCATGGACAGCAATGGGTGCAGGATATGCTCAAAATGGGTTGTTGAAAAGGGCTTGAAACCCTCAAGCAAATGCATGGTAGTTTTAAGCCAAATCCTCAACCTTTGCCCACATTCTCCTAGCTTGCGTTAAACAAGGAGTTGTGGGGCAGGTCCGACACAACACGCCCGCATAGTGGTAGCCTTTATTTACAAATTGTTTCACAAAGCATTACCAATAATCTTTATAAGAACATTGTTTCTTTTGTAATGCAAGAACTGATTTGCATCTCTCACAAAAATTTGTCTTGCAACAATCTTGGAGATGAACTTGGTTTTAGTGGGGCGATCAACGCATACTCGAAGGTTCTTAATTTCTCTAAGAGTTTTCCCAACGACATGTTTAACGGTCCAAATGCTATCGCTAACTCCTCATTATGGTGGTAGAGGAATATTGCTTTTCCCTCTGGCCCTGTCATTCAATACATGTTTTGAATGTGAAACCGCATCCTGCTTGTGGAACTGCTACATAGATATTTCATAAAAGAACATAACTTGTAGTAGGTGGAGGAACCAACTCGGAAGAAGAGTCACTTTGTAAATAATTGTAAAGCCAAATTCCGCAACCTTTGACCGAGAAGCCTAATTCAAGCTCGTGCCAAAATGGGGAGCTTTGGAGAAGGGTATGGGCATTCAAACAAATTTTGAAAGTTGATTTTTATCAAAATGAGGAAACACATGCAATGCACGAAAATTGGTTGACAAATGCTCGTGGTGAACTTGTAGCTTGTGCGCATTCAAACTAGCTTGGAGCACCTCGTGCACCTCTTCATCGGCTAACAAACATGGTTCTCCCTCTTATTTTCTAGTGTTAGTTTTTCATTCATAATTGTATCGAAAATTTAAATCAAATGACGTATATGTTTTGGTTAAATAAAATGACTTATGTTGCTCAAAAGCGTCAAAAGTTACATTATTTCCTCACAACCAAAATGGCCTTTTTTGAATGTTAACCTTGCACTTGGAACATGATTCGAGATGAATTGATAACTTAGATGAGTCAACTTGGAAGATGTAGCCTTCATTTGCCAATTGAACGTTAGATTTCATTTAAACACTCCTTCAAGCACCTTGCAAATGTCAATAATGATGTTTTAAAATGACGGGTAAAATGCCTTATTGACTCGTAGTGGAGATGTCGGCTTTTGATTGTTTTCCCTGGTGACATGGAATGTCATGTTAAACCTTAACCCAACTTTGGATGATCGTTTGATCATTTAATGACATGCGTTTCTGAGCCCAATTGGCTGTTTCATAGCTTGGGACATCCGCCAAAAGTTAGAAATTCATTTAGGTTTTGTCTCGTGGTTTGGGGATCCGTGTTGTGAAACGAATATCTACCACCACATTACCCCTAGAGTTTCACCATGACAATCGTAATCAACCTTTAGTTTCGAGAAGATTGCTTTAGGAGCTAGTCTTGTAAGCAGGTTTTGTAGGCCACTTGTCGTTGTAATATCCCCTTCTAGAATAAGTTAGGAATTAATACAAATCTGATCACACACACTGAAAATAATTAATTTTCAAACCCTAACTGCTGCAAACTTCAAAAATTCATATCTTTGGCTAGGGAAGTCCAAATGAGCTGAAATTTTGGATAATGGACCATAAAAATATGAGGAACAATATGCAAAAATCAGATTTTGCACAGCCAACCCGAAACCCTAATTTTGACCTAAAAAGTAGGTCGCCCAACACTTTTAGGGCACAAAAACTACTCCAAAAATTATGAAATCACCCTCTCCTTATTCCTCCTAATTTCTACAATCACATTCAATATTAAATCAACCCCAAAACTGCAGATCTGAAATAAATACTAATTTATAACAACCGGGAAGCATGCAAACAGCTGAAATCTTCTAAAATTGATAACTCCTTCAATATTCCATGTTTTCTCTTCAAATAAAATGCAAATAGTTCTATAAATTAAGATCTTTCCGCAGAAATACAGATCTGAATTGTATGATAACCGAAATCCCTCCAAAACAGCCCCCAAAGTCCCCAAACCAGTCGCTAGGGTTTGAGTAAATGGCATAAATGATTTCCGGCACTCAATAGCCCTTCAATACACTTAAAACAGCTGCCCAAACTCAGCAAAAATAAGCCAACACAGATCAGATTTTGAATAAAGCTTGTTCACCCTTAAAACATGCTAAAAGATGCCCTATTCAAGTCGCCATAGTTAGAATAAAACCAGCAATAACCAGCAGATCTAAAACACCATAAAACCCTTCATCATATTCAATAACATGCAGATTTTACTCTCAATAAAAGGCGCCAAAGCTAGAAAGAGAATCACCAACAAGTAGATTTGCAAATCTAATGAAAATACTTCAATTGAATATCAAAACCAGCTCACTAACTTCCCACGCAAGAGAGAGAGAGAGAGAGAGAGAGAGAGAGAGAGAGAGACATCAATGGGCATACATCCCAACTCCAAGCATGGAGCATAAAATAAATATCATCATAACATGAGTCTAACAATGATCCTAGCACTCCTTTTATAAGCAAGGAGGCACAAAATTCGAAATCCCTAGGAGAGGGAAATTATTAAATAAAAGAAGTTTATTTCCCCTAGGTGTGGTGTCCCCTTTTAAAAGGGTGATTTTAATATTTAAAAGCCACCTAATTATTATTTAATTAATTCCCCTTTTTAATTTGCATTTTGGGAATTTAATTAAATAATTAAATACATTACTTGCTCCATAAATATTAAATAATTAAATAAATATTGCTTTATAATGTCAAATAATTAAAATCACTCTCCAGGCAATATTATCTAATTATTTAATATTTTTCCCCTTGCAACATCCCTAAAGCCCACGGGGAATGATAGGCTAAGGGTCTTCAAAAATGGGGACATTACGGTGCGTTCTGCAGCAATAACGAATTGGTGCATCACAAATTTAACTAACTCAGTTGCTAGAAATGAATTTCGTCGATTCCGAGGGTTTTTCGTATATTGGGAGTAACGGAATGTGTGTTTGAGTCTTGGACATTGGTTTTCAAACTCAGTTTCATAGCCACTATGGCTAAATTGGTCACTTTTGTAAACTTGCAACAATAACAAGAAAATTGTTGTGGGACCCCCTTTAAGCCTAATAATTGATGGGAAACTTTTGGACACTATCACATGATTGTATTGAACCTCTATTTGTTACTTGTATTGAGAAATTTGCTTGTGGGAAATATGGTGTTTTTCCTCCTCTCTCTCTCTCTCTCTAAAGTTGAAAATGCAATGAAACTAAAGATGTATTCCTTACCCTCTCTAACTGCATGCAAAGAGTTTGATGTCATTGTGAATGGAAAATATGCATACATAGAATGTGTTAGATGGTAGGAGTTTTCCATGCTAGCTTCTAGGGCTAACCATGCTTTTGGTTGTAGGTACATTGAACAAAAGGACTCAGTAGCAATATTATGTTGTTTTGTAGTTGCATGTTTATATTGAAATGTATGTAGTTGCTATTGAAATTGGGGCCTCATCTAGGTAATGATTAATGGAAATATCATTGTTGTATTATTTCAAGTGAGAACCACATTTCATTTTGTGAGGAAATGATAATGGTATGGTATTTGTAATTTAGTTGACTGATATTCTTGTATGATTAGAAATATGCTTTCTAAAGGAACAATAGACAGCTGTGGAAAGTAAAGGGTGTTGGCCTGATTGTAAGAGAATATTGTGGTAACTTGAATAATGGAAAGAAAGATAACGTCACCATTTTGTGAAGGAATAATATTTTTGATCTAATGGTGTGTGTAAAGATGATATTGTAACATAGAAAAGGAAATTACAAGCTTGAAACTAAAATTTATTATAACCATTGCTAGGTCATGTAATAACATTTATATTACTGGTTTTACGTATTGCATAGTACAGAGTTGGATCTTTGTATGATTAAAGAAACTAACCTAAGTATCTAATTAGTGAATGTAGTGACAAATAGTCATATGTATTTGAGTTGTGCACCATCTTAAGGGTATTTGCTCGTATCTATGAAGGGTTATCCTTATTAGGATGTGTAAATTGAGCTTCCTTGTAAATTAGGGTCTAAAAGAAATTAATTAACCAAAGAGACACAAGTAAGTGGGTCACACGAACATTGCATACCTTGTTAAAAGATCCAATCATTTATCATGATAATCATGCAAAACCCTTCTTCTCTCGTATTTTTTTGAAACTAAAGTAGGTGTTTGTGTGCATTTAAGTACATTTAGCGTGATGACCAAGTAGTATCATGTTCATTTAAAGTGAACTAAGAAGCAATGAAAGGATATAATTTCATGATTATCATAGGAAAATATATAGCAATGTATAATGGTAATACTACTATAACATACTCACTTGAAGATGGCCCAATTGAAGACAAAGAGAATTTGAATATCATACAAAATTGGATAGCTAACATCTACATTCCCACCATGAACATTGAGGATACTTACAGTGTGTGTTCAAGATACAATTGTCAGAGTCAACCCCTTAACCCCCAAATCTGTTGGAGGAAGGTTTGGGTCAAAGAACTTATTCCAAAAATAAATTTCTTTTGGTGGCTTACTATGCAAAACAAAATTCTCACTGTGGATAACATAATAAGAAAGGGGCAAATGATTCCCAACAGGTACATTCTATGCAAATATGCGGAGGAAAGTGTTAATCATTTGTTCATCCAATGTCATTTTGCCACTACCTTGTGGGGTCTCATTTTTGACAAGATGGGGTTGAAGTGGGTTCTTCCTTCTTCTTTGACAGATCTATGGACACATAGGTTTTTTCAATGTAAATTCACTTCTGTAAGACTTCTATGGGAGATAATTTTGCCTCACACAGTTTGGGCCATTTGGAAAGAAAGAAACAGAATTTTTTTTGAAGAGGCTAACCTACATGTTAACATGGTTTTCAAAAAGCTTGTACTGCTGATCATAGAAAATTTGAAGTCCTCTATTTCTTCTAGTAAAGGAAGCATGAATGATGATGATGCTAATTTCCTCAGCAAATGGAGTATACAATTTGAGCAGGATGATAATCAATCTATTTGTAGATCTCTTAGACAACAGACAATTTGGAATCATCCTCCGAGGGGTGGGTGAAGCTCAATTTCGATGGAGTTGCTAAAGGAAACCCAGGCAAAGCTAGGGGTGGTGGTGCTATTAGAGACAACAATGGGGATTTATTGCCGGCCTATGCTGGGAACTTGGGGTTCCAAACAAATCACTATGCTGAAGCTATGGTAGCTCTTTGAGGCCTACAATTGGCCAAGCAACTTAATTTGAGTAACCTTTGGGTGGAGGGAGATTCTTCGAATATAATTAATTGCCTCCAAAAGAACTATTCCACGCAAGCCAAAGTAGGAGATCCATCACGTAGGTCAAGGACGAATAAGCCACACAGGGAGGTAGTACACACAGGTCCAAAACTGACCACACACACAAAACTGTTAGCACATTTTGTTTTCCTACGTAGAGCCAAAAGCAACAACACTCGGGCCACGCAGGAGAAAGATCAAACAAACCACGCAGCCAGAGGAAGATTTGCCCATGCAGACAATAAAGAAAAGACACACACCAGCGGTCAAGGGAGAAGTAAAAAAACCACGCAGGGAGTTAGTAGACCATGCATTGGCCATATAGCTTTCCACACTAGTCAAAGCAAGAGCCCACGTAGTTAGGAATATAGACAAAACAACCAAACCAATAGGCTGCCCATGCAAAAACAGGCCACACACATGCCCAACACGTGATCCTCCTCCTGAGCACGAAGGACCAACGAAAAACCAAGCTACGGTGATAGTATTTTAGTGCCTGTGTTTTCTTGTATTCAAGACCTGACCTTTTGGATGGGGATCAAAGATTGCCACAGGGACTTCAGTTTATGTTACATGCAAAAACATTGATGTAAGGGAGAGATCATGCATGATCAAACTCGTGAGAAAAATCAAAACGAAATATTTTTATTGCCTCCAAAATCAAGTTTCATCCCGAATTGATCCGACTCCATATCAAGCTCATATTGCCACTTGAAAAAGTTTTAACCCGGAAATCACTCGGCTTTAGTTAAAAAATAATAATAATAATAAACAAAGAGCCATATTTTTTCTTGTGGTTACGGTGGTTGAGACTAAGACCGACACCATTTTGCGTGCTTGCTTTGTTTTTCCTTTAAAATTGTAATGGCGAAAAACCTAACAAATCTACGGGAAAGTCAAAGAAACCCGTAGAAAGGTCAAACAAGTCCGCACTTAAATATGAATTCTAAGGGATCATTCCTCACTATCAAATATGTGTATGAAAATATCACTAACACCGATCTTGGCCACATCAACGTAACACAATTTTGTGATCGGGTGAAAGCCGAGGGGAAAACCATCTTCTCGGATAGACTCTATCATAGTGGTCTACCTCAAGCAACAACTTTTCTTGTTTTAGTGCAATGCCCTGAGCTAGTCATTACCTGCGCAAAACATTATGATCCCGAAAGGCAAGGAATCTTCAAGGATAATTGTGAGCCTTTCCTTTTGATCACACCAGAACACATCGAAGAATTTCTCAACATCCCGATTTCCCTGAGAATGTTGACATCACTCAAAAGTCAAGCACAAGAGTTTTGGGATGAAGAACCCCTTAGGTGGACCAAGATGGTCAACAACAATTGGCTAGTGACCAAGAGGACTCGTGTTGACCGGTTTCCCAAGGAATTGTACCACATTGAATTTGTGGAGGAAATCGGTGATATGATCACCCTTGAGCCGAGTCTTGGTCTCCCCTCTGCCAGATTTTTCACCCATGGATGTATCAGTTCATCTGCATCATCATGCAAAGTGACAATTTCACATTAGGCCACCAGTTGATTTATCGAGAGGTGAAGATGACTGGGCATTTCTACATGACATCATACCTAACCTATGTGGTGGCCAAAAGGAAGATGTTTTGGGGTTAGAGACGAAAGGCATCATGGGTCCATCAAATAGTGTTTTCCACTATTATCCGCAATTGAGTTTCAAGAATAGCTCTCATCACTTTAGGAGAGTTAATGATGCTTTCACCTTCCGCGTGATTAGAAACTTGAATAGGAATCGGAAGAAAGATTCTCCAAGGATGCCATGGCGGTCATTTCTTAGTGGGGAACATGGTTCATTCAGTTCCCATCCTTTTCCTACATTCGCGTGAGCGGATTTGTAGGCACTCCATGGAAGCTTCCCAAGTATGTCAGTGATAAGTGGGCATTAATGGAGCTTGCACGACAACTTTTCCAAGTTCATTGTCTTCTCAGTGATAAACACGTTCATGACATTCACTTCCCAATCCAAATTGGGGAATACCAATGCTCAAATCTCTTCAGTGCACAACTCATGGAGAAGGAGTTTGCTCTCATTACCATACATCCATTTGTGAAGAGATCCCAATTTGACATCAATGGATTCATGACAACCCCAAAAGACTCGGATGAACACGAAGTAAGAGAGAATTCTCCCGCATGAACCCTTACCGGCAAGGCCTTCCAGAGATCCCACCATAGTAGAAGACTTCCCCATGACGGTGTGCCTCACTCCTCGAGTTAATTGGACCAAGAGAGATGAACACGAAGTAAGAAGGCGAGAATTCTCCGCATGACCCTTGCTCAAATCAAGGCCTTCGCATCAGAGATCCTCAGATTCATTAGTAGATGATGGTGATGATTTGATTGATCCTCATATGACGCCGTTGCCTTCACTCCATTGCCTCGAGTTAATTGGACCAAGAGAGATGAATTTTCTCTTGATAGCAAGAATCAACCGATTCTAGAAAGGAGCATAGCCTAGTATGAACGAGAACTTGTAAAGTTACCATCCATCCAAGTTCATACCCTAGGACCACAAAAATTGCCAACACGAGGAGGTCTCCAGTTGACTAAAACCTCTTCTTAGTCAACCTTTGTACCATCAACCCATACACATCAAGCAAGGAGAGAATGGTTGCCCAAATCCACTTCTCAAAGAAGATGTCGCGAGGAGAAACATCAAGAGTAGCCACCCTATTAGAAGGAAGAGAATGTGTCTCGGGGTTTTCCACTTGATTCATACTCTACTCACTTATCGATCACAAGGAAGCTCATCATAAACACTACTCAGCCATGTCATGCACAAGAGTCTACTCAAGTGCAAGTGGTCCAAATATCAAATGCTCTTGAACCCCTAGTTCACGAAGAGGTTTCTCAAGGTTTCCCTGAGGTTCAGGAGGTTGATGTAGAAGTTATTTATACAGCATTGAAGTCGTGGAAAGAACTCTTGTAGAATCCAATGATGTCGAGAACGGTGTGAATGTTGCTTAACACTTATTTAGCTTATGTGTGCAAGCAAACCCTGGTCATGGACTCTCACAGACGACAAAAATCAACACGTGACCTTCGCTAAGACCTCTCGACTCTCACTCATGTCGTCTATTGTTTCGAGATGCATCCTTTGTAAGCTGGTGTAGAATGAATGTGAATGTGAGTGTAGTGACGGGGATCAAGCTAATTGGGCAATCTTATATCTTCAACACACAATATCGGGATATGCGAGTCTAAGGCAAAGAATGCTCTCCTAACTTGAAGTGGTGTGATGACTCGATCTGATATGATAGCTGCTCGGAGACTCCAATCAATGTCGAGCTCTGCCAAGATTCTGTTCATCCACTTTGGTGTTTTGAACACGTGGAAAGTGACTAAAACGGGCGCCTTGTATGGCCTATAGAGACAATGTCATGGAAGTAAGAACGAGAGACGTGGTGGAGCCACATGGATTTATGAGCTATTTTTGGTTTAGTCAGAAAGTCTTGGACATGATCATCTGCTTTATGTTCAGTAAGGAAAGTTGTGTAATAATGTCTGGTGGAAGTGGTAAAGATCTGAATACTAATGTACACAAACTAGTGTCGATGTCTAACTGGTTAGTAGGCCCGTTGGGTTGTGGGACCTAAGGATCACAACCAAAGACTTGTGGAGGTCTGTGGCCCTTGTATGGTCATGTGCGTAATCAAACCATTGCGGGAGCAATCAATAATCGCAGCTTGATTATCAACGATGTTTGGCGTATTGAGTTGTTCTATTTTCTTAGCAAAAGTTGTAGGTGTGTGTAAGACCCTCAAACGTAAATTGGTATCAATGTTAGTTATCAATTCCGGCTTGTTGGGTTGTGGGACCAAGGGATCACAACTATACGTTTTCTTGTTGTGGACCGTTGATGGTCATACAGAATGAAACAAAGTGATTTTGATAAGCAAACTAATTACTGAAGGAAATCTAATCTATGTTTTTGGAGTTTTCACAATATATCAAGTCAAAGCAATAAAAGCAAACTAATTTATCAAAGGAAATCTTTTTGATCTTTTCTAATTTTTAAGCAATGCATTCTAATCTAATAAATAAACTAAAGACAAGTAATCAGCCGGATGTAGCTGGTTACTTGTGCGAATATGTGAATCTAATCTAAAACAAATAACCTAATCCAATCAAAACCCTTCAAACCCTACCTCAGAGGTGAAGAACAAATCATGACCCTGAAAGGGTTATTGTTCCCCACAACTTTCCTGGCAATGTTAAAGAGCAAACTTTCTAATGATTTGATCCACTTGTGATTGCCTAACCTATTGAAATGAACGATTTTCTACTCTATTTGATATGTAATTGAAACTAGTGATTTGAAATTGATAATTTAACAAATAAAACAAACAAGACACAATTCCAACATGGATAAGCAAGAGCTTTATGTAAATCTCAACATATATGTATCTCGGCCCCCGGTTTGTTCCTTTCTTTCTCCGAGTGTTCATATGAGTCCAGGATTGGGAATGCAAATAACGAGCAAGGAGGAGGATGGTGCTTGAGCAATGGTCAGGCTTGAAGAAACATCAAGGATGCTATGCAAGTAAAAGAGAGAAACAAGAGATTTGAGCTTGGCTATGCAATTCCTACTCAAGATTGTGGCAGCAATACAACGCAAGATACACAAAAATTTTCAAGCCTTTTGCTTGAATACAAGCATGGAATATATAAACACTATTGACCATGTCATGGATGTGCCTTCTATGCAAAGGCAAGAAGAGGCGTTCCAACTAACTAAAGCACATGCAAAAATAGAAGAGGGAAGGATTTTCTCAAGCAATCCGAAAAGGTGATTTTTAGACAATTCGGCCACAAGGATGCATCTAAAAGTGAAGTTAAGTGAATCTGCATGTAAAAACACACATGATGAGAATGGTGTGAATGTTTCTTTAAACTTGATTTTGTGTGTAGTGCGTCAAGAGAGACCCCTTCTTGGGTTGATTATGAAATCAAGAAAAGAAAGAGGGTTGTCAAGGTGATCAATATTGACTTTGATGCCCTTTCCAAGCTTTCAAATGATGTCATCCCCAAGAATCCTAAAGTGTTCTTGAGAATAATGGTGGATGGAGATGGAAACAAATTTGTAGATCTTGCCATTCCACAAGTCGAGAAGGAGCGTAATGCCATGACACTATTGACTATGAAGTATCCAAGCTTGGACTTGGGAAGTCTACATTGGAAAGTGACATGGAAATGGCCCGAGATTCCATGGATATTGTGTTAAGAAGGCTTGAGAAATATAAATCAGAATTCTCAACTCAAGGCCGAAAAGAATCAGTTGGTGAATTATGTTCAACATTTGATAAATCCAATATCCTCCACTTTTCCAATACTTGATAAATGCAGTGGCTTCCCCGATGAAGAAACACTCAATCTGTGAAGGAGGTAAACACTTTAGGCCATGTCACTAAATCTTGGCTTTTGGAAATTCTCATCTTTGGGAGAAAGACAATCAAAGCAGCCATAAAGCTCCATGAAGACATTAGTGCATACCTAGATCCAATCCTTTCTTTTAAGGAATCTTTTGCTTCTAGCATATCAAATCTGGATGAGATATTGCCTAGTCTACAAGAGATGATGAGTATGGAATCTAAAATTCTAGCCATTGAAGGGATCCTTGAATTTGAATGCGAGGGACATGCTTTCTATGGTGTTTACATCTCAAGTCGCGGAAGATGCTTCTCAAAGATTCCATGATTCATTACAAAAGCATATGCAGTGAAGCTTTCACTTCACTCGCCTCAATTCATGAGTTCATAGCTGAAATCCCTTGTGATTTTGTGGATGAGCATAATCAAAGGCATTCATCAAAACATGTTGAGGAACAATTCTCACAATTGTTTAAGGACATGTACATTCCTGCCATCAACTTCTCCTCTACTTCAATGGAACGTTGTATCAAATTGAGGAACTTGTTTGAGGATGCTCAATCAAAAATGATCAACCTAAATAATATGCCAGGTAGGATTTTGAATTACAGTGTTCTGCGAGGTTGTGCTTCAACCAAGTGAACCTCCTGAAGAAGAGAAGATGTTGAAACATTGGAAAGGTTCAAATCTTTTCAATTGGAAAAGGAAGCAATCCTAATTTCACCAATGGGTGAGGAGATAACATTCGGTATCTAACAAAGTGGGAGAGTCCATTTCTCATACGATTGAGATAGGCGGACCCCACTTTAATGGATAAGGCACTGGGTCTTGTTTTATGTTTTAAAATGATATTTTAAAGTGATGTTATTGTTAAACTCACTTTTAGCAGACTTTTGATCACTTAAGTGATTTCTAATTTCAAGTTACTTTTTAAAGTTAGTTGAAAAAGTCAAAGTCACTTAAGGTGCCCTAATTTGATGTTCATGTAAACCCTAACTACCTTGTAACCAACTTTTGGGTTATAAAAGGAAGTTAGGGGCTCATTTGTAAGGGTGACTTTGAGAGAGGAGAAGAAATACTTTTGTGCAAACTTTGTTTCAAGAAAGAAATTGTGTTATTTTGTGAAGACATTTTGGAGAGTTAATGAAATATGAACTTTGTGTCCCATTCATTATCTCTTGTAGCATTTGATGTTCTTATGTTCATTAGATGTTAGTGTTTAAATCTTGCATGCAAATACTATCTTTGATCTTATTGTCAACATTATTAATCTATTGTTATTGTTCACAATGATTAAGCTCTGATATCTACTTACTCATGTGTGTTCCCTTTCATTTATTCTTGTTTAGTTGATTCAAACTCTGTTTTATTTGAGTTAGTTATTCATTGTTCTATTCTTCTCTATGCAATATTAGGTTCTGTTTTTACCTAACTATTGTATGCTCCTTCCATCCATTCCTTTCCATTTCTTTCCTTCATTCCATTCCATTTCCCTCATTCACACTTCTTTCCATTTGATGTCCCAAAACACCCCCCACATACAATTTTGAATGTATAGATGTAAATACAATTTTGGTTTTCAATAAAGGAAACCTCACCTTCATTGAGGAGGGACTTTGTCCCCTGACTATTGCATGTCATTTGCATGCGTGCAAATCCATTTGCTAACGGGAAGATATCAGCTCCACTAGAGTTCTTAGAAGCAACACAAGCAAAGGGAAAAACATTGATGGCCCTAGCTTGACCACGACATGACAACTCACAACATGGCCAGCTAGATGTTTGTTTCTTAGCCTAGGCAAGAAAGGTGAGAAGGAGACCAAGTTCTCTATTCGAATGAGTTGGATAATCAAAAGGAAGTTATTAAAGGGATGAGAAAGGACATCAAAGGGATCAAAGGTTGCATCAAGGATCTCATTAACAACAAGGCGGAGACAAAGACAATCAAAACTGGGAAGAGGTGAGAGATAAGATGAATGAGGTGGAGAACAAATGCAATCTTCTCGCGGATGGCTTTCTTCTCCAAACTGGCCTTTTAAGAAATATTGTGAATGAGCTCAACAAGGGAAACAAAGTAATTAGCAGAGACAATGAGAGAAAAAGGAAGTGGATAAGAGAGACCAGTATATCAAGGACCTTATTCAACTTTCCACTCAAATGCACAATCAAAACTGATCACTGTGATGTTTTTTGTATTTTGGTTGGTTTCGGGCTGGTTTTGGGCTACACTTGGGCTGTAAATGGTTTGTAATTGGGCTGGTTTTGTGTTAATTTCACCAGCTTTTTTAGATGTTGCTCTTGTTTTGCTCTATGTATTTGAAATTGCTATATCTGGATTATAGATCCTTTTTTAATGTAGCAGGTAGGGCCCCGACAAACCCTTTAGTCACCTATTGTCTAAAAATACTACTGTAACATTTTTGGTAACAAATGGAAATAACGTGGAACCCTTCTCGGAAATGTAAATGGTCATCCCTTTTGGATCTAAGTAAAAACCCCGAGTGTATGATGTGAAAGGAATTGATAGATTTCCAAGTCCTTTTATGTCATTCCCAATAAGAAGGGATCAAACAATGTAAATCTTATAATGTTGCAACTAATGTAACGAACCATTACACCAAAACCTCGAGGCGTTAGTGAAATCCGCACATGAGGATCATAACATCCCACCATGCTTCCGTAGCCCGGACCCCGGGCTAGATTTGCGCCCGTATAGTGGGACCCCGCCCTGCCCTATACGAGCCCCGGGCGAACACTGCAATGCCGGCGTAGCTACCCATGCTGGGACTTGAACCTAGGTGGTCGCTCTGATACCAAATGTAACAAACCGTTACACCAAAACCTCAAGGCGTTAGTGAAATCCGCACATGAGGATCATAACATCCATGCTACGCCCTTAACCTATTGCTTGTATTAGGATATGAGTAGCCGACTTGTGGCTTACCATATCATTTTATTATATCATTTATACTTTCTCATGCTTAATAGGTTGGCCTTGGTGATGGCCATAGCATATGAATAGTATATATAGGGGATTATAGGTAGTATTTCATTATCATTTGAGCATTTGAGTCTTATTATATGGTTTGGAGGTTGCCCCCTCGAAGTGGCGAAGCTATTCTAATTGCATATTGAGATCATTATTCTGAAATATTGTGTTATTTGGTGTTCTATTGTTGCTCATAATCTGAATTATACAAGTAATTTCATTACAAGTGGTATCAGAGCTGCGATCTGGGCCGAAATTAGGGCAAAAACCCTAATTTTTTGTTTCCGCCACATATTGCGAACCAGAGCGAATTGGTGGGAGATATTTTTACCAGAGTTGAAGCATTTCAAGTAAGGTTCCCTGAAAATTTCAGACTTTTTGATTTATTTTGCAAAAGTTATTACAAATTTAGGGTTTTTCATAAAATCGCTCCCTAGGGTGCAAATTGTGGAAAATTTTCAAGTTCTTTACATTTTAGAAAGCTCTCAAAAAATTAGTATTAGTATCTTCTCTGTGTTTTTTCCTGTTCGGCCGAAATTGTATCGAAACCCTAAACCCTAAGGTTTGATCATGATGAGGCCTTCCACAAGAGCAAAAGAGAATCCGGTTACTCCGGGTAAAACCCCAGATAAATATGGGGTAGTAATTGAAGAGATGGAGTCAGAAGGGGTAAATACAGATTCCTCAGCACTAGGGTTTACCTCAGTTGATCATAAGGTGAGCCAACTTGAGTATGAGTTGCGAAATGTACAATTTGAGATGGCCTCTAAAGGAGACATAGCCCAAATCAATCATCGTTAGAGATACCTCACCAACATGTAAAGGGTAAAAATGGCCCAAATGGCCCATAACAAGGAGGACCTTCCCTTCAAAATCATGGACAAACTAACCATGTGGTCACTTTTCTAGTCCCATTAGAATCAAACTTATTCGCAACCACAAAACATGATGCCGAAAGTGGATATGCACAAATTTGATGGTAAGGATCCCCTGAATTGGATAAATCAAATGGAGAACTTCTTTGAGTTACATCAAACACCATCAGGACAAAAGGTGACATTGGCATCCCTATATCTTGAACCCGACCAATTTGTTTGGTATCGTTGGTTATGTGCTCAGAGGCAGAAGAATGGTCTAGGTGTCACTTGGACAATTTTTACCGAGGAGTTGCAATTGCACTATAGTTCCAGTGTTTTAGAGAACTACTTTAGTCAATTAGCAAAGTTACGGCAAACAAGATCAGTCAAAGATTATGTGCATCAATTCCAAAACCTATCCTTAAGGGTGGAGAATATTCCAGAAGAGAATCTGAATGACCTGTTTCTTGGGGGTCTTAAGGACCACATCGAGCATGAGGTACGTATGTTTAATCCAATCAAGCTTTCTGATTCTATTATCATGGCACGTCGTGCAGAGGAAAAAGTTCTTTGTAGTAGGAGGCCACCTTTCATTAACACCAGAGACCGTAGTATCTCTTCCCCTTCATTTGCTAGGCCAATTAGACTGACTCCTCAACAAATGGAAGAAAAGAGAGCAAAAGGATTATGTTTTAACTGTGATAGCAAATATGGACCGGGACATAAATGTGCTGAGAAGAAGTTGTTCTATATTGACGGAGGTAATGAGGATGATGAGGAAGCTGAAATTATAGGAGAGGCTGAGGAACCAATAGAAGATGAAGTAGAGGATCACCAACCTACAATTTCTTACCATGCATTGTCAGGTATTAGTACTCCTCAAACACTCAAGGTTATTGGCTATCTCAAAAAACAGAAGGTGACGGTGTTGATTGACTTGGGGAGTACTCATAACTAAATAAATAGTAAGTTAGTTGCCCGCCTCAATTGTTTTATTTACCAGCTCCAGAAATGCAAGTTATGATTGCGGATGGTGGGACAGTCAAGTGCACAGGAAAGTGCCATAGTATCAAGCTTTCCATGGGAGACTACATGTTAGACTCACCTATGTTTGCTATTTCTATGGGAGGGGCAGATATTGTTTTGGGGGTCCAATGGCTCACAACCTTAGGTACTATAGAGATGAATTTCCAAGAATTGTTCATGCGATTTCATTCAGATGGAAGGACAATACAATTGAATGGGATGGTAGCTAAGTCTCCACAGATTATTAGCTCTCATCAGATGTAGAAGGTTCTCAGAAAAGGAGTGGATGGCTTTATAGCAAAGCTATTTTCCATAGAAGTACAAAATACAGAGTCTTTAATGCCACCCGATCTTCAAAAGATTGTGGATGCTCACTCATCTATTTTTGATGCAATTCCAAAGGGACTACCACCAGTTAGGGATCATGATCATGCCATTCAGTTGATTCCAGAGGAGCCAAACACCTAACATCAAACCATGAATACCCATATTCCCAGAAAAGTGAGATCGAGAAAATGGTGGAGGAAATGTTGAAGGCAGGTATCATCAGGCATAGCCAGAGTGCATATTCTTCACCAGTGGTCATGGTACGTAAGAAGGATGAAACATGGAGGATGTGTCCAGATTATCGAGAACTCAACAAGTACACCATCAAAGATAAGTTTCCTATTCCAAAGTAATTGATGATTTACTTGATGAATTGCATGGTCTTTGTTTATTTCACAAAATTAGATCTTCGTTCAGGGTACCATCAAATTAGGATAAAAGAGGAAGATGTTCATAAAACGGCTTTTAGGACTCATGAGGGCCATTGTGAGTTTTGGTAATGCCTTTTGGTCTTACAAATGCGCCTCAACCTTTCAAAGCTTGATGAACACTATTTTTAGGCCGTTTTTAAGGAAATTTGTATTAGTTTTCTTTGATGACATATTGATTTATAGTAAGACATGGGAAGAACACTTACAACATGTAAATAACGTGTTGGAAGTTTTGGAGAAACATACTCTGTATGCAAAGCCATCCAAATGTTCTTTTGGTGTACAAGAGGTAGAGTACTTGGGTCATATTGTATCCCATGAAGGCGTCGCCAAAGTTGATCCTCAAAAGATCAAAGCTATGGTGGAATGGCCAAGGCTCAAAAATCTTCGTGGGTTCCTAGGACTAACAGGTACTACTGAGAAGATTTGTGTGGGGATATAGTAGAATAACAACTCCACTCACTTTGCATTGCTAAAGAAGGATGCCTTCCATTGGGAGAGACATAGCCACAAAATCCTTTGAGCATTTGAAGGAAGCCATGTGCAAAGACCCAGATTTTGGCTACTCCCAACTTCTCAAAACCTTCATTGTTGAATGTGACGCTTCAGGATCGTGGATTGGGAGTAGTTCTAATGCGGGAAGGAAGACCAATTGCATTTGAGAGTCGCCAATTCAAAGGAAAAGATCTGCTCAAACATGTCATGAGAAAGAAATGATGGCTATTCTTCATGCGGTCAAGCAATGGAGGCCCTATCTCATGGGTAGACACTTCAAGGTAAAAATTGATCATGATAGTCTCAAATACTTTTTGGAGCAAAGGTTATCATCTGAGGAACAACAAAAGTGGGTAACAAAAATGTTGGGTTATGATTTTGAAATCATATACAAAAAGGGTAAAGAAAATGTAGTAGTTGATGCGTTGTCCAGAAGGGATACATCCGCAGATGCCTTACTATGTGGAATGTCCATGTTGACGGCCGATTGGGTGGATGAAGCAAGATTGGAATGGAATCAAGATAAGGATACACAATCTCTAATACAGAATATCAAACAAGGATCTATGACATCTAACAAATTTGAGTGGAAAGGTAATGCCCTATGGTACAAGGATAGGTTATACTTGAGTAAAGATTCTGAGTTGAAGCATAAGATTCTTGCAGAGCTACATGCCTCACCTGTTGGAGGACACTGGGTTTTTAAAGACATATCATAGAATAAAAAGAGAATTCTTTTGGGAAGGACTCAAGGGGATGTACAAAAGTTTGTATCAGAGTGTTTAGTTTGCCAACAAAACAAAGGGGAAACAATTAAGACCCTAGGTGCTGCAACCCTTACCAATTCCTAGCCGGAGAGAGGGAGGAGGTCTCCATGGATTTCATCACCGGATTGCCTTGTTCGAGAGGGTAAGAATGTTATCTTCGTGATTGTGGATAGGATCACAAAATATGCCCATTTTTGTGCCCTATCACATCCATTTGCAGCAAGTATAGATACCTGCAACTATTTTTTGGAGACCGTTCAAAGGCTACATGTAACCCCAAAGATAATTGTAAGTGATCGTGATCCTATTTTCACAAGTAATTTTGGACGGAATTATTTTCATGTTTGGGTACTCAGCTAGCTCACGAGTTCATCTTATCATCCTCAAACCGATGGGCAAAAACAAGTGGTCAACAAATGCTTAGAGGGTATTTACGTTGTTTTGTATCGAGATAAGCGGGAAAGGTGGATTAAATGGCTACCACTAGCGAGAATGGTGGTATAACACACTTTTCATACCTCTTCTCAAATGACCCCATTTTTAGCATTATACGGTTACCATCCACCTTCTATCACTTCCTCCTTGAGGGTGCAAATTAAGGTCAGAGATGTTGAGGAACACATTCAACATCAACAATAGGTTTTGGCTAGTTTGAAGGAGAATTTAGCATTAGCACAAAACAAGATGAAACAACAAGTAGATCAACACCGTAGTGAAAGACATTTTGAAATTGGTGACTGGGTTTTTGTACGTCTCCAGCCTTACAAACAGATGTCCCTAAAGCAACAGAAAAAGGAAAACAAACTTGCTCCTAAATATTATGGCCCTTATCATCATTACATGCAACTATATCGTGAGACAATGTCACTACAAGAAATGAGGGACAATACTTTCATGTTTCAAAGTAGGAGTTAGTCTCTCTTTTCGGTAGCTTGTGGTCCGAGAGAGCATCCGATTCAATGGATGGGTTTTTGGTCATCGTAACATGGGGAAACATTGTGTCGTTTCATAGTCGCACTCTTGTGCTAAGTTGAGCATCTCCTTCTTACCTAATTAAGAGAAGGATAAATTGTGATTGAACCTACTTAATGTATCTACAAAACACCTTGGTAGGAGGTGCATGGGACCTCATGAAAGGTGTTTTGAGTTATACTCTTCTCCTTCGTATAGTGGGATTGCATGTGACCTAGAATCCGTAGAAGAATGGTGGTCAAGAAACCTATTATGGGTTAAGCAACTCAATTGTGAACATCTCACTTCCTGAGCGATGACTAGTGTGCATTTTGGGTCATGCCGAAGTTGCACACACTTGGACCTAACCTTTTTGTTAAGAATTGAAGTTGAATTATTTGTTTGAAAGAAGTAATGAGAACAAAATATGGAAACTAACACATGATTGAACCCTAGAATGAAATGAACCTCGTTTGAAATGTGGCATTGTGTGTCATAAAGATATTAACTGTGTTTCCACAAATGAAATACTTCTTAAGTAACAAAACACAATGCATACAAAAGTAAAATTGTAAACCACGTGTTTATTGGATTATCGCAACTATGATTGTTAGCGTTTATGTGGGCCCAATGTTGTGTCTTGTAATCAATGCAAGTGTAGTAAGTGATGTGTCAATCAATATAAAATAAAATAATTTTTTTGGCTTTTGCATTTTGAGTTGTAAATTTTGTGGTGTTACGAGAAGACAAATTCGGAAACCATACTCATGCTTAGACCAACATTCGCTCTATCAAGACATGAACAGTGTAAGAGTTTGAGGAAATTGTTGAGAGCAACGAGGGACGCAATGCCATTGGACGCGCAAGAAGTGAGCATTAACTCTAAGCAATGATTGAAAGATATATCTATTGATAAACAAATGGGATCTACTTCATCTAGATGGAAAGAGTGCACATAGACATCAAACTTGGGATGAAACACAAAGTAGAAACAAGAAAACTAAAGCAAATGCATTAAAATGTTTTTAATGTCCTTCTACAAGGATCTAACCATAAGGTCTTTCAACTGGGTATTTATAGGAAAACCACAACTTACTTGGGCACAATTACAAGTGTTACAATAAATGGCCTCAACCACCGCTGCTCATTGTAGATATGACAAATTGAATACATGGTAGCCTACACAATCAAATCAAATTGAATGCCCTTTGGGCGATCTAGAAGAATATCATATTTGATATGAGGTCTGGTTCAAGTAGCATTCAATCTATGTGAAGCGTATGGGTAACTTGAAGCACAAGTGAATCTTCATTAAATTCATACTGCACCTGCTCCTTGACATGGACAATCCAAAGAGATCTCCCCAACCTCTTTTGTTGACAAAGTGGACAAAATTTGGTTCCTTGACATAAATGTTAGTTATAGGCACCGTTGTGTTAGAAATGATGGATTTGTTAACTTTTGCAATGAGTTTTGTTTTAAAGAACCAGACATTGTGTTCTACGTCTTTGTGCGCATTGGGATTTTAGAATTTTGCGTGCCCTTTGGAACTTCTGCGGGCGAGCCTCGAGTTTATGTGAAACACAAGAAAGCGTAAGGTTAGTATGGCGAAGGGAAAGTACACGGTTAAAATATTATTATGCAGCGCTTGCAATGCGCACGCTTGGCTAGCGTGTGTTTCTTTTATGTTTTCTTGCGCTAGTTTGTGCACTCGTGGTATTTCATAGTTTGTGCATCGCAAATTATTGCACGCCCAACTATACGCACTACCTTCCTTAGGAGAATCTCTAACACTTTCTTTCGATAGCCTTTGATGTGTTGCGAATAATATAAATCTTGAGAAAACCAAGTGTTAGGCGTTAGATTTGCTCAAGTGGGCTCTATTTCATTCAATTTTACAATTTTGGTGAAGAATTACAAAGTCACAACTTGCACATAGTATATGGCGGGTTGATTGGCGGCTTGGGCATCATAAAGCATTGGGAGGCCCCGAGACTCATGATATGGCCACACAATGATGCACGTGGGATTTCATTCAACGTGGGAGATTCGTGCAATGTTGTGGGGTTCAAGAAGGTAATGGCAAGCCTATGGCAATGTGTGAGACACTGCGCATGACTATGCACCGACCACACGTTGAAGGTAATGGTGTGCGAGACTTACGATATTGCTTGAATGACACTGCTGCAGGTGAAATGCACACCTTTGCACGAAGGATGATTCAAAAAGGCCGTGTTGAAAGACAAAGGGGCGTGCACAAAGCAAGAAGGCAACAAAATATTGTGTAAGCGATGTAATGCCGCGTAAGACTACTGCGTAAAGCTCTATAAGACCACACACGCTTGAGGAATGAGGAGCTAGTAGAATAGGGGCCAAGTAACAATGTGAAGGGGCCCAAGAAAAGAAAAGATGAACTGTGCAGGGGATGAGAAATCTAAAATGGGCAAGTGGTTAGGTGTTCGAGGGAAAGGCCCGAGGTTCCATGATTTCCTAAAGGGAAATTAGGGTGTGTTGTGTGTAGCCAACAAATGGTGACATGGTTGGAAAATGCTCTTGAGCATTTTTAGAACTGCGAAGTGGTTAGAAATGAGGATCTCTGGTTCATCTTAAAACAAACCCAAATGAACATGCTAAAAACTTTAAGCTTTCAAATCAAAACCATAATCAAGGGCTTCAGTGTTACCGCACAACATACTAAGCTTCTATACTTACAGGGAGTCTAAGTGTGCACACATGAAGTTCATTGACTTTGCCTTTGGGATTTCGATCCGGTGCAAAGAGTGATCACTTAGCTTGCTGGCGGTGACAAGTTTTTACTCTACATATATTTTTGTATTTTGATATTTTGATGGGGAATGGATGGAGGGGAAGGTTGAGGCATTGCTTTCTTACTAGCAGGTGTCTATAAAGAACAACAAAGATACCTTTGGTTCCGATCATGACCTTACTCCATTTCCAGCCGTTGTTCATAGCCTTAGTGGAGATTCCCAAAAACACCCTTAGGCATAAAAATATTTTGAAACACTTTAATTTGAGTGATTCTTCTTTACTTCTTTTAGGTGGGTTTGGAACCAAGATAGCCGAGGTTGGAGGACGGGTCAAGCAATTCAAGCGCAATTGATTTCCTCTTGTGCTTTCTCATACACCCAAAAGACAATTCTTACATTGATAAAGTGCGCGTGACTCTCCGTCGAATAGAAACCATTCTAAATTGACTAGATAATTCTAAAACAAAGATTTAACTTCTATTTTGAAAAAGGAAAACAATTGACGGTCCCCCAATCCCACAATTACTTCAACTTTGGCGGGATCTACTAGTAAGCCCTCCCTACATATGATGTGCCCCAATAATGTTCCAAACGAGGTAACAAAGACACATTTCTTAATGTTGAGGGATATCCTCAACTGCCGACACCTTTCAAACATCAACCTTAAGTTGTCATAATGGTCCTTCACTAACCCATATACTATCCAATCATCCAGGTAAACTTGAAGAAATTTATGGATGAATCCTTGGAAAGCGTGCACCACAATGTGTGAGAACACAACAGGCTCATTCTTCAACTCAAAAGGCATGACCGTATAGGCAAAACTTCCCCACTTAGTGGCGAAAGTCGTCTTTCTCTGGTCCTCTTTCGCAATCCTTACATGGTGATAGCCCGAGAATCCGTCCGTGAAAGAGTAGACCTCGTGTCTTGCCACTCCCTCTAAGATTTCTTCAATAAATGGGTTGGGAAAGGATCAATGACACACACTGCATTCAGGTCCTTGTAATCAACACAGATCCTTATCCTCTCGTCCTTCTTGATACTAATCACCATTGGACTTATCCATTCTGACTCTTCCACAACCTCAATGATACATGATGCTATCATTTTGTCTATCTCCTCCTTGACCTTTACGCGCAAATTGGGATTCATCCGGTATGGCCTCTTCTTGATTGGGCGCGCACCTTCCTTAGCTTTATCCTCATCTCCCCCAAGGAATGGTGGACACCTTTAAGCTCATGGTACCGCGTGGGAACAAATCTTGGAATTCGTGTAACAGATCAATGATTTTAGAGACTTCTTTCTTCGACCAATAGTCTCCAATGATTGCCTCCTTGGGTTTTGCTCTTGAGCCGATGTTAACCTTTTTCGTCTTTAAATGTTCATGGTAGGTGCATGCCCGTTCATCAACACTATCTATGACTTCGTGCATCCCTACAAAATGGTTAACATCCAAGCTTTCCGCCTCTTCCCCATCAATAACATACACCATCTTCCCCTTTCCTTTTCTATACATGCGCGCTCAAGTTGTATCTCTTCTGTTTCTTCTTCCTCAAAGCACACCTCCAGGCCAGTTCACCTAGCAATTCTTGTATTCTGTCTTCCGCCATAGCACTATCCCTTGTTGTAAGGCGCTTGACTACCTGCAACGCCTTATGTATTGATGGCTTTGTACTCTGATACTCGAATGTTTGAATGAGATCAACCACCAATTCTTGCCAATTACCAGTTTGACGACGCATCTCCGAGTGGATATACCATGCGCGCACACAACCTTACAGGGTGGAGTACAACTTGTGAACCCATAATGAAGGTGGTAATGCTTCTGCGCTTCCCATCCAGGCTGTCTCACATGCTTGGATATGGAAGGAAGTGGTCTCTTTACCATGGTAGTCTTTTATAGCCGTGGGCGCGTTGCTCCTGCAAAACCTTATGGAGAAGGCAATTCTCACCTCGACATTCCAAGAGGTTCTCCTGATGTGTCGGCCACCTTGCTTGCAATTCCGAGTAGGCTCTAGTTAAACATCTTCCTCCTTTCCTTGTCACTTCTCCAATGGGCCTCCATTTCTCGCAAGAAATCTTCCGAATTAACCCCTCCCGAGTAACTTGGTAGTTTTCTTCCTCCTATGCATCGGACTGTACGCGCCTTTGTCACCTTGGTTACCAATCCTCTTAATTGCCGTCCGATCAACTCATAGGTCCCGTGTGCCCAATTATCACACACCATGCTTGTGGTATCACTCACAAACTGGGCATCCTCAAATTGGATAACTCCTTCTGTAGGGTGAATTATCTCAGGATCCCTGATTGAGCGCACGTATATTCTATCAAGGACTTCTTCTCCCAACGGCTCTGTGTAGGGTGCCGACTTCCCATCTGTCAAAGGGATGATCACCCATTCTTCCTTGTTTTCAAAACTGATATATCCTTTGTTAAACCTTATGTCAGCATTATTCTTGTAACACCATGGGCGCCCAAGCAATGTTGGAAAATTGTCTGCCTCGGCGAGCGCCAAGACTTCGAAGTCTCCAAGTAAACTTGGCCCCCGAATGGTTATCACTGCATCCTTTAATACTCCAATGGGCATTGCCTTAGTTTTGTTTGCCATATATAACACATTTGAAGATGGTGCAACACGGGCCTTCCCATCTGATGCCAAAAATCTAAGGTAAGAACATTCACTTCTATTCCTGTGTCGATGAGGATATTGCTCAGAGCCATCCATCAACAACTGCATTAAGAGTAATCTCTTTGTCATATTTACGGCCGTGTGGAGAAAGGTTTGCATGTCAAACCTATCTCTTGCGCTCTGTTCCGGCTCGTGGTACCTTCTCCCTTAGCCATTCTTCCAAAGAAGGGAATAATATTCTCTTGCCTCAACATTTTACATACCTCTTTGACCTCATCGAGGTCATTTCTTGGAACCTCGTTATCCTTCCACCGCCCCTGCCTCGATTGCCCATTGGGACATTGATATCTCCTCTTGTAAACACCAAATTACGTCCATAGTCTCTCTGGTATACTTCTTTCTAATGGGCGAATCCGGGTACTTTCCATGTGGCACCTCCTCTCTGGAAACTAATGTCCTTGGTCTAGGCATCTCCTTGGCGCGCGCGACCTCTACATGCGTTGTCACTAGTACAGGTTCTAGCTCTAACTCACGTGCCACTCTTGGCATCCATTGTGAATTGGCGCTTTTAGGCTCACCATAGCAAGGCCCTTATCTTTTCGGTGCTGCTGGTTCATATGCGCATAGAGTTCTGGACACTCTTCATACTTGTGCTTCTTTCCACACCACGAGCATTGTAATAGATCAGGACATTCGCGTTTATAATGCTCTGTAGATCCACATTATAACATGTTCCCCGCAGAACTTACTTCTTCCTCCGTAGTTTCCATGACCTCGAAATCCTCCGCGAGAACTTCCACGCGCGCCTCCATCCATGCGTCCTTCATAACGGCAGTCATCTTCCTTGGAACTACTGGCAAGGCTAGTTTGGCGCACACCATGATCAATGGTTTCATGGATCTGGTCAATAAGCCTACAATCCTTAGTATCATGGGTTGTAGAGGTGCAGATCTTACAGTAGCAAGATACATTCTTCGAATTACGCGTTGCAACAAGGGACATCTACTCGCATCATGGTCCCCATGAAAATCTCACAATCTACCTCTATGGCGTGTATTGCCTTAGGGGGGCAGCTATCCTGGCATGCCCCTCTACTTCATAATCCGTACACCACATTCCACCTGCGAGTCTCATGGGCTGACTTCGAGATAACTTTTCTAGCTGCTTAGCCATATCAACGATTTGAGCCTCCAAACGGGCTAACACGAGTATCAATGCTTCCAACAACTTCGGCGTGTAGAGCAAAGCTTCTAGCGTCTTCGCGGGTCCATGAAAATCTTATGAGATAATGCTCTTCTAAATGGTGTTAGCAACCCCCAACAAACCATTGAGCATGCTTTGTGAAGGGTGAATGTCATATGACAATTTTGACAGAGAGTCTTAAACCGTGCGTCATACTCCCGCACACTCTCGCCATTCCTCGCTTGAATCTCCTTTAGGCACCGACGCTTTTTGTTCAAACTCGGGGATGTGGAATTTTGCTAGGAAGGCGTTTTTCAACGTAACGTAATCTACCACCGTCTCGATGGGGGTCATACTTCCTATACCAGCTATGCGCGCACCCTTGCATGTCGTTGCAAATTGATCGCCTTTCGTTCGGGGTCGTGACCCCCGCGCACCATAAAGAACTCACTTGTGAACATGTTTCGCAACATCCTCTATGCCCCGGTAGTCCGGCAAGTGTAAGGACATCTTAAAGATTACTTGAGGAGGTGGCAGAGGCCCCTGTCCTCCTGGTCCAGATCCTTGGTTTCCTCTGGTGTTTCCTCCGCCAGATCCACTGGATCCATCAGGTCCTGTGCCTCCTGATCCACCAGTTCCACCTCCAAATCCTCCTGTGGCCAATAATGGGCTTGAAGTGGTCGCGCCAAGCATCCCCAACGTCCCGTGAAGCGTGCGCCAATGGTGCGTGAGATTGTTCCACCGCGATGTATGCCCCGCGCCACTCCCCAACGCGTTGCCCAAGCCTTGCGTATTTGCACCTTATCCGAAAATTCCTCCAAACATTGGAATAGAGTGTGCAGCCATAGAAGTTCCAAATGAGAAATTATACCGCCTTAGGTGCCGATCGGTCACTCCCACCGATACCAATTGTGTTATCAACACTTTGATTTGGAAAACCAAGCACCAAGGTTTGGTCACTAGGTGGGTTCAGATGTGCGCCAACAACTCTTCTCTCTCCGCGCGACAAACTCTCATCAGAAGCCGAAGGGGTCTCTCTCCCGCGCTTTCCGAGATGGGGTGGTGTAGATCGCTCAGTTCCACGTCCTCTGCGTGAACCTCAACTCCTTCCCGCAACGTCTGCCTCCATAGATCCATCACACTTGCAACCTTGCGTTGTCTAGCAATCTCCCTTTCACGTGCATCACCATACGTGAGTTGTCTCTCCCTTTCTTTCTCAATCGCAATATTTGCCATCTTTCTCCACCCTAGCTTCCTTGCCCAGTTCTCAGGAAGGTTTAGCTAACCATCGGAAATGCCTCTAAACTCAAGGTAACGATCAAGATCTTCATCGCCAAAGGAATAACACGTAGAAATGATCCTTTGGGTTCCTGCAGAAACTTCGAACTCAGTGACTTCCGAACAAGAATATGTAGAAATAGTGTATTCCAAAATGTAGCTAGTCAGTACTCCTTTCCACCAATGATCCACAGCATGAGTCCACATCAGATTTGTATCTTGCAGCCTTTGGTACTCTTCTTGGGTCTGCGTGCGCGTGATCTATAAAACCAGCTTGATCTGGACGCATATGCTGAGAGCCATTCATACAGCTCTACTGGGAAGCAACAAAAGAAAGTATCATACAATTCATGGTAGAGGTACTCTTTTACCCATCTGCATGCATCAAACTCGAGACCCAATGTGAATCTTTGAGCAAATTCTTCCTCCGTGCTCTTGAACCATGATTTAATACTTTCCAGAGTTAGGCGTTCTATCATCACTCATTGCACGAGATCATGATGTATGCTATTTCCCACTACAACTTCAAAAAGAGGTCCCGCAATGGAACCAAGATGTAGTCATTTTTACACCCACCAAGAACAAGGGAACCCTACATGCGCGTCCGCTATCACCCCGGGTGCTTGGGTGCTCACTGAGGCACGCGCGGCGCCGAGTCTCTCTTTATGTGAGTTAAGTGGGAAACATCATCTATGATAGGAGCTTAAAAAGAGTGAGTGGGAACGAGACATACATTTATCATAGAACTCAGAACGGCTTCTAGACAAATGCAGTCATCCCAAACCGAATGGTACTTAACAGATTATAGAGAGGAACCAAAACAGAAAGGAAATGCATAAGGATTTATATTCATTCCATAAACATTCATGAATCAGAACTATAAGCTATAAACATGGATCAGAAACATTAATAACCATATTCATCAAGTCTGGTAACCTCATTATATTCATTGGATTCATTACAGACTACCACAGTTGTGTAGACCGAAGTCATACATCATAGCTAGATTTATACCCATCAGTTCTCAAGAGAAAATTTACAATCCCAACCCCTTATTACATCCTTTTCCTATAGATCCCTACCCAACTTATGGAGCTCTCACAATATTCCTGCATGGCTTCGCTTCCTTTTGCTTCTCTCTTCCTCTCCTTCCTTTCTTGCTCTGGCGGGTGCTTGTATTTATAGCCCTTCTCAACATCATCAAGCCTTCGCAGGAGTTGTAGATCCGCCAAGTGTCCAAGGTGGTCCTTCATGGGAGCATGCTTCTTCAGGTCCGAGCTCTCCACTCTTTGTAATGATGGCCTTCTAGAAACTTCCATCGCAAGGTATATTCCTTCTTAGGCCAACTGTCGCCAGGCTGGCACCTTATCCATTCCGCATGTGCAGCTGGGTCACGCTTTTCTCGTGCTCTGCCTGATGTGTCAAATATGGCTAAGTCTTGAGACCTTTGTTCTGTCTTGTGTGTGCACCACTTGCTCTGTTAAACCCTACTAGAACCCTGTCCTACACGCTTTTTCCTTGCGCGCCCTTTCTTGCCTAGGCCTTGCGTGCCCACCCGCCTTCTTGTACTTGGCCAATATTTTAGGGGCCCACCACTCTTCCTCTTCGAATGTCTTTGTGTCATCTTCCTCAAATCCTTTGGGGTGTGCGCTTCTTCCTAAATCAAGTTCATGGCGTGGCGAATTAGGTGGTGTCATAGATGATGGCTCCCTTTGGATACCTTGATGTGGTATTAGGCTTCAAGTAGCTCACACTCGCACAATGCGTAGAGTGGATAAGAACACCGGGCAAGTGCTCTTTGCATGTGATTCATGTGGATCCTACACCAATTGGATAGGCCAACCCTAACACCTCCGCGAAGGGCATCTTAGCTCGGTTTGAGCGAGAGGTCAAATGCATTGTCAACGGGTGCGCAACTTGCATTGTCCAACTCATTTGAACTATTGTTTACAAGGGTGGTCCTTACGCGAGTCATTCATCACTTTGTGATATGCAATATGGGGCTGCGTGTCACTTCGTGCAGGTTCAGAACGTGTGGCTTCTAGTGTCTCGTCAAACGCCTTTTCTCCTTCACACCCTTCCTCTCTTGTGCAAAAAATATCTGTGTCAGAATAAGAATCAAAGGAGTCAGAACTATTGGAAGAAAATGCACAACCAACATTATAATGCATGATATGATTATTTTGAAAAATGAAAGAATTAGTTTCATGCACATCAATTAAAGCTCGGTTTGCCTCTATGTTCTCAACATGAATATCCTGAACATGGTAGTCCAGGGGTGATTGCAAAGGAGCACAAACTTGGTTGTAGGTTGGATAGATAGGGTTGGGAATTGCATTGAGAGGGGTGCTTTGTGCAAAAGTGGGGTTAGCCACTAACACGGGATAGTAAGCACTTGATTGTGTAAGTGGAGGGATAGGTTGGAAATTACATTGTCACTCCACTAAGATAATCTCATGGAAATTTGTGGACAGGCAAGTATTGCGATGTCTTGCTTGATAAACATGGAAAAGAGGGGATCTAGTGCGCGTAGAGAGATTTCTTCAAGTGATAGGGTCAACAACGGCAAAGGCATCCCTCAACCTCTTGTGCACTTGAGAGAAAGGGTGTTGAAAACACCCATGGGTTCGGTTGCTCCTTTATTAGTGGATGAAAAATGGAAGTATAAGACTGTGTGATCTATGCGAATGGTGAAAATATCAAGGAAAATGTGTCAAAGGTACCTCAAGATGTGATTGACCCATGTGGCTACCAAAGAAGCCACTAGCAGGTCGTTTCACCAAAGGAATAAGAAAACAAGTGGCAAGCGACATCTTCATGAAGGATAGCTTCTCTTTGCAAAACGTCCTTGAAGGTTGCAACATACTCCTTTGCAGTTATGGCTCTATGTGCTCATACTTGACACCATTCCCAAAATCATTGGGTAAGGTCATGTTGGACTTTTGGGATAAGTATTGGATTTCAAACTTTGCCTAACCAAGCTAAAGACATGGTGGGCACATTTTGAAGGGCACTCGATAAAAGTTCGAGAATCTTGCTCGTATTAGAATGCTTTCCACATAACGCGCAAGGACCGTGTTATGTCATGCGCGAACAAATGGGCCCTCTTATTGCAATGATGTTGACCTCGTGAGTGACCCACCTCTCCCATTATACGGGAAACAAGGGCACACAAGTGTGGTTAACCTAGACAAGGCTCTAGACAAACGGGAAGGGTGATGACTCTCTTGAAAGGAGAATGCGCGCAAGAAATGCGATTTCGTAGTGAGTTTCATGTGCGGGGATCTCCCCAAGTTTAACTATCACTAGGTCTTGGCGGCCTTAAGATTTGTTGGGAACAACTCAAGGTGGCTTTGTGGGTGTTTGATTTTCGAAGGGCATTTGCTCGTTTGTTTTGGTTTGTTCTAGTGCGTATATGTGGGGTTGAGCAATGGAGAACGTGGGGATTGAACCTCAAATGGTTTAGTGTGGGTGCGTGCAAGGTTGATGAGTCATTCATTCAATACGCGCGACAATATCCTGACTATCACCTGTAATCACAAAGACTTAACAAAGTAAACCGATTGTAAGCTTTAGTCCTAGATTTACTCTATTCTAAGTGCAAAAGAGAGAAGGGTAGGGAAAAAAGAGAAATGAATCCTATGCAGCGACAGAGACCCCTTTCCAATTGGTGAAGACAGATCCGGAAACCATACTCACGCTTAGACCGACATTCACTCTATCAAGACCTGAGCAGGTGCAAGAGTCTGAGGAAATTATTGCAAAGTAAAGAGGGATGCAACGCCGTTGGATGCACAAGAAGCGAACATTTACTCTAAGCAATGATTGAAAGATATATCTATTGATAAACAAATGGGGTCTACTTTAGTCAAATGGAAAGAGTGCACACAAACATCAAACTTGGGACAAAACACAAAGTAGAAACAAGAAAACTAAGGCAAATGCATTAAAATGTTTTCAACTTCTTTCTACAAGGATCTGACCATAAGGTCTTTTAGTTGGGTATTTATAGGAAAACCACAACTTGCTTGGGCTGAATTACAAGTGTTACAATGAATGGCCTCAGCCAACTAATCTTTGTAGATCTGACAAATTGAATACATGGTAGCTACATAATCAAATCAAATTGAATGCCCCTTGGGTGATCTAGAAGAATATCATATTTGATATTTGGTCTAATTTAGGCAACATTCAATGCTCTGTGAAGCATATGGGTAGCTTGAAGTACAAGTCGATCTTCATTAAATAAATACTGCACATGCTCCTTGACATGGAGTGTCCAAAGAGATCTCACCAACCTCTTTTGTTGACAAAGTGGACAAGATCTAATTCCCTAACATAAATGTTAGTTTTGGGCATTGTTATGTTAGAAACAACGTATTTGTTGACTTTTGCGATGAGTTTTGTTGTCTAGCAACCAGGACTGTTTGTCTTCGTGAATTGCGTGCACTAGGATTTTAAAAATTTTCGCGCCCTTTGGAACTTACGCGGGTGAGCCTTGAGTTAATGCGAAACACAAGAAAACATAAGGCTAGTATGGTGAAGGGAAAGCACACGACTTAAATACTATTATATTGTGCGTGTAATGTGTGTGCTTGGCTAGCACGTGTTTCTTTTCATGTTCTATGCAATTTTGTGCACTCTTGGTATATCATAGTTTGTGCGGTGTAAATGATTGTGTCCAACTATGTGCATTGTCTTCTTGAGGAGAATCTCTAACACTTTCTTTGTGCAGCCTTTGATGTATCGCCAATGTGTGTATATTATTTGCACAACATAAAGCCTGAGAAAACAAAGTGTTGTTAGGTGCTAGATTTGCCCAAGTGGGCTATATTTCATTCAATTTTACAACTATGGCGAAACACAATAATGGCTTGTGTATAGTGTATGGTGGGTTGCTTGATAAGTTTGGGCACCACAAAGCATTGGGAGGCCACATGATTCATGATATGGCCATGCAATGAAGCACGTGGGGTTTGGTTGAAAACTTGAACACGGGAGATTCATGCAATGCTTTGGGGTTCAAGAAAGTAATGGCCAAGCATATGGCGATGTGCGAGACATTGTGTAGAACTATGCACGAGCCCCAAATTGAAGGTAATGGTGCACAAGACTTAAGATATTGCGCAGGGTGAAATGTGCAGTGCGTGAAGGATGATGCAAAAAGGTCGTGTTGAAAGACACGAAGGGGTGCGTGCAAAGCAAGAAGGCAACAAAATATTGTGTAGGCAATGGAATGCTGTGCAAGACCTCTGCGCAAAGCTCTTTGAGGCAATGCCTGGAAGGAAGTCACTTGAGCATTCAAAATGAGACTCAAGTGAGACCGCACACGCTTAAGGAATGAAGAGCTAGCAGAACAAGGGCTAAGTAACAATGTGAAGGGGCCCAAGAAAAGAAAAGATGAATTGTGCAGATGGATGAGAAATTTGAAATGGGCAAGCGGTTTGGTCTTTGAGGAAAGGCCCAAGGTTCCATGGTTTCCTGAAGGGAAATTAGGGTGTGTTGTGTAGACACAACAACAAATGGCTCACAAGGATTGTCGAGGATTTGCTGGAAAAACAGGCTTCATCAATACCGCTTGTGGGCAATAACACTTCTGCAATCCAAATGGCAAGAAATCCAGTATTTCATGATCAAACCAAGCTCATCAACACGAAATTCCAGTTGATTTGCATTATGTGAAAGATGGCAGTGTCAAATTGATACATTGTCCAATTGCAAAGCAACCAACTGATATCTTGACAAAAGCGCTTGGAATAGAGAAATTTGAAAAAGTCTGAGGCATATTTGGTCTCACTATAACCCTTGGCAGATGAAGGGGATGTAACATTATATACATAATCCTAGGTTATAGTAATATTTTTATTCTTGTAGAAATCTTAATTGTAATCCTGAAAAATGAACTAACCAATCATCCTGGAGATGAATTGAATGGTCATACATTATGTGGACTTGCATCTTATTTTGGTGAAGACAATTTTGGGTTTGCATCAATACAATTTCTGCATCCATTCTTCAGTCCACATTCCTGGTGTGATAGGTAAACTAGCAACTTTGAATTGGATGCCACCAAAGCGTAAACCTCTGATGTGTTAGTAGTCTAAAATCTTTAATGACAATGCTCTCTAACCCCCTTGGCAAGGAATTTACCACTATATTTCTCCTTAACTAGACACCTATCATCCAAAAATACAATCTCAAGTGCTCAAAAATTTAAAATAGTAATTTGACTAATGGACAACAAATTCTTAGTTGAACCAAGAATATAAGACAGTTTAGAATGTGAATTTCTTACCCTGCTCAATTCTTCTGCAAAATTCACAAACCAATCATGCTGGTTAGTCACATCAACATGACCACTAGTACCTGAATAAAAGAACAAAATATATCTGATTGATTCCATTGGGATATCATTAAGGCACACTCCACTTCATCAACCAAATTAGCATGTCCTCCCTTTCTCTCTTTTTCTAACCATGCCAATCTCTTTCTACAATCTTTCTTTGTATGACCCTTCTTTCCACAAGCATAACACCTAATATTTATTTGAAAGTGTTTTTAGCACAAGTGTTTGAAGATTTTGAAGAAATTTATGGGTTTTGCTTCCTTCCTTGGAATTCATGAACAAAGCACTCTCTAATGTTGACTCCTCCCCTGAACCAAACTGCGTATTCTATCTGTCCACATCACATAAATTGACATACATTTTGTTAAAATTTATATCATCTTCTGTAACAATTAGATTGAAAGTTTCAAAAATGATAGTTAATGAAAGATGATGGTTATGAAGAACACTCATTACCAACTCTTCATCATTTACTTTTCGATTGATGGCTATTAGTTGATCTTTATGTCAATAAACTTCAACAAAGTTGTTGAAGGGACTCCTCTTCCTTCTTCTCGAGTGAAAACATCAAATTCCTTGAGCAGTGTCCTTTAAATATTATAAATCTCATATATATCAGTTTCTTCCACAGCTCTGCAGCATATTTGAAACCCGATTCTTTAGCCAGCATCTTATTAGTGACAGATAAAGTGAACGCCATCAAAACTTCCCATTTTTTTCGAACAAAGTCTTTGCCTTGAATTAATGCAGCCGTTTCTACTTGATTCTTAGAAATTCTTTAAATTGATAGCCCCATCCAACTCCCTATGCATAGATATGCTCTGCAATAACAACCAAGCACCAATGCAAGTCGATACTCGCTTGAATATAATACTTTTGGCTTTATATGTCGGAACTTCACCAAATCTGATTTTTTAAATGTGAAACGAAGTCCAACCAATGCAAAGGACCAGAAAACGAGAACTGCAAAAAAATTTTAAAAACAGAAATTTGAAAATTTGAAAATTTATGTACGTACACTTTATATGATTCCCATACAAATGTGCCCCTGGGAACGATGCCAGAAATATTGCACTCTGTAATATCCCAACTCCGGGATCAATGGGAAAAATGCAAATCAACAACCCTTCAAAACACCAATCAGCTGGAAATAGCAATACTCAATCAAAACTACTAGAACCAATCAAACAGATGACTCAATAAACCCAATAAGAGGGGTTTAATGGCCTCTAACAAGTGGCTCACTCACAGTTGAGACTATACTCCTTAGAAACCAGATTTATTTGATTTAAATAACCACCAATGAGCTCATGATTCAACCCTCACAGATATGTAACTAAATCAGCCACAAGAGATACGTAATCAAACTATAACCTCAAATGAATGGCATAACTTAGTACTCCAACTGAAGTAAGCAAATCAGATTCAAGTGCATAAAAACCAGGCCCCAAACTATGCATACAAACCCCAAATATGCTGTAATTACATGCATGCAAACTGCTGTGATAAATTCACCCACTGATCGCTGTACTTAAAATCTATTGAATATCTCAATCCAAACCAACCATGCTCAAAGATTGGATCACGGAATATAGAGAGTGATCACCAAATTTCCAATAAATGGAAGGACCAAACACCGCTGCTAAACAAGGCTTAAAACACCATTAAATCATGCCAAAACCCTTCACCAAAAAATACAGAAGTCGCTGCCAAATGAATGTATATTTTCACACACTATGCACTTCAAAATGGGGACAACAAAGTTGGAAAACACCAGGTTAGAAGTCGCTGCAACTGAGAGTTATTAATCATCACAAATCTCATGCAAATACCATAAATTATGTGATATATAAGTCGCCCAGCATACCATCAAGTTCGCTGCACATCTAGGGCACTAACCATGAATCAAAACACACAAAGAACTACCAAAATGAGGCGCTACAGTCAGGTAGGAAAAACAGATCTATTATTTTAAAATATAGATCCCCAAATGAGATCGCTGGAGCCACAAGCGAACAGCAGACTGTATTAGTCAAAACCCGATCATTTATTGCTTTAAAACAATCCACAAACACCATGAAACAAGCCGCTAGGGTAGAAATGAAGCCTACACCCAAATCGATTTGCAAAAGCACTCACAAACCCGCTGCTACAGTGACGCTACAGTAAAACATGCAGATTTCAATAGTGAATTTCAACTAAAACTTCGCTAAAGCAAAGGACATGAATTTCACAAACAAATGCTTCAAGTGAATCTCAAACCAGCTCAATACAATCTCCCACGCAAGAGAGAGAGAAAGCATCAATGGGCATGCATCCCAACTCCAAGCATGGAGTATCAAAATAAGTTCATCATAACATAATCATAATAATGACCCTAGCACTCCTTTTATAAGTAAGGAGGCACAAAATTCGAAAACCCTAGGAGAGGGAAAATATTAAATAAAAGCAGTTTGTTTTCCCTAGGTGTGGCGTCCCCTTTTCAAAGGGTGATTTTATCAATAAAAGCCACCTAAAATATTTATTTAATTAATTCCCCATTTAATTTTTATATTTTGGGAATTAAATTAAATAATCTTCATAATTAAATAATTAAATAATTATTGCTCTAGGCAATAATATTTAATTATTTAATAAAAATGTTCCCCTTGCACATCCCGAAGCCCACGGGGATGTATAGGCTAAGGGTCTTCAGAAATGGGGACATTACACACTCGCAAACTTAGATTTCTGCCTCCAAACACCACAAAATACCTTGGAATCATGTGGGTTTTTCCTTTATGAGAATTATAGGGATATTAATTGCAGGTCTATTCTTTGAGGATTTGACCATACAGTTCCTCTTGTACGGCTTTCTTTATATTCCTGAAATCCTCCATCCCAAAACTTTCATACAATGGGAGAAAGACAAAGATAGAGAAAAAATTGAAATGGAAATAGAAAGGTTTGCTGACATTTATGAGCATGAAATATTCTAACATCATCAAAATAATGGTAAGACATTTGTTTTTGAATTTTGTCTTCTTTGTTTCAATGAAAAATACCTTTGGTAACTCGTTTTTTGATCTGAAATATCTTTGGTGTTTCATTTGTCATGGTTAGGCATTCGGTCTGAGATGATATCTAATTGATATAAGTTTGTTAACTTGCAGTAACGTTAAAGTGCATGGCATCAGAGATAGAAGAGCTCACAAAGTGGCACAATAATTGTTTAGTACGGTTATCATTTTAGATCTATATCAAGTATATATGCAAAATCGCTATAGTGATCATGGAAATGTAAATTTAGTTCTGCAGTATACAAATGGTGATGCAAGTAGTCTGATACCATGTTACAGTCTAATTGATCCTTCATGTTGGGCCATTTGAAATTTCTGTATATCCTGACATATCTGCCATCCCAGCAGCTTTTGTAAATAAGAGTTTTGTAAGCTTATATAGATTTAGCCAATATTTTAATATAAGATTTGTGTTTTTACCAAGCATAAAAATAAGAAAAGAGGAATGTTTGCTTTCATGCATAGTTTGGGATAGATAGTTTTTCTGGGTGTCTGGATTTTTGATACATTTTAGCTTCTTGAGAATATCCTGGTTGCTTTAGGTATTATGAGATTTTTTTCCATGCTATGGCATTAGATTGGCATTCATTGCAAACTTATGGCATGCAACTGAATTGGAAGGTTGAGAACAGCATTGTTTATTTCAATCTCTTTACAAGCAAGAAAGTTAGCCAAGTTCTATCGGAAAGATACTGTATTTCTTGTATTATGAATTGTATTTGCTCTGGCCTGAAAATCAGAGGTACAAGTGGGTTAATTAATTTGTATTTGTTTCTAATGTTAATGAAAATATTAAATTCATTCAAACTTAAGATTTGGCTCAGAGATATTTAGAATTGGGATGATTATGACAACTTTTTCCAATTCAAAGGCAGTATTGGTACTGTAGATTTTGGTACAGATTAAACTATTTGGTTCACACAATAATCTTAGTTAATTTTATTCAGTGAATGACATATATAGCCTAAAGAACTCCTATTAATGAGGAGCTTGGCTTATCATCATATCCCTACACTCACTTTCTCGAACCTATCCTCTCTCACAAATCCCTATTCTAGGCGAGTTTTTATCACAACTCACGGACCCCTCACACTCGACACTAATACACTAATGTGACTAATACATTATCTTACTTAAACACATTACTAGTGTATTATCCCATACAATTATTATTAGCTCGCCCATGCGAGTACCAACAAAAGATTCCTAACAGTACCACATTCTTGAAAAGAGGTAAAAGGTTTGTGCTTAATTGTCACATTATTGTTTCATAAAACCAAGTGTTACGCGGGGACGCATCCCCCTTTTCTACGCCCGGACGCCCCGACGCCCTGGGACGCGGGGACGTGGGGGAAACGTTTCCCCCACGTTTCCTTTTTGGCGGGAGAGGGCGAAACACCTGGGACGGCCGGGAAGGAGAAAACGTCCCGGGACGCTGGGGACGGCCTGGGGGGACGGCGGGACGTCTCAACGCCCCGGGAACTTACCGGGACGTCAGACGTCCCCGCCGTCCCCCGCGGCTAATACGTGTTTTAAAAAAAAAAAACATACTTTTTAGAGATTAAAACACTTTTTTTTTTTTTTGTATATGTCTAATAACATAAAAGTGACATTCCTAACCTAACCCTAACCCTAAAAGTGCTATTTTATGTTATAAATTAACAATATGGGCTCATTTCATATTCACACCAAGCAAGAGCAAGAGCAAGAGTGAGAGCAAGAGCAAGAGCAAGAGGAAGAGCAAGAGTGAGAGCAAGAGCAAGAGCAAGAGGGAGCAAGAGGTATTTATAATTTTATTTGCTTACAATACATGTTAAAGTTTTTTTTTTTTTTAAATTTAGAATCTAGATTAGGGGAGAGGACCCTATAACCGAGCGGGTACCAAAACATGTACATCTCTTTTCACCATAGGTTGTTGACAAAAGCACCAATAGTTGTTCACTTTTTGGTTAATTACACTTTTTAAGAGTTAATGAGAATGTGACACATAGGGCGCTCGGTCATTGGTCCCTCTTTCAAATGCTTTATATTGATTTTCTTCATATTAAATCAATTCAAAAACTACTTTTCCCTCCAAATTAACACGCGAAATGAAAATGTCAATATGGCACGATCATATGCTACACGATGATATAATTTTTTTACGCTACCGACATACCTACATATATTTGTGTGCCCCTAAAGTTAGGTACACGATTATAGGTCCTCTCCCATATATTTGCATTTGTTAGGGGCTGTTTTTTAGCATTTGCATCTACATTCACAATGTAATCATGCATATGCCATATAGTTTGTAGGATTTTTAAAAATGCATATTGCAATTGCATAGGGTTTGGTTATACAAACTACAATGTAAATGGTTACATTTTTTTTTTTTAATTACATTTTTATTTCTAGTTTAAAATTTATATTATTTTTGCATTTTTTAGGGGTTGTTTTTTAGCATTTGCATCTACATTCATAATGCAATCATGCATATAGTTTGTGGGATTTAAAAAAATGCATCTTGCATAGGCCCTAGAGGCTAGGGTTTGGTTGTAAAATTTAAAATTTAAATGGCTACGTTTTTTTTTAAATTAATTCATTACATAATCAATCAATCATATAGTTATGGTTGTTTTTAATTCATTGCAGCAATCATCACCATGAGTTCTTCTACTGAGACTGAGTATGAGTATGAATCAGAGCATGAATCAGAGCAGGAGAGGGTTGAACGGGAAGTTGAGATAGGTGGCCGTGGAAGAGTTGGTGATGCCACAATGGGGGAGAGTGAAGAAGGGGCACAAAATGTAGTGGCAACGGCAACTGGTAGTTCAGCTGGTAGTGCTACCAATTGCCCCTCTCAAATGTTGTCCAAATTTGCCATTGGACCATTTGATAAGAAGAAGCCATTGCAACAATTTGCCCAAATAATTGATAACCCCAAGTCTGGAGGGGGGAGCAAAGTATGGAAGTGCAACATATGTGCACTGACTTGGCATGGTAGTATCACTAGGACCAATGCACACTTGTTGCATCTTACAGGAAGGGGGGTTGGCACTTGTAAGGGTCTTTCACTAGAGCAGAGAGCTGAGATGGTGAGAATCTTCAATGGAAATACCACGGGCAATGTGCCAGAAGTTCGTGGTTCTACGGCTACTACTCCATTGAGCACTCATAGGACTGGCAAACTTACTAATACTCTGGCTGGTTCTAGTTTTGAAGTGTCAGAAGTGGAAAGCAGAGGGAAGAGAAAGGCCGTGGGGGCAGCCCCAAATTCAGTTATTGACATGTTTGATTCAAAGGCAAGGGAAGAGGCAGATGATGCTATTGGGAAATTTTTCTATGCTGCTGGGATTCCATTTAATGCTGCTCGCTCTCCTTATTACAAGGAGGCTATGGCTAAGGTCAGAAAGTACAAGTTAAGTTATGTGCCTCTTGGAGACACAAAACTCAGGACAACAATCTTGGATAGAAACTATTCCAAGGTTAATGTATTGATGGAGGAGATGAAGGTGACATGGGTGTCACATGGATGCAACATTATCATGGATGGGTGGACGGATATTAGACACCGTCCTCTCATCAATATCATTGTCTCTTGCAAAAATGGACCGTACTTCTTGAGAGCAATTGATTGTTCTGGGAAGCGAAAAGATGCTGAGTTTCAGTTTCAGATTTTGAAGGATGCCATTGAGGAGGTTGGACCTTCAAATGTTGTACAGGTTATCACAGATGCAGCTTATGTGTGCGGAAGAAAGCAGTAAGCTAGTGGAGCGGGAATATAGGCATATTTATTGGACTCCATGTTGTGTGCATGCCATGAACAATGCACTGAAAGACATAGGGAAGATTCAGTGGGTTAATCAGATAGTGACTGATGCCAGAGATGTGCAGAAGTTCATATGCAATCACCACACATCATTGGCACTTTTTCGAAATTTTTCGAAGAAGGAATTTTTGAAACCAATTGACACCCGCTTTGCATCCTATTTTATTTTGTTGGAGAGGATGTCCGAGTTGCAGGAGCCCCTGCAAATTATGATTATGACACAGGATTGGACTAGGTGGCGTGAGTCCAAGACAGATCAAGGGAAAAGAGTGAAGGAAGTGGTGTTGCGGGAAACATTTTGGGTTGATATGAAATACATCATATCAATTATAGCTCCAGTTTTTAGTGTCATCAAATATGGGGATTCTAACAGCCCCAATCTTGGTGAGATCTACGAGTGCATTGATAGCATGCTTGGGCAAATGAAGGCAGCTATTCGGGTGAGGGACCCCACTTTGGAGTTCTATAATGAACATATACAGCCCATTATTCAGCGGAGATGGGAGAAGTTGAACACTCCTCTTCATATGGCTGCGTATGCACTAAATCCCAAATGGTATGTGCAGAGGCCAGGCAGAGTTGTCCCATTGGATGATGATGAGGTGAAGAAGGGCCTTATGAAGGCTTTTAAAAAAATGTACACTCCACAAGAGGCTTCACAGATCAGAATGGAGTGGCTTGACTTCACTGAACTCGATGGGTACAAAACATCAGCAAAGACAGACAGGGTAGCATTAGCACAGGAGAAACCAGTGAGTTGGTGGCGACTGTATGGGCTTCCAGGATTGCTGCGACCACTTGCCATTCGCCTCCTTTCCCAGGTTTCTAGCTCCTCTGCCTCTGAGAGGAACTGGTCTACGTATGGTTGGATACACTCTGTTAAGAGGAATAGGCTTACCTCTGCGAGAGCGGAGAAGCTTGTAGCTGTACACAGTGCTTTGCGTCTTATAGATCGCAAGACACCTGAGTACAAACAGACTCCAGCATTACGGTGGGATGTAGATCCCGAGGAGCCGAGGCAGGTTGAAGAGGACAACACTGTGCAGCGAGGATTGATTGGGCTTACCTTTGAGGACGAGGATACTAGTACCAGCGAGGAGGAGTTCATGGATATTGCTTCAGATGGAGATTCTGATTTTTAGGCTGATACTTGTAGTTGTCCTCTTTTTTTGTAATATTGACAATAGACAATTGTTGGTGTATTTGGCTATGAGATTAATGATATGAATATTAGCTATTGTCACTTGATCAATCGTATTTTAGAATGGTTATATGAAATTTCAAATTTCAGCTTGTCTCATATTCAAGAATCAAAATTCAAATATGTATTATGAATTTTCAATTTATGACATTAACATATTGATATTAGACTTTATAGTGTATTTGATGTTTATGAGTTCAAGTTTCACCTTATTTAAATCTCAAATGGTTTTATTTCAGCTTATTTATATAATTTAGTCACTATATCTTTTTATTTTAAATATTTATATATTTTTTAATCAGCCGTCCCCCCGCCGTCCCCAAAATTTAGAAATTTTTTGCCGTCCCGGAAACCCCGCCCCCCCGCCGTCCCGCCGTCCCCCCGTCCCCTGTAACACCGCATAAAACCTAATTAAATGCCTCTTTATTATATCTTTGGAAGCGAGTGAGAGGCTCAAGGGTTTCAACTGTCCAATGAGTTTTGGGAAACATTTTATTATGATTTTTTCATGGCTGTCAGTGAGAGGTAATAATCCAAATAGTTCTAAGGCCCATTTGCTTTTGTCCCTAATGTTTTCCTATCTTAAATATTTGGAGTTATATACTATTTGTTGAAAATCTGTTACCACAAAATTTTATTCATTCCCAAGCATTCCTTTGAATAGCAGTTTAAAGAGCAATGTAACCCTAAGAGCATTGTAGTATATTGAAGTAGAGACTAGTAATGGTTAACTGCACACTTTTTCATGGTTGATTACATTTTTTTCTTAGTAAAAGCCAATAGTTTCAAGCTCTGGCTATTGCCATGAAAGTCAACAAGCAAACATTGCCCAAACTCTGAGATAGCTGTGACATCACAGTGGAAAAAGAAGCCACAACACATTGCAAACCGTGTGATGTAAAGTTTAACAGATATAGAACAAACCATTGCAATTGGCACTGTCAACATACTAGTAATCCAAGGTATCTTGGAGTAGCTCATATGCAAAGTACTCGAGATTCCTATTTGGCTTAAAATCTATAATTTTGTTAGGGTTTCAGCTAAAAAAAAAAAAAGATTAGTCGAAATTTTTGTTTTCATGATTTTCTGGATTAATTGTTATATTTTACCAATAAATGATGGTGATTCTAAAAAATCAAGAAAGAAAATATCTTATATATTAGCACCGATACCTAGATGCAAATTCATTTGAAATCATAGTTGACAACTATGACTCTCTTCCACTGATCTTATGAAAAGCCCGTGCCCTATTTGTATTCTATGCTGTAGATGGAGCAACACAAACTAATTACTACAGGCCTAGGTATTGTGCCAATTTATTAACTGCTTTTTTTTTTTTTGGAGAAAGGGACTTAAACTTGAAAATCATCATTCATGATCACAGGCCTAGTTATTCCTATTGCAATTCTTATAAATGTCTAGATAACTTGTTTAATATGTTCGTATATAGCATCAAAATCTTAGTATCCAACTTTTTTTTGGATATTCAATGGCAAAACTATTTTATCAGTAGCCTTATTTGGTTGGACAAAGGGTTGACCCCCTCGTGTGAACAGTTCTTTAGCATTTATTAATAGTTTATGAACCTGTGGCTTGAGAAAATTGATGCCCAATGCTATGCACTTAACTATTGCATTATTTCTGTGTTCTTAGAAATTATAGTTTGTTAGTTGCAGTTTTTAAATGTCATTTTTGAAATCCCTTTACAAGAATAGGATGATAGGAATTGTTGTCCCCCAAGATACAAGTAATCTGTACATGTAGTAAGGTTTGTTGTGCCTTCTCCATGTTTTCAAGCCATATAGCCTTTTGACCATCAAATATTTGTTTGTTCACAACGAGTATGGTGGGATTGGATTTAATTAAATTCTGTCAAAATATGTAAACTACAATTTGAGAATATAAGGTTTTATTGTTTGTGTAATTGGGTCAATATTCTCAAAATTTTAAAACGTGAACATGATATCGAGCCACATCAAACTGAAACAACGATCCACATTGAAGGTTTGACATTTGAGGTGCAGTTCACGATGGCTTAGAGGAGTTAAATGTTTGAAGATTGTCAGAAAGAACACAAAATATTGTAGGGCGTGTGTAGGGCAATTCCTTATTGAATTTGTAGCACATCATTGCATGTCAACAAATGCATGAAATGGTGACAATTTTGTTTTGCATACACTACAAATGCTTCACGAACGTCTTCTATTCTCAAGGGCTTGTTGGCATATTAACCTCCCCATCAGAATCGGGGTGTCAATTGGAATAATCTTGCTGCAAGAAATGTTTCATGGCCTACACTTCATCGTCAACATCACTTACATCCCTTTGACATCTTGAGCCCCCCTTTCTTTGGGAGGTCCACGACCATGATCCAAAGTGGCCAAAGCTATTAGTCATGAGAAATAATGTTCCTACCTTGTCTTAAATTAAGCCGACACAACCGACCATGGCTAGTAGCGTTGCCTTGATAGTAAATAGGTTTGAAATTTCACATTTGTATTTATACTCTCAATTTATAGCCTATTTCCAAAAACCTCCATAAAGTATATATGCTTTGCACGTGCATGTAGAAACGATTCTCCCATGGACATTTAAAGACAAGTTGGGTAAATGAGCTTATTGAAGAAAGATTGTTCACAAAGACATGCTTTGAAGAATTTAAGAGATACCAACAACATACACCAAGTCTTAGATGGATCTTACCATTGTTCATTAGGACTTCTATATCATTCTTATTTTCACCTATGTTGTCTCATTGCGCAACATGACTACTTTAGTCAATGAAGATCAATGTGCCAATTCCCACTGAGATTTACCCTCCTCTCTTTCATTTTATGCATTCGTGGAGGTCATTTTATTTGCCTTGCACACTAACACTTATTGCTTTGCATAGTGCAATACTTTTGTTTTCATATTAACATATTTACTTTATTGCCTTGCATATTACAATACTTGTTTATTATTTGATTATATATTAAGAGAGGTCTTGTACCTTTACCAATATTTAGTGGTTTGTTTAACACAATAGAGCATGCAGTTACACACTACCCTATGAGAGTCATCGTTGTATGATCAAATGGCTCAAATGCAAAACAAAATTCTACAAATCTATATCAAACCTCCATAAAACCATTGAGAGCTTCTAATAAACATTGATTGCCTCTACATTCCCACTAATTCTAATCATTTAGGTTTTACCTCAAGTGAAGCTGCCTCTTCTTTCCCCCACTTTACCAAAGCACAATTGGACATAGTTGTACAAGTCAACATGGCCACATCTATAACAAAAAGAAAGCTAGACTGCCACTTGTTAGTGCAACACAATGCCACTCTAGAACCTCAAGTTAAAGGCCATCTCAAAATAGTCCCAATGCTCGTACCAAAATCACACTTAATAGAAGGTCAAGATGGATATGGTTGTGACACTATTGAAGAAAACCATATGCTTGACAATCTCAGTTTCCACATGGTAGTTAAGATGGTTAATTTTTTTATCTATTCAATAATATAAATTATGATATAAGTAGAGGATCATACTAGGGCCAACACACAAGTCAAAGATAGAGTCTAGAGGTGTAATAGTCGTGGATCTAGAAGAGGGTAATACACACTTGTATTGAAGGTATTTGTTATGTACCTAGAGATATGATATTATAATGCATATGAGTTAATGGAGATGTTGGCATATGTCACATATCCCCCTTAGTTGTGACTATAATATATTGGGTCAAATAGGTAGCTTGTGGAATTAGTTATATTGCGTAATAAGTTGACCTAAATTGGGATTAAGTGTGAACCCATAAGAGTATTGCATATCTATATAAAAGAGATAAATATCATTATGATGGATGTCAAGTATATTAAGTCTTCTATTTGATAGAACGATATGGAGGTGACCCCCTGAAGTGCCATTCCCATATTGGTAGATCGTGTGGAGTTATTCATTCCTTAAGGAACATTGTATGGTGTTGCCCTACCTTAAGGGTATGCATTCTATTTATGAATATATTGCATATTAGGGCATTTTGGCCCAACAATATTTCGTGTTGTGTTGTTTCATTATATTTTGCATATTGTTTGGATTATTATGTTATAATACGTGAAGATCTCATCAAGTGGCATCAAAGTTTCAATATGGGCAAAAATTGGGTTGAAACCCTAATTTTGAATTATTGGTTATATTTTGCAAGTTAGACATTTTTCGCAATTTTTTTAGTGAAGTTGAAAAAATATTTGAGGAAGCTACAATGCAAATTTCATCTAATTGTGATTTTTGTTAAGAGTTATAGTGGTTTTATGGTTTTTCACAATTTGCTTCACATGCCATAATTTTTGGAATTCTTCTATTTTCTTTATATTTTTAGAAAGCTCATAGAAATTTAGTGTGGGTTTTGTTCTTGTGATTCGGATTTAAGTCCGATTTTAGGTTAAAAGCTTCTTTTCTAAGTATGGTCAAAGGATATATTGAACTTTGTGTTTATGGATTTAACTCCAATTTCCGGTCAAAAGCTTCTTGTCAAAGTTTGGTCAAAGGAGATACTTAGTGCTACTTACCTACATATTATTCTTGGATCTTGGGTAGAAAATGAGATACCATGGATATAAGTGCTCCTGAAACCCTAGTTTTTATTTGAGTCATGGATTAAAAATAAAGGTGTTCATAGATATGCTAGAGAAGGTGCATAATATGGAGAATATTTTGGGTAAGTATGAGAAGGTGAGAAAAGAGGGGATGATGTGGAACAAGAGGAAGAAAATAATATTGATCTAAATAAGGAGGAAGATGACATATATAAAGAAGAAGTGGAAAATGAGCATAATGATGACAAGGATGATACATGTGATGCAAAAAGAGAGGTAGAGGATCATGATGAAAAAGTAGTAGCGATGGAGAATAAGGGTTCAAAGAGTGTAGCTTCAAAGAAAGAACCTTCAATATTTGAGTTTCATGGATGCATTTAAAGGAAGCTCATTGTGTCCAAATATCCTAGCAATAAGTATCACTTGATCAACATGGATTTGGTTCAATATCTGCAAGTTCAAGAAAAGAATATTAAGGAAGAACAAGAAGATGGCAAGAAGATTCAAGTTTTTGAAGATTCGAAGCTCTTTATAGACATGTTTTGCATTCATATTTTTATGCTTTGATTATGGATGGGTTGGATATTGTTGTCGAACATTCGTGTTAGTAGTATACTTTGTGAATAATTAATATTAGTATGCAAAAGAAGCTTATAAAGTTTTGGTACAAGAGAAAGAAGCTCACCTTGTAGGATATCGCACTTCGAGGAACAATGAAAGGTCAAGGTAGATAATTCAAATTTTTATGCTTTGATTATGGATGGGAATGGATATTGTTCTTGAACATTCTTGTTAGTAGTTTACTTTGTGAATAATCAATATTAGTACTCAAAAGAAGCTTATGAAGTTTTGGTATAAGAGAAAGAAACTCACCCGTAGGATATCACATTTTGAGGAACAATGAAAGGTCAAGGTAGAGCATGCATATGAATATGAAGACGACAAAGACAAACATAAGGACGAGTTAAAAGAAGATTAAGAAGAATATAAAGATGGCAAAGACAAACATACAAATGACTCAAAATAAGATTAAGAAGAATATGAAGGAAAAGAGAAAGTACTAATGCTAAAGAGACAAAGGTGGAAGAGGCAAAGAAAGCAAAAGAAAAGGTTGATAAAGTCAAGGATACTAAGGTTGAGGCATATAGACACCCACATCACCATGACAAACAACAAGCTTGAAGGCATGTCACGAGGAGCAAAAATATGGCTATACATGGAATCGGAGAACAATGACATCATCTTAAAATGGAATCAAAGGAGCCATAATTATGGAACATAAACTTAGAGAAGGAATCACTATGGCTATGCATAGATGCCAAGGAGGAACAACTATGGTCAAGTTGGTATGTCAAGGTGGTATGTCATGTCATGTCATGTATCTTTGAACATGATATTATAATATATATGGGTTGATGAAGATGTTGACATGTGGCACACATTCTCTTAGTTACTTATATAGATATAGTATATTGGGTCGAATAAATAACTTGTGGAATTGGTTATATTGGGTAACGAGTTGGCTCACATTGGGATTAGGTGTTACCTACCCAATAAAATTAATATATGTCTATATATAAAAATCCAATATTATTATGATGGATGTCAAGTTTATGAAGTCTTCTATTCAAGTAGAAGGATAATGGAAGTGTCTCCTCAAAATGGCATTCCCATATTGGGAGATCTTGTGGAGTTATTCCTTCCTAAAGGAGTATTGTATGGTGTTGCCCTACCTTAAGGGTATTCATTCTATTTTTGAATATATTGCATATTAGGGCATCTTGGCCCACCAATATCTCTTGTAATGTGTTGATCATTATATTCTACATATTGCTTGGATTATTCCATTATTATATGTGAAGATCTTACTTGCATAAGATTCCAAAGGTTATATAGCTAAGATACATGAATTGGGTCTTATTTGGATCGTAAGGGTTGTAAGAGTAAAAATAATAAGAGCTAATCCCAAACCAAGGGTTGTAATGCCATTTGGTAGTAAGCATGTGCTATAAGAGAACAATAATGCAATAGGCAAATGTGTTTACATTGTCCTAGTCTAATACACGATACATCAACATAATCAATCAATCAATATAAAGAAAGAGTTTAGGGTTATTGATAACATTTGACGACACTATTGGCACATTAATCCCTCGCATGAGAGCTTGTTATGAGTGGATCACAAGAGGGATAGGTAGAAGACCTAATTAGACCAAAGTTGGGGACTCTAAAGACTAATGCAAACCTCATTGGTACAACCCTAATTCTTGTTGCTCCTAATAATCCAATGCTTCAATGATGACCTCAAAGTAGTTAACCTTTAAGGGCAGATTTGCAAGCACATGAAAAACAAATTATGTGAAGATATATTTGAGAAATAACAACAATGATACCTATTAATAGGCAAACATAATCCGAAGTCATTATTGCACAACTGAAAAAATGTCTATTAGTCTTTGTTGACAAGTGGGATTAATGCGCTAACAACTTGGAAAGAGAAATTGTAAGTGAGAAATAAGGACGTGGCTCTAAATGAAGTAATAAGTGACATTTCAAACAAATGAAATGCACTTACCTCCACTTATCTTTTTGCGAATTGGATGCATGTTGAACCTCAAGTATCAACCATGGAGGCCACATATTTCCTTAGATGCCCTAATTATACAATACTATTTAAGAATATAACAATGCAAGCATACACAAGTGATTCTAAGGACATAGTATAAATATAAGGAAGAGCTCAAATGAGGGTGTTAGGACATTTCTAGATAATGGGACTAGGTTAGGTCCAGATAGCCTATTGAATGGCTATAAAATATGAGTAACTTAGGTGATAATAGCCGATATAACAAGGTTGAAAAACTAAGGAAACTAACATGGTAAGAGGACTAGGTCAAGGCCAAATAACCTATAAGGAAAGACTAAATTACATCCAAAAGATAAGTTGCATAAAATGAGACAAAATCGACCTAATAGGGTCATGAGAATGTAACATAATATCTTAAACATAACTAGGAGAAATCCAAGAAAGAAAAGATCAATGATCGAGAGAGCATCTAGAAAGCCCAAAGATGCAATTGATACTCAAGTAGGCATGGTCTAAATGAAATCCCTTTAACCCCAATGCCTGTTGTAATGCTAACATGTATAAAAAGAGATGAAGAAAAGGATGCAAAGAAGATACGAGAGACTTAGAAACTACCCCGTCCAACAAGGGGAATTGATAGAAAAGGGATGGAAATTGGGTGCCACCAAGGCAAAAACAAGTTTTTAGTGGAATCAAGATACTTTACTAAGATGGGCAAGACTAAGAGTTTTTAACGTCAAGAAATGAAAGAACCCAATTATGCAAGGTTCAACTCATGAAACCTAGTGAAGTATAAATCTATTTCATGTCAATTTGGAAATACAAGAAAATCAAATATTCCCACCTTCCCACTATGTGTTCCTGTTCCTCATGACCAAAGGAGCCATCATTTGACTTCAATGATTAGGTACACATGTGAAAAAGAAGGGATGCAAATGATAGATGTGTAGCCTCTTACCCCAGCTTAGGAAATTGTATCGTACCCTAAGGACCCGAGGCTTGCAACGAGACCAATTGTGGAGTTTAAACTTTCAACTAAATCAAAATACATCTTTTTGTTTGTGATTGATGTTTGATTTTATAGTTTTCCTTTTTTTATTGCCTTTTGTTTATTTTTTTCTAATATCATAGCTTTTTTCTTTTTTGGCTTTTTTGTTCCTCTTCCATATGAATTTAGAAGATTGATTAAATGGGTATGAAATATGATTAACATTAGAGAACTCACACCTAGCTGCTATAGAGGAGAACTTACAAACCTTGATGCTTAGATTCTCCTAGACTTGCACCTTAGAACAAAATACTATCTTGTGAGAGACCTTGGCATGCGTAAAAGGGAGTTTGAAATAAATGTAGTGAATGCATAATGATTGGGTTGCTTGAATCATTGTATATAAAAGAATGATGTAACGTCTTTGGCATGACTGTTACTATGATGACTTCCACTTTTGACATTGCAAACGTTGACATGTGATTTGTCTTAGGAAGGTGTATTCTTTTGACTTTGGAAATCATGTTTGCAATGGATAAGTTATTACTGTACAAAGATTCATACTTGTTGTAATTCTGTTTACTTGGAAATGAAGTCACTCTGCTTTGTGATCTGTAAGTTGTGAATCTATACTATTGTTTTCATACTTATCTTATGATAACAACACCTTGAATCAATTCCATTGATCCAAGGTATGCTTTAGTTCTTCTTTATTAATCATCTTGATAAACTGACATTCGAAATGAAAAGGTAATGAGGAACTAAGTCTTGTTTTGGCTATGATTACGAGGAACCCGTTTTGTGTGTCCTTACTTTGCATCATGTTGTAAATGCTGAACTTGGACCTCTTTGAATAAATAATTTAGAACAGCTGAATAGTGTGAGAGAATTAAGGGTCTGTTAATGGGCTATTAAGGCAAGTACCTTAGCCTTAATCGAAATGTTCCATACTATGTTGATTTTAACCTATGGTAACTAAGACCTATCTGGGACCTATTACTAAACTACTAAGGTTGATGCCTTAACCTAAGTTGTAATGTCCTATCCTATATGGATTCTAATCTAAGGGTTATAACCTAACCTAAGATAGTATACTTTATGGTTATGGAGTTTTGAACTAACCTAAGGCAAATACTAATGACCTAAGAACTAAGGTGGAATCCTAACCTAATATTAATCTAACCTAAACTATTACTAAGCGAAGAAAGGGGAACCTAAGGGTTACATGGCAAGTGGGGAGTTGGTGGTGATGGTTTCTAAGGAATTTATGGGAATTAATTTTTGTTATTACATCTTTAAACCTGCCAAGTTTGGCGGAGGCATGGAGAGATAGTGGGATGCCTAGCTGACATCATTGCTAAATATAAAATACATGCAAATTTTTGAAATAGAGCTCTTGCCAAATTTGAAAAGGGTGGTGGCGTAGAGAAAGAGGAGGGAAAGTGGCATTCATTGCATTAATGACCTCGGGCACGGCGATGAAACAACCTAGGAGAATATATGCAGCGAATTTTGGGGAAGTTGTTAGTCATTTGTTCTTTTTGGTTTTTCGCTCTGCATGAGGGTTCTGGTTTTTTGAACCAGCAATTCTATTTTCGATCCTTTGTGATCTTTGGCACCTTTGAGCTATTTTTGAACCTGTGGAAGTATAAAGGAAGCAGGAAGATTTGGTTGTTGACGTTGTTTGGAAAAAGGAGGTTGTGGAGGCTCGGCTGGAAATCTTCTGCAAATCAAAAGGAAGCTCTATCAGGCATGATAGGCTCTTCTCATTAAGTTGTTCTGCTTTTTACTAAATGTCTTCATTAAAAGAACTCTGCTCTTGGAAACAAATGGGTTTTTGTTTGTGATGTTTATTTTGCATTCATGTTTGAATTGTTCACTGTATTTTTCTGTTGAGATTCACTGTTTGATGAAATGGAACCTGGGTTGGTTCCTTGTTAAATATATGAGTGAATCATGCTAAAATTTTATTGGAACTGGAATGTTGATAAATTTGTGAGAACTTTTATTACTTGTGCAAAACGGATTAGGGAAAACATTGTTTGATAAAGATTTTATATGGGTTTGTTTTTCATTTGTTGGAAGGAGGTACGAAATGTATTGTCTTCTGCTGAAATGTGAGTTGCTTCGAATCTAGTTATTTCTATTGAGATACGCTGAAATAGTTGTTTGGATTCAATGTTTTTGTGGATTTAAACTTGTTTGAAAATAATAGAAAATGAGTTTATTTCTTCAGAGTATATACGGTTTGATTGTGAACCTCTGTTAGACTATTCTGAAGTTGGACAATAGAAGTCTCTACTATGAAGGAAGATGATTCGAGTATTGGTTCTTTCTGGTTTGGAAATTTTGTTTATACAAGTTAGCTTCTGCTTGAACTTGCATGATTTCGATTTTGTTGCTTATACCTGTAAGTAGTGGGAAGATTTGTTAGTGTCTAACCTAGTAGGAGTATCAGAATGAATTCTCCATGAAGTAATCTAATGAGTAGCATTACTTTAAGGAAATGGAATGGAACAATTCCGGTTTTGCTACTCTTCTTTGAGTTTTATTTTGAGCATCTAACTTGGTATTATGTCACTTTGTTGCTCTTCATTGTGTTCTAATATGAGTGGAGTCCTTTCCTTTCTTACTTGTAGACTGATTCATTCATCCTTGTGAAGTTGAGAATACGTGTCGACTTGACTGTAATCTTGTATTCGTATTCTGCAAAGGATGATTAAGTTATACTTGTAGTGTTTGAAGCTATTAACGTGAGATGAATTATAATGTTCAGTTGTTGTTGTGCTTCATGTAATGTTGCTAATTGAATTTATTTGAATCTCTCTCTCTCTAAATGTAGCTAAGGTATTGTTGTAACTGTTCTTATTATACGTTGAATGGACCTTATCTTTGGTATCCAACTTGCATGTTGCATTCGTATATGTCGACCCAGATTAGTTCCATGTCTTCAATGTTTGGTAAGAAGCTAAAAGATCGTTTGATCAAGTCTGTATCAGTTATTTTATTTTGATATGTATTTCTTTTCTTGGGAAAGAATATTGAGATCTTCTCTCATCCTTGTTGATTGACTCCCTTCTCTCTCTTTTCTGAGTTAAGGTATTCATTGCTGCATTCTTTGAAATTTAAAGGAAATTATATTTTGTTCCCCTTCCTGTGTTGTAGAATACAATGTTGTTTTCGTTGAACTCTGAAGGAAGACTTAAGTTGTTTCCTTTTACATCTATTCACTTTTCTCTCATTGGTAATACTCTGTTTGAAGCTGAGTGGGTAATTAGAGGGAAAACCTACACTTCTTCTCCTTGAACCGATAATTGAAACTGGATTTGAAATTGGGTTAGTACTGGAAAGAAGGGAACTCTTGCTTTAGGATATTGTTGGTTCATCCTAAATTCTATCCTTAAGATTGAAAGAATTTGGTCTTTGGTATTATATGAAGAATTATGTTAAAGTTACGTATTGTGATTCATTGCTTCTTTAAAATAATTCTATTTTGGGACTATTAGAGTTAGTATCTTTCTTTGATCTAGTTACATGAATCAAGAATGAACTATAGATAACTATAGTAAGAATGAGATAAGTAATTTAGATGAAATATTACTTATCTTGATGTAATTTTCTTATGAAATCATTGATTGAAGAGTGCTGATTTGATCATGATCTTTACTTAATGTAATGTGGTTGCTCACTCTGTTCTTCCTTTTATGATCCTTATTTCTTTATGAGGTATCTATCTGAATTGCCTTACTGTTTCATAAAAGCAGAGTTCTTTTTATGAAATAGTTAGTTGAAAGCACATCGTTTTAATGCTTAGTGCTTATCATGCTCAGTTTGATGAACTGACCCGTGCTAGCAATTGTTGCAGATGGACTTCGTAAGTGAGAAAAGAAGACAAGTTCTTTTATGATGCTTCTTATGTTTACCTAAGGGCTGGATCTTTTATGAGGAACTATGATTCTTATTGAAATGTAATTGAAAAAGGGAAAAGTTGTATTTCTTATTTGAGTTTATTAATGTTGATTGGCATGAAAGATGTCTGGAAGGATTAGATTTGTAAAATGTGTATTTTACTTTGATGAATGGAAAAAGGATTGAGTGTTATTTGTACTTGATGTGTCATTCTCTTGGGGCATTCTGTAAAGTGAATTTGTAAACTTATCCTTATTATCTCATGATCATGTCTGTTTTGAACTTTTCAGTTGAACTTAAGATGAATAGGTGAATTGGGAATTGATATTCTATTCCTAATTAAATGCAACTTATCAAGTTGGCATTCATTGTTGATCATTTAACTAAGTCATTATAGACATTAAATGATGATTATGAAAGTACAAACTCATTATGCTATCTTGTACAATGTAGTAGTTTGCAATGAACCCTAACTAATATAGTTATAAGAAAAGGCAATATTCTGCAAGGTTAAGCAATCCGTTAAGACCTTTTTGGGAATCATACCCAAATGATATTTGGAAGGAGGGAAGTATGCTTCCTCTTATTAAATCAAAATCAGAATAAGGTAATTGAAAAAGAATAAATACATATACAATAAATAGACTTCATCTTAATGAAGTCTATTATAAAGGAATTTGAATTTGAATTCAATCATGCTTAAACTTGGTTAAGCTAAGTAAGTTAATCTTATTGTTGGTATGCTGATTTTGTTTGTAAGTCTGAATCTTAAAATAAGATACTAAGGAATGAAACACAAACCTTCGGGAAAGAGGTTTGGATGCAGATTTATCTGCATGGAATTGTAAATCATTTATGTTTAGCAACCTTAATGATTAAAGAAATCAAGGATTCAACAGGTTACTAAAATTAAATCTTAATTGAGAAGATAAGTAAGTAGTTAACTTCTTATCTAGATATGTACATCTAGATGAGATGATTTCGTAGGATGTTGGTACACGCCAACTACAGTACCGTGCCATCATGAAGACTTGGGTCTTCATGAGGGCATAGTGTTGCAGCTGACATGTCACAACACCCTTCCAATTGGATCATCTAGATTTACATAAACTCGGACTTGACCTTGGTTATACTCTAGGTTCGTTTAGGAGCATGCTTTTGTATAGGGGGTAACTCACGACGACTTAGGGTAACTAGACACATGCAATCGACTTGGGTCGATTGAGTATGTCTATGTACCCTTAGTCACCGCGAGTGGTTCTCTATACCAATCTATGTTGCTAACCTGGGTTAGGGTTAAACCTTGGACAAAGTGGACTGACAGGAGTCAGTGAAGACCATTCTAGATAACATATGAAGTGGGGTGAAGGACGTATTCCATTTGACAAGTATGCCATCTAGGAATATGAACATGCACAACATGTGAAAATCTTTGGCCAAAGTATCGCAAGTTGTTGGTTGTGTTGTCATATGTCACCTAGTTTAAGATGCAAGATTTTAGATGAATATTGGTAACAAATATTCAGATAGGCCTCTTAAACAGAACACTTCAATACCCGAAAAGGGTAAGAGAACCAAGTATACTTAGTATACAAGACATTGAGTTAACATGAGAGATCGGTGGTTCGCCAAGTCATGAAATGAGAGATCGGTAGTTCACCGAGTCATTATAGTTGCATATGGTTATTTGTTATGAGATTGAATGACATGGAATGTGTGTTATATATTATGATTATTTAGAATAGAGAACATTATTCAAAAATTGGAATGTGTGTTCTAAATTATGATTATTTAGAACAGAGAACATTATTCATTTTTTTCCCTTGTTCTAAAGTCTTAAAATGGGAATGTTACAAATGATACAATGATGGGAAAAATTGAGACTTCCATAAAAAGAGAGGGAAAATATAGATGAAAGACAAGTAGATAAAGCGGCAAAGTTGAGCTATTAGAAGCACAATCAACTCTAGAAGACAAAATGCCACTCTTTGCCATTGTTATTCATTTATAAGAAAATATATAGTAATGGTTTGGAGCCTATGGTAATAGGTTTATAACCATAATAGATGGGCATTTTTGTGGAATGCTAGGTTGATTCCCAAGGTTTACAATGCTAGTCATAAAATAAGATCCTAGAGGCATACGATAAGAGATAATAACCAAGAGGTGTATATATATGATTTCAAAGCTATGAGGTGTCAAAAGCCAAGAGGTAGATAATAAGAAGGAAAAACTATGACAAAAATAAAGCCAAGAGGTATGTAGTAAGGAGGAAAAACTATGGAGTGTATAAAACTAAGAGGTATGTAGCAAGGAGGCAAAGCTATTAAGTTTACAAAACTATAGTACTTTAAATTTGGTTTGGAACATTTTGTAGTAATTTTGATATATAGTCCACTTACAATACTTGACCTATTTTAATGATCTTGTCATTCTACCCCACACCATGTTATCCACCAAATGACAACTATTCTTCATTTCAACTTCTTAGAAATCACTTAATTTGTTATTGAACATCTACACAAACTTTCACATGGATTCGACTTGATTTCTATCACACCCTAGAGAAGTTCACGCATCATGGACTGAACTTGTTCACCCCCTACGAATATTGTCCATTAGTATTTTAAAGGTCACATTTTCAAAAGGGTACTTGACTTAGTCGGCATAGGCGAGTCTTATTGTCAGTTAGTTGGGAAAACTAGCAAAAGGTCAACTATAAATATAAACATGCCTTGACCTATTAGGGGAACTTTGGACATATCTAGGAGCTTTCTAAGAAGGTCAAGAAGAAGTATTGAGTTATCCTATTTCTTAGAAACCATAATTTCATTAAATATGGACATACTCCAATCCACACAAAAACCAAAAATGTTAAAATTGGCTATTCAAGTTAAAATATCAAAATTCAATTGTAGATATTTAGAGATTCAAATATTTTCATTTTCGGACTTCTATTTTGAGCTTCCTAGAACTCAAAATTTCAATATGCCAATGTTAGATTTCTATCTTGAGCTTTACTGGAGTTCATTATTTGTTGTTATTGTTGAGCATAATGGAAATACATATACTCTTTAGGATTAGTATTTGAATGAATGATGGAGGATGGGCATTTGCCTATTCTAATCGCATTTGTTTGTAGTGTTTAGAAATATATTCTTTGTTGTTGTGTGATTAGGATTGTAACAAATAAATGTGTTCACCGGAAAAAAAAATCAAGAATTTTAGAGGTCGAAATGATAGGTATTTGAATGAATGATGGAGAACTCGATGTTCATCTATTCTAATTGTGTTTTTGTAGTGTTTAACAATATTTTTACATTCTTTATCGTAGTGTGATTAGAATTGTAAGACATAAATGCGTTCAAACAAAAACCTATAAAATCGTATAACCTTTAATGGATTAAAATTAATATAAATTATTAGCACTAGTGTGTGTGAATGCATGCATGTGCGTTGTGCGCACGTGCGTGCACTGTGTGTGTGCGTGCGTGCGCATGCGTGTGCGTGTGTGTGCACGTCTTTGTGTGCGCACATGTGTGTGTGTGTGTGTGTGTGTGTGTGTGTGTGTGTGTGTGTGTGTGTGTGTGTGTGTGTGTGTGTGTGTGTGTGTGTGTGTGTGTGTGTGTGTGTGCGTGTGCGTGTGCGTGCGTGCGTGCGCTTGCGTGCGTGCGTGTTGCGTGCGTGTGGGGGTGGGGGGTGGACAAACTATCATAAATATTTATCTAAGAGTGAGAGTGGGTGAGTTATCACTAATCACCACACATTAATTTTTTCAAAATATATTTGATAAAAAATTATACAATTTCTTTCACTTTTAAAGAGTTTTTCATGCTTCACAAATTATATTTGAAACGTAATCCATTTACCAATTACCTCACATATTTTACATATTTTCACACTTACAAAAAGCGTCCATAAATTATGTAATAAGTAATTGTCTTCTCTCTATGCATGTAATCTATTTACAACTTGTCTTGCATTATTGACATCTTCCAAGCTTAGTAAAAACGATCATAAGTCATGTACTAAGTAATTGTCTTCCAATGAGCATCAATTAAATTTATTTGCAATGATATAATTTCTCTTATCATTTCTAACATTTTAGAAGTAGTAGTCATCAACCAACACTACGTCATTTGTTACGTTTCCAAAATAAGTCTAACACTTGACAAAATATTACTAGATTTCCAAAACCTTTACCATCAACATATGTAACTGATTCACAATCTTTTGGGTACATAGAAACTTAAATCTATTTTTGTTTAATGACGTATCTTGAAGCAATCAATACAGTCCGTCCATATCCCAGTTTTAAAGACACAGAAACATCTGTGTGAGAATTCCATTACATTTGGGCGGAGGATATATTATTTAATTTCAAGCTCTATCGCTCTTATTGTGCTCAACCTCTTTACAACAACTACAATTTTATGAAGTGTATGGACTAGAACACCATGCAAGACAAAAACAATCAATGTTGGTCGTTGCTCTTTATAATCTGCATGTAACAAAATGTATATACAAGATAAATTATTGATTTAAACTAGTCAATCAATTGTATATGCAAGAGAAATTTTGATGAAGTAAATAAAAAATCGATTTCTGCTAATTAATCAATTGTTATTTACATAGGTTAATCAAAGTAGTCACTAATAGAACAAATACAAAGCAAGACGAGATTACTTAATCCTAGTCACTAATGGATTAAATATAATGAATTGTATATGGAAGAACAATTTCAATTAATTATTTGTTATTTTTATAGATTGCTTGAACAAATATAGAGCAATACAAGATAATGTCACTTGTTTTAACTAGTACAAAACAATACAAATAACTTAGTTGAAGTAACTAATGATTTGTTTGTATATTTTAAAAAAGTGACACATATTTGGTTGACTCTACATGCTTTAACCATGTACATAAAGTATGCAAATATTTTCATCTTAGGATGCATTGTGCCGTCAAAATCCTAATTGGAAGAATAATGCAAAGCAAAGTGCTTCTTATGCATTACCAATAATTTTTTTCCTCATCTATGAAACATTATTTTTCGATCCATATACATGCATGTATTTGTTTAGAACATGGTGCATGCTATTGATATATCTTGGCACAATATTTTCTTTTCTTGATTTAAGAAATTTCCCACCTATTTCACATTGTGAGAAACTCTAGTGACAATGATTTCAACATTTCACAACTAGTTAAATGGTGAATAAAATAATGAAGCACATTGGAGTTTAGAAAAGCAAATCACAACCCAAGATCGAAATGATTTGCAATATTCAACAAGTCAAGGCTAAATGCATAGTGGAAGTATCTATAATGCAAATATGAAAAATCATGTTATATGGCTGCTTTATATTTAGTATATTTTGGAGCTCTAAACAACAATCTTTCTATTCCCAATACCAATAACTTCCTTCCGAATGGAATAAAATTAAAAAAAAGATTAAAAATAAGTAGATTTTAATGTCATATCCAGATCCCTTATATGAAATAATCGGGTGTCCCTTCTTCTTTTTGGTTTTTGTCTGGTGGTCTTTTTGTAATTATGTTGTGAAGCAACTGACATTTTGCTGACATTGTGCTGACTTCCTCCTGTAATTTTGTTGTTTGGTGACTGGTTGTTTTTCCCAGTCTTGTTCTGGTTCTCTGTTCTATTTTGAATATTTGGGCTTTGGCCTTCTTTTGTAACTAGGTAGGGTCCTAGCCAAAAAACCTTTATCCTTAATACAAAAAACATATCATATCCATATCCAATCAACATATAAAATACGTATCATAGAAGATTATGCTTTTTTAAAGCAAAACAAAATGTGAATGAACAAGTAACGAATAAACATTATTTACATTTTTTTTTGGCTTAGATAAACACAATTTTTTGAAATAGATATATTAAGTGAATTTCAAATGAGCATGTATGTTGTTATAAAACAAAAGCAATTCAAAAATTGAAAAACGTTATTTACATTAATTTTTTTGGATAAGATAAAAAGAGTTTGGTTTTGAGGGGACCAAAAATCCCATAAATAAAAAGGGGCCAATTTAAACAAAACCAACAAAAGGCCATGGAGGCCAAGTAAAAAAGGCTTGATACAGAAGCCACCACAAAATAGAGCCAGAAAAACCCAGTCTGAATATTAATAATTACTTTTTTTGAGAGAGAAACAAACCAGAGCACAGTAAAAAAGAAAACCCAAAAAAAGACAACAAAAAGCCCACCATTAATCCTCCTTAGCTTTGCTGTGGGTTCCAACACTTACTGCTATCCTTCCGCAAGAACTTTGATGATCACACGTTTGGGTATTTTCTCCTTCTTTCCATAGTCTGGGTGTCCACATTCTCAGGTTCTTTGGGCAGATTCTCATCCTTGTCCTCAGTCTGGGTGTTCGACATCTTAGAATCAGAATCCCCATCGGTCTTAATCGACGTATCATCACCGCCGAGCTACTAAGGGATGGTCTCATAGTTGGCTTGTTGTTCTCCACTTTGGCCACTTGGTCTTGAAGGATAGAAACCCTCTGCTCCTGCATGACGAAGTCAACTTGTATTCCCCAATTATTTTGTTCTGGACCTCAATTTTATGGTGGCACTCCTTTAACTCCTGAATTAGATTCTTATTGACCGTGAGAATGGTGTCAGCAGTCGACTCAACACGTATAAGCCTAGCTTCCTAGTCCACAAAATCTCTCTCCATGCTACCAGAGCTTTCACCTACATTCTGGACCCCACGTTTCAGGTTGCAAAGAGCACCAACAATCCCTTCAGGATATCATGTCCCCTTCATTTATATTAAATTTTTAAAAACAAAACTTTTTACATTATATATTTAATTGACTTAGATAAGCTTATTTTTGAATTAGATAGAACTAAAATTTGAATTGATTGTTACTTATAAATTAGTAGTTGACACTTTGATTATTACTTAAAAGTTAGTTTGATTTTTCTTAAAAGTTAATTATTGGTGACAATTTTAATTCGACCCAATTAAATAAAAGAAGCAACAAATTTTGAATGACAACAATATAAACAATCAAACAATCATATTTAATTGTAGATAATTTAACATCAATTTTTTTACTAATTATTATACGTTTTCGGTAAAATCATTTTAATGTACTACTGTAAGAACAATATAATTGCAAGAGTTAGTTTCTTCAAAATTGAAAAAAACAAATTATTTACTACGTAAATATTTAAATACCAAGTTTTAAATCTAACATTCAAATTAGCTATTTTTAAATAAAATTGTTCTAGCATAGTGTACAGAACAACAAACATGTGGAGCATAACAATCGGCAATATTTTAGTCAAACCATTCAAAAGTGATATATATATATATCATTTTTGAATTCATGACTATTCTTTCCCCGAATTGGTCCCCAACCCTAATAAGCTATTAATAGAGTACGATCTTTCACATATTAGCTATATTGTTTCAATAATTTTTCCTATTTCTTCACCCTCAATTAAGGCTAGGTTTGTTCACCACAATCCATTTGTTCTTTAGAACAAACATTCAAAGATATAATAAAATTTTCAATAGGAACATAGTTTTTGAGCGGGTCAATTATAATAATACTTGAATCATTATAAGAGAAACACACATCATTCCAAATTGCATGCACAAATTTAGTATAGTTTTCCCATCTTTTCACAATGTTCAATACCCCAAACAAAGTAAAGGATGCTCCTTCAACTTTGATTTGAAGTAGTTTGTTTTCCAATTCCCCTACGTAGGCATCATTATCGATGAAGACAAGAATGTAATTTGGATTTTTTTTTTTTCGATGTAGAGGCTAAAACCAAGATCCCCTAGCCCCTACTTTCAATGTGATCATTATTCATCCTGGAACTTTTATTTATTTTAATTTTTTGGTTGTTTATTTACAATCTATCCAAATCGAGTATAAGCCAATGTTTTTATAGACACTACAAAAATAATGAATATAAAAATTGTAATAAAGTGTATTTATTTTTAAAGTTATAGTGCAATGTTAGGCAATACTTTATTTTTTCTTTGGAGTTTCTCATTTACTTGTTATAAGTTACTCATTTGTCTTTATACCTTGTGAATCCTCCACTCAATTGCACTTCACTATCATTTAAATCTAGACACATGAATTTCAAATAACATTTATACAATGCTATTTTTAGAATAAATAATCGATATAAAAACTACCAACTGCCAATTCTATAAACTAATCACTTTGGTGACAAGTTTTGTAGCCTCTATGTCATTATATTTTTTATTGTTTATTTTGTCTCATTACGATATCACATGTTCAAGCAATTTATCACAATTATACAATGCCAAGTTTTAAAATAAATGATTAATTTTGAAACTAAAACTAATGACCACTCACATGGGCTTCTTTCTCCTTTGGGTTGTATGTTTGAAATATAGCTATCTTACTTGTGTTAAGAAAAAAGTTGATTTCTTAGTGAAACTCTCAATCCACTTATAATTGTTAACTATGGAATCTTTAATGCTTGTTTCCAATTCAAAATACTAAATGACGGTGCCTTCCTAAGTCAAAAGACTTTGTCTTTAATTGGTAGTTTTAGAAACATATGTTCATCATGGATTCTAGACATATTTGTGTCTTGAGTGATGGAGGAAAAATGCATTTTCCGAAGGTATCCTTGATTGTAATAATTGAACACATTCTAGAAATAAACATATATATGAAATAACATGATATATTGAGTATTTATTCTTATCCTTTTCAAAGGATAAGTAGTGAGTGCACATCCATTTTTAAAATCTTGGAAAACATATAACAAGTGAAGAAAAAAACAATATTTTTTCAAAAATATTTTGGGTAGGCCTCCATCCATTTTTGAAACCATGGAAACACATACAACATTCACATAAAGCTCAACCAAATATTAACAAAGTATTATTTAAGCCTACAACTATGTGAACTACATTTGTACCACTATAAATTATAAGAACTATCGAAATTTGTGAAGTACATCTTTAAATTATATGTTCCCACATATCTACTTATCTTTCAAACTTGAATGGGAGCTTTGACAACTATAACACTATATCCATTGATCCAGAAATCAATATCTATGTTGTATTCCTCATTGATTGTCTTGTGAAATGTGAACACCGTTTATGGCATAAAGCAATTATGTGCCTTGGAATGCTATGTCCTCATTCATAAATCTTGTAACATCCTTCACAAATGCTTTCATTAGCATTTTTGCACTTTTTCGATATAGCTCCTATTTTTTTTGCAAAACATGAAGGTCTCCACCACTGGGAAAAAGACGATACCATTTATGGCATGAAGCACTTATGTGTCTTGGAATGTTATGTCCTCGTTCATAGTACTATAACATCCTTCACAAATGCTTTCATTAGTATTTTCACTTTTTCGATATAGCTCCTAATATTTTTGCAAAACATGAATGTCTCCACCACCGGCAAAAGAAAGATGCAAGTACAATTCATTGTACCAAATCTAATGCATAAGAGAAATTCCATTATTTATAGTTGATTAATTCTTGTTAGAAGATCGTAGAAATCAACAATGACAACATATGGACTAAGGGGTGTTGGATATTCTTTGAGTCCTATCAACATTTAAAAAAATCAAATGGAAAAGAACATAGAAATGTAAACTCATAAGTGTACTTATCCTTTACTTGTGTTCTTTTTGTGAATGATGGTATATAATTTTTGGAAAGTTTCATGTGTCTTTAAACACCAAGTACATCTTCTTATGCTTTTTCCTACTCGCTTTTACCTTGTATTAACATATGTTATTTCTGTCCCCCTTCTTCAAATTCCTTACAAAGTTGGTGAAAATGCGTTCTATGAATATTAATCATGTCAACAATATTGGATGTAATGCATTCTTTTGCATTAAATTTCTTTGGAATTCTTGATTTGAAACCTGTCCATATTTTTGGACTTTGTGGTTATATTGTCTTTAATTCTTTTGCAATATAATTTTCAAAGCTTCTTCCTCAACCTCATGACAATAATTGTTCTTATCTAAACTTCTCCACTTGTGATTCTATCCATAGACAAACAACTCATTTAGAGGCATACACCTTGTACCTCTATTTTTTTTTGGCTATTAGACTATCCAATGAATTTGGCTTGAAATCTTCTTGGTGAGATTTATTGGGATAACATGCAAGCCCACCATTTTTGTACACATCAAACCATACTACCCATTTGTTTCATATGTAATTGGGAAGTAAAAGAAATGATATCTTATTATTTAAGCTATCCACTTTCTTTACTTCAAATATATTTAAGATATTTTTCAAAGACCTCTAAAACATGGCAATATTTTTTTCGTAAGCCACATGGTTGTAGAGCATCGAATTAACCAGTTTGTCCACATTGGCTTTCTTTATAGGGAAATATTGTAATTTAGATGGTGCTTGATGACATCTATTAAATCCAATCTTAAATGATTTTTTTTTTGGAAAAAAAGTTTGAATATCTTGATTTATTGAAGGAACACTTTTTGCAAATTAGTTTTGTACTTGCTTCAACAATTACTTCTCACTTGTAGATTTCTATAATTTATTGAATTTTAACTAACATACCTATCTTAGAAAATCTATGTAAAAGACACCGAGAGGTATCATTCTTGAAACGCCTACATTTGTGGAACATGTGCCTCAAGAATGATCGGTGTCTTTTACATAAATTTTCTAAGATAAGTATGCTAGTTTATATAGTTTGTTCATATATATACAAATAAGTCTTATTTTTACACACACACACACACTAAGAATTGTATAAAAATATATGGTTTTCTAAATTTTCAGCGTACAATTTCTTAAAAGTTTCACCTATAATATACTATTGAAATCACAAAAATGGTCCACACCCTGTCAATTTCCAGGGTTGAAATTTCCCAACTTACGTTTTGGTGGGGCCATCATCGGGAAATGTCACGAGTCCTTTGATTCCTCCACAACACCTGTGCCCAATCACGGCTGTGGCTATTCTGACGGTAAAATAACGCGCACAGGCTTTATGCGGGGTGGGACCCACTATGCTTCCAATGTGTGTATACTACATTTTTCGGGAAATAAATGTGATTGGCAGATGGTCGGAACATTATGCATCTGCTAGGAAAGTTGGTAGGGGCATGCACATATAAATGATAGGTCTTGGGTTCGAATCCACAAGTTTTACAAATTTTTTGAACTGTGTGTTGTTGCCAGAATAACCGACGCCCCCAATCACCACTACATTCTCCACCTGTTCCATCAAGTTTTACTTATTACATTAAAAATTAATTTAAAAAAAATACAGTGCTCGTTAAGTAATTAAAAGGTGTCATCCTTGCCTTGATGAGAATAATACTAGTTAAAGATGCGTATAATTTACATAAGGAGGAACCATATTTGCACCACGAACGCCTCCCCGAGATTGAATTTCTGAACGGTAGACGGACATACCCGCAAATCTGCGCATTCAAATACCATTAACTGCAAAACAAATATTTTCAAGGAAATCACATCATCACATATATTTTGTTCCTAAATTGTTTTATATAAGCATACATCATTCACTGTTATTTATAAATTTCCTAAATATTCTAAACATTGTGTCGCTTTATAACTTTTTATATTTTTTTAAATAGTGTGTTGGTTCATAATTTTTAATTCTTTTTTGATGTCTGTCTATAAAATGAACCACTAACACCATTACAATCCCTGGCTGCCCACTGTAGGAATGCCTCTCTACGTAATAAGGAAGCTTCATTTTCTAGCATAGACAATAATTTTCTCCAAAAATTCTCTCGCCAAACTCTTTATCCGTATTTAAATGGTGACCCACAAAGGAAGTGGAGGAATACTAATACACTTTTTTGTTAACAATTTTGATATCTGCCGTCCAACCTAGTTTTGTCACCATTCTCACACAATTCTAATTTCAACAATAGGTTAGGAAGAATCTTTTGGCATTTCATTGAATGAACCATGCCACATTTTTTTATAATGACACTTTTAGTTGCATTTGAATAATCGACATAAGTGATTACCGTTGTCTATTTGTTCCACTTGAATAGTCGAGAAATCATATGAAGCGCAATGCATGCTTAATACTATCCCAATCACATGATGTTTATCGGATATTGAATTAAACAACCGAAGATCATTGTGATATTTTTGTGGAAAAAGATATCCACGAGCCACTCATCTCTTTTATCCTAATTGATTGCACTTTCTATATATGGGATTTCCATGTATGGGGTGCACCCAACCATAATAATTATTTCCTACAATTAAACAATAAGTCAATGACATCTATCAAAATAAATACAATAGAGTACTCATTGCTTACTTCTTACTTAAAAATAATTTCTTTTTACGCTTAAGATATAGAATGAATTTCCCAACTAGAATGGATGAGCGTCGATCTTAGTTTCTACTTCAAAATATTTCCTTTCCGAGAGTAACAAATGCTCTATGAGTGTTGTCCACTCAAAATTCCCCTGCTTTTAAGAAGTTGAAAATTAAAATTTTGAGGTTAAGTGTCTTTTCTGTTGTCCTGATAATGTGAAAAGTCAAGAAATTGGGAAAATCTATGTTTTTGGGTCATTTTGTGTGTTTTTCGGGCCTGTCGGACATTTTTGTCCCGCGTGTCCCAGGTTCATTTGGGCTCTTTGTTCCCCGATCGGCGGTTTACCCGAAGTCCGTTCTTTTCGGGCCCGTCGGAACTTTTTGTCCCACATGTCCCAAGTTCGCTGGACCCGTTGTTCCCTTTTCGTCCGATTCGGCCGATTCGCGTATTCCACGTACTTTCGTCCCGCATGTCCCAAAAGCATTTGTGCGTCTTTTCCCCGCATCGCCCGAATCGGCCGAACCACGTACTTCGCACTTTCGCGTCCCTCGTGTCCCAAATGAACCAAGTGCCATTCGTGCTAATTTTTCCCACTCTACCCGAATATCTTGCTTTTCAATTTGGTAGATATGTATTTAATGCACATTTATTACCTTTCTCTCTCCTAAATGGCTATATAATGAACTACCCCTATGCATTTTTACACACTGCTTTCATGCTATCTATTGCTTGAACCCTTGCAACCAAAATTTCTACGCGCGTATCCATTTCCCTTGCGATTCCATCCCAAGTCTAGCTTGCAGCTTTGCTCTCCGAGTTACTATCAACATGAAGATCAAATTCGAGGCGGGAACAAGTTTCACCACTCGAGTTTGCCGTTCCCGATATCGGGGACAGTGAAGTTCACCACCTTGATTTTGGGGATTTTTGGGCAAGGATGACAGATGCAAACCCTTCAGCTATGGCATGATGATTCATGTGATGTGAGCTTGGAGTTCACCGGTGGCTTCCCAATTTCGGTACAATGTGAGACATTGTACTCGCATGGAGCTCATTTCGATCCCGACTCAAGCGAACTAACGAATGTGCATGGAGAACTCATTGCTAAGTTAGATGCCTGACCATTAGCAACGCCCTAAGGATTCCGAGATGGACAATGCTATAGTTATCTCCTAGAATCAAGCATAGGCCCTTTTTGATCAAGACAACGATAACTATAAGGCGTGGGTGGCAAAGTCTGGCTAAAAACCCTAAGAAGGGGCATCTCGTGCATCCAAGACTCTTTTCCGTGTGGATTTCAATGAAGAATTGTCGATTTTATAATCTCGCTGGCTCGGGTCATGGGTTTACCCTCTACAAATGAGTTCCATTTTGGATGTGCCCGCTTATCAATATGGTGTGCGAGGGAACTCAAAATATCAATCAAGGGAGAGATCATTAGTATGAACCTAGCAGAGCAACTATCAAATGTGCAACAAACTAAGAAATTTTATATGACTTCATACCTGATGTATACTCTGGCAGCATCGAGGCAATGGTTTGGTTTCTCATACATCGATGCTCACAAGGATGACCCCGTGTATGCCTACTGCCCGCAGTTCACCCTGGAAACCAGCAATCATAATTTCCGAAGGGTGAATGATGCTTTCACCATGTACATTGTCAAAGCTACTTAGAGAGCGACACATGAGAGATTTTACGATGAAGCTATGAATCTGATATCACACTACGGTGCCTACTTTATTCAATTCAGAAAATTTTCCTATATCAGGCTTGCCGGCTATGAAAGCACTCCCCTCAAGCTTCCTATGTTCTGCAATGACAAAATGGCCTTGATAGAAGTATGCAGAGCAATTGGACAAATTGCATAGAACCTGCAGGGATAAGAAAATTACTGGATTGCATTTCCCCATCTCTTTGGGAAACTACACCTGCAAAACAGCCCTGGACGCACAAAATATAGAAAGAGCCCTAGCTCCCATTACGGTCCATTTCTTCAAGCCAAGAACTTGTTTTGACTTGAAGAAGTTTATTGAGTAGAACATCAAGATCACCTATCATCATAGAAGGTGGAACCATGAGAGGACTATTGGGGGTGAATGTGATGATTTTGAAGCAAGAAGGAGGCATTATGGCAGGTTTTCTACAATTGATTCAGGAACTCAATTTGTACCAAGTTCCTGAAGGGCTTCAAGATGATAATTCTGACCTGTACTCATATGAGTATGACAATGTGGTCAAACACACTCCCTTGGAGGACTTGGATTGGTTCAAAAAGGAGAAGGATGATTTGGCTGAAATCCTGGCTCCAGTCTTAGTCAGGACCAAGATCTGGTTTGATAGAAAAGTCCGTGAACTTAGGAGGCACTCAGGGGAATCCTCCTCCAAGGATGCTTCAACACCAAGGAGGGAAGCATCGACACCCAGATCAGAAGCACCTGTGCAAACCCCTCCTGCCTCGTCAACTCAAGGACCTGCAGTCTCTACTCCTTCCTCATCCACCCAGGTGTATCAGAAGAAATTCAAAGAAGTTAAGAAGGAGCCTGTGGAAAAAGACCCCCGAGGAAGCATGTAGAATTGCCTTCGGGACCAGAGAACATTATTGTTCTCAGTGAAAGTGAAGAGAGTGAAGTGCCAGCTCCTGCAAGCGCCCCTGAAGTTCCAATGGATAAGGATAAAGAAGTCCAGAGCACTGAACTTCCAAGCACTGTTGACTCCTCTGCACCAGGAGCCCCAAGCGCTCCACTCATATCTCAACTCGAGGCAACAACAGTACAAACCTTGGGCGCCATGAGTTCTCTGTCTCTTGGTCCTCTTGCCCCACCTGCTTCTTCCTCCTCCTCTTTCGCATGGGTGCAACCTCTTGTCGACAGTAGGAAGAGAAAGTCTTCCTCCCGGATCTCAGGACCAAATTTTGATGTTGTGGCGGCCTTGTTAGGCACTACTACTCCTCCTTCTCGTGCCAAAAAAGCCAAAACTACCTCCAGGATAGTGTCTGACGCTCAGGGCCAACAATTCCTGGAGATAGCCAAGCCTAAGGTAGACAAGCCAGAACAAGATTTGCAAGCGTCTGATCTTGAGCTCTCAAGAATTCCCATGGGAGAATCTACCCCTGAAGGCGAGATCCACAATCTTCAGGAAACAGTCACCAGAGTCATTGGGAGGGTAGAGAAAGGGCAACAAACCATAGAATAGTTGGAAGAACAAGCCCAGATTCTTACAAGTTTCATCAAATCTCTTTTGTCCAAGGACAAAGTTTTGGACCCTACCCCATTGACTACTCTTCCACCACCTGTAATTTTGAGCCAAGATGAAGTACAAAGTATCAAAGATATGCACAAGTATTCCGTCTATGGCAGAGCTATGGAGGCCATGGTGGATGATATGCTTGTTGCAGGATTGAACTTCATTGATGAAGCTTTCAAACTCCACGGGAAGGTGAACAACTTGCAACAGAAGCTCTCCTCCACTATTGGGAGCATTGATAAAGAACTTAAACTTTGGAGCAGTTGCATAGTAGACCTCCGCCTCATGGGACAAACAGATGAAAACATTTTATTGGCAAGCAAGGTCTTTGAAGATACAAAGGATAATTTGTCAAAGTCCTGGGTCTACAACGTGGAATGGAAGATCAAGGTCCTGGAGGAGGCTTTGGGAGAATTAAGGAATAGCTGGCAGAAGGGTGAGGCCTTCAAAACACTAGTTATATCTGCCTTTAAAGATATACATTGCCATCTTCATGATGAGACTTCTGGTGTGCCTCTCACTTTACAAGAAATCAAAGCTCAATTCAGAGCTTTTGTCAAAGGGGATCTATTCAAGGAAAGCTCCATTTCCAAGGAAAAAATGAAGGAGATCTGTTCTCTTCAATCTGCCATAGAAGAAGCCAATAAAGATTATCATACTCATGTCGAGTTCGATAAGGAAATGGAGAAGTGCCTCGGATTTTGGACTCAGTCTACCGCCAACACATCAGTCCCACGTGGCAGAGACATAGCCGAGGCGTTGAAGAGATTCAGACAACGGATCCTTAAATCAGTGGGTCCCTCCCAATCTTGAACGCTTGTCTTCTTCTCCTGATTCTTCTCCTTCTTCTCTTCTTCATCATGAATTTATTGTATTTAGTTGGGGTATTGCGATTTTTAGCCCTTTAACTAATCATTAGTTAAAAGAAGTAGTTACCGGGAGTAACTAATTTGTAAACTATATAATGGCCTCTCCTCGCCATTTTGAGAAAGGAGGAAGGAACTTGGCTTATTTCTAAAAGTGTAAATAAATCTTACTGAAGGATTTTTCATTCTTTGTCTATCCGGTTTCCTTTATTCCTAAGCTATTCATTTAATCTTGTTAGATCATTTATCGTATTATCTTTGAGAAGCTTTGTATTCTCTTAGATGTTATTTACGAGAACTTTGTGTCTTTTCAAATTTCATCTTATTAATGTGATACAAATGATCTTATTCCAATTCATTGTACCCTCGCATGCATAAGGAATTACTCTGTCATCTATAATTCTGAATGGTGCCTTTATGCTCGTTCTCGCATTTTCATTCCTCAGTCCTTTTGTGATTGATGATCCTTTTAGAAAACACTTTCATAATATCCAAGTTCTGTAGTAAAATCATGCTTTGTATATGTGTAAATAGGTTCGTTTTTTAATAAGGGAACCTCTCCCATTAAAGAGGAGGGACTTCTTGTCCACATTGTTGCTCTTCTTGAAGTCCTTTTGACGACCAACAATGAGTAGGTATGTGTTTTTGATTATTATTTTTATAAATTAAAATTAAAATTATTTGATTTGGTATGAGAAATGATGTATGATTATGGGTTGTATGGATCTCTCTATTAAAATGGGCAACCATATACTTTTAAAGTTTCCTTCCTATTTAATAAAGTTACTTCTTTCTCAAATGTATTATCTTTAGTTTGGAGAGGATTTTGTTTTCCTTCGTCTTATAAGTCCTAAATGTTATCGTGCTATCTCTTCCATTATGAGAAAAAGATTTATTATATGTTTTTTCAAAGATATGGGTTGTATGAATCTCTCAATTAAAGATGGCGACCACTCGTTTTCACTCCCTACATTTATAATAATACTTTTGTGATTTTTTAGCTGGAATGAATTTCTCAATGCTCATTATTAGTCAAGCATTTTTCCACATGAAAGAGTGCAATTTAAAATATGATAGCCTTAAAAGTTACTTATCTCTCAAATGTATTATCTATCACTAGGTCGGAGATAATTTTGTTTCCCTAGATTTGTTTTCTAAAAGTTGTCATGTTGTCCAAGCATATGATTTATTATATGATTTGTTTGATTTGAGTTGTGAGTTCACACTTAGACTTGTTTATATAGATATTAGCAAGTCTAAGTTTTGATTAAAACTACAACTCTCATGTTAATCTTTACGGGAGTTCATTTAATTATTGTTGGGGTAAAACTAATTGTGCACAACAATTTACTAAGTGTTCAATTATATTTTATTCTTATATTTTTGATATTATCAAAACAATGTTTTAGTTGTTGTGTAACCACCTCATAGGCCTATTTAATTTGTATAAGATAGTAGATTGTGGATATTGTAGAGGAAATAATATGGAGGCAGTTTTTAATTTTTTTGTATGGTGTGTTGGTTGTGGTAATGGTGCGCTATTGTTGCTGATCCCGAGAAGCCTTAGCTTCTTTGATACTAGAAATGGGTTGCATGATTATGATTTGTATGAATATCTCAATTAGAATGGCTGGCCACACATCTTTGATACTACATTTATAATATTTTGTTTACTTTTCTAATTCAAGTTTATGATTAATTTATTAATTTTTTTGATTGTTTAATTACCCTTGAATAGTAAGGCTTAAATAGTCGGTACTGTTTATTAAAGATAGTTTAAATTGGGAATATAACATGCTAGAGTATGAAGTATTCAAGTCAAACAATTTCACAAAACAATCAAAGCATCTAACACAAACGCAACCAACGCCATGAGGAAATCAGTGAATGTAGAAGGTTTTGAATTGTTTAAACAATAATTGAAGTGATTTTCAATTCTTGGGGGTCGCGATGGGTTCTACGAAATAATTTTTTTGAATGGATTACGTGAGGGGAGTGGGATTGGAAGGAAGGAACCTAGACGAGTGAGAGAAGTAGTTCTTTTATGGAGGTTGAAGATGAAGATGGGATAACACAACAAGACATGAAGCGATTGCGTATGCTTAACGAATCCCAGATCCGAGTAAGGAAATTTTAAGGATGGGAGGAATGAAGATATAGAGATGGATTCAAATTATGATTTTAGTTAATTGGTCTTCATAGAAAATGAGATAACCACGGATGAATCTTCCTTGTTGACTCTAGAAAGAAATACAAGGGATTCGTCTTTAGAAGTTGATGAAAATGGCCTATGAAATGAGGAGAAGGAATGTATTGTTAAGTTACAGGAGAAGTTTGAACATACGAAACCTTCATAACGAGATAAAATTTGTAAGATTTCAGTGCCCAAAGGAAGGGTTTAGGGTAGAGGAAGAAAGTTTCTCCGGGGAAATTTTGGTACTCTCTCTTTGGGGAATTGGAAGAAATGAATTGTATTGAAACCTTGACATAGGAAAACTCACAAAATCCATTTTGAAGGAAATTGAACATACGGATCAATCCTCTTCTGTCATGGGTGGAGAACTTCTATTGGGAAAGGAAACATTTGAGGTTACATCTAAAGATTGGTTATTGCTAGATGTGGAGGATAAGGTGGTAGATGGTCAGAAGCACTGAAAAATAGGCTACTTGGAAGGGAATCAATACAGTCCTCAGGATCTGAGAAGAACAAGGTTTCAAATCAAGTCCTCAGCTGGGACCCGAATTTACAATTTTAGGTGAGGTATATGGGTGGCTTTGAAGGGATGACAATTTATTAAAAAAATTAGATAAGAAAAAGTTGGAAATGGGCTGAATTACAGAGTTTATATTTTTCCCTAATTGAAAATTTGTTATCACTTCTATTTCAGAAAAGGAGAGGGATTATGTATTAAATCTATGCATCTAGTACCGTTATAAATGTAGCATTGAAGTAAGCATGTGGAATGGAAACACAAGAAACCAACCCAATGGTCACATGCAAAAATCTGGATTAGGATTCTAGAATATAAAATTTGTAAGATAGATAGGGGACTCTTTTGGCAAGTTTTGTAGGGTGAATTCCAGGTTTTGGGATGAAATTTTTGATGAATTCATTCGGTTGGAGATTTGGGTAGATCAAGACTTTCTCATGCTTCCTTCATTGATGTTAAAATTGTATGGTGAAATGTGGCTTCATGGCAATGTTTACGAGTTTCCTATAACTAGACAATGATATATTTGTAAAAATACAACTCATTTGGATAGAGTACACCCTTTAAAGAAGGTGAATGGTTATGGAATTAATACTTTTTATTCAATCAAACATATAAAAAGACAAACCCCCTAAGATATAATGATGAATGGGAATCTATGCATAAGAGGATAATGAGGAATTATGGCAAATTAGAGAAGGTTAGGTCAAGAGAAAATGGGTAAGCTTAAGTGGCTCAAAATATGTCTATAATTCAAACTACGAATATGGGTTTCAGAGGCCTTTGATTTTTATGTAAAATTTTAAGGAAAATTAATGTTGGTGTTTCCCATGATAATAGGAAATACCCTTTTATGATTTCTTAGTTTTTAACCCCCCTGACATGGCCCTCCTAGCTTTAGAATATGGGGAAGCATTAAACAAGCTATAGAAGGTCATAATGATAAATATGAAACTTGTTTTATATAAATGATGTGGAAATAATCATTAACGAGTAAATATGATTGCGTGGAAGTACATGGAAATCTAAAACAAAAGGAGGGGTTTTACATTTGTGAGAAAGTTTTATGGGATTTGGAGAAACAAAAGAAGATTTTTTGTTGTATCATGTACAATGGGGGATTTTAATAAGGATAAAACTAGATAATCATTCCTCACTAGAGGATGATGTTACTTCGAGAGGATTGTTGATGAATTAGGATGGTTACAAATGTTTTAGATGTTTCAAGGGGTTGATGAAGTGATTTCTCTAGAATTTGTGCAATATTGGAATAACAGGGTGGTGAATGTTTGGGGTATGGTAATTATGATTTTAAAATAGGAATTGGGATGAATTTTGAACATCTCAAATGACAGTAAAAATGGATTGTGGTTAAACAAAGAGAGAAGCATTGTAAGGGACGAGTTTCTCCTCCTAGAGAGCAAAGTCAATGACATTAGTAAAGGAATATTTCATACTTCATTGCCTACACATTGGCCGATGTGGAATTATACATTCTCAAATATATTATGTGTGAAGGTAAGTATTCTTTTCTTTAATCATACCATTTTAATCTACTCTCTCATATAATACACAAGAAAATGGTAAGTGTAACGTTATTTTTATTAAGATATCTAGAAAGTATGGTTATGAGGGAAAAGGGTGGAAACATAACTACCTTGGCTCACTAGGGAATCATAAGATTTTGATTATGGATGGAATTAATTCATTAACCAAAGCATTGTCATGGGATGTTTTATGTGAGTCCAAAATTTCATGGTGACTCATAAAACAAACAAGAGGAAACTAATTCTATCCCCTCAACCTCCTTATTGGGAGAATCTAGGGAACCGGGAGAAATGATAAATTAAAATTAGGGAATCCTATTTTAAACCTTGAAGGTACCATAGACTCTGCTAAAAACCTAGAGAAATTTGATAGAAGAGTTCCTTGGGGTGGACCTTTCTATAAGGATAGTAAAGAGAAAATGATTGGATTAAAAATAGCTATGAGGGAGCTTGGAGAAGCCATTGTTGAAGGTGGCGAGGGTAATGAATATGTTCGAGCATAAAAGGTTCTCAAGGAAATGAATTTAAGGTTAGTGAGTTTGAAGGAAGAAAGGACCACACTCAAATTGAATTGGAACAAATGATTTTTAGTTTATAATCAGCAGTAGATGGAGGCACTAAAAATTGGGCAAGCACCACGACCATGGAAAAACTATTTCTCATGGTAAGTATGGCTGGTAGGGAAGCAGAAAGCAGAGGATAAGTATGGGATTTCATGTCAAGATATGGCTATGAAAACAAATGGTACATTCTTAGATAAACTTCCTCTTTTAGAAAAATACTAACAAGGATACAACAATGTGGAATTATAAAGGAGGGTTTTGGAAAATGTAAGGATACTTTGAAGGATTATGAAGAAAAATACTAAATATAGGTAAAAATCTAGAGAAATTATTTTGGAGTTGCTAGTAAAATAGAGAAAATGGGAATAACATATTAAAATCTTACATGAAAATATTTTCCTCTCATGCTCAGTTGGGGTAAAACTGTCTGAGTGCAGAGAACCTCCTAGATTCTATGTTATGGTTCTTAAAGAAAGTTGGCGAAGTTTCGATTGGGTACACTTTCTTCTTTTCTACGGATAAAAATCTCAAGAGGTAATTTTTTATGAAGTGTTTTTCTCTCTACAAAAGAACAAAAATATTTTGTGTGAAACTTATGTACATAATTTGGTACTCCCATTAAATGATACTTGGAACCCCAACCCTTTTTTTAGTGATGTGGCGTTGAGGGATTTCTTGTCATACATAAAAATGAGGTTATGGTAGGAAGATAAAGAGATACTTATGCCATAAAATGAAGAATACAAGTCTCTATGGCTAAGAGAAAAATATTCTAAACTTGTTGCAATTCAAGAGGATTATAAGAAATTACGAAGAAATATTCATATTGGGAACATGATGGATGACATTAAGAAAGCATTGGTAGACTTAGGGTAGAATAATCCTCAAGAGTTGGGATTTCGGGATTATAGTGGCGGTTGTGTTTGATGGCAACTCCTCTCACTATATCTAAAGCAATGAGAATTGATGTCTCAATGAAATGTGGGTGAGGAAAGACTAAGAGATAATTTTTACATTAGAGTGATGAGTAAAAATGGTATCAAGTGGATGGGGCTAATACTTTATCTACCATTCATATGGATACTACTATGGCATATACAAATAAAACTCTCGTGGACCAAGAAGAAGAAACGATTTGAGGCTACCCTCAACTATTATTAAAAACTCGATGATTCGACCAATTTACCATTGGATACCTCTGTTATGTGTCAAATATTAACATTAAACTAAGAGGAAAGTAATGGAAGAAGGGCCTCTGTCAAAAAGAAACACTATTTTCGAAGTTGCTATGAAAATGATCGCGATGATATAATTATGCTACAAAAGATACATATGACCTAGTATTTAGTATTTACTATTTTTACTTTGGGTTTATGTTTAGGGATGTACAATTGTGATGGTTATTTGGTTTTGGTTTTTCTTTTTCTATAACGATCAAGACGTTATGTAAAATTTTCTACTATTAATATAAAAGGAAGAGGTACCCACTAACCTATTTTACCGATCAAACAAAAAGATAGTATAAAATTTTATGGAAAACTATGATGTTTGCATTGTTCAACTAGCTAATTGATTTTTATTGTTAAGTGATTTGCACAATTCAATTGGATGAATTTATTAAATAATTTATTTTATTGTTTTTTTATTAAGGGAAAATAGTTTTGAAGGGACTATACCCTGTATACAAAAGGGCTCAAAAGCCAGATAGTAAAGATGAGAGAAGCAGCCCAAAGAAGGGCAAAACAGTCAACCAAGGAAGGCTCAACAACCAAATATTACAATATAGGTGAAAAAAGGATCTAAACGTATAAAGATCCAGAAATGAGAAGGAAAGATCAAAAAGGAACCAAAAGAGAAACAACATAAAGAGCCCCGCCACAAAATGCACCTCCCAGAACCGCCCGATGACACCACATCGCAGCCAAAAACAGCAACACAACAACCCTTTACTTGATGGCTCACAATTTTGGTCTTGATAGCTGTAGTGACATGAAGAAGGCAATGGCGGTGGGCTCGAGAGGAGTCTTGTAAATCTGCTTGGGCACCGCAATGTCCCTTTTCTCTTTAGGGCCCCATATGTCCTCATTGATCCCACTTAAACCGCAAAACACTTGTGGACATGTTGTTCAATGAAATTATAAATGCTTTTGAGGGTAGACAATATGCAGTCATTTCAGCTTTTAGCATTCCCCAATCTGCCATCTAAGGAGGTGTAGTTTCTTGAAGACTTCACCAATAACCCCTCTTCCTCCTCACTTTGAAGGATCCTTTTACCCTTAGCTCTTTCCATGTTTTTTATAGCCCCTTTGAGCTCTTGTATCTCCTTTTCTAATTTGTCCACCCTATCCAAAGGCAATTCCTCCTTTTCTAATTTATTTTTATTGTTAATTCTACAAACTACATTTTTTATTGTAAATGAATTGTAATAGCATTATGTTATTAAAAAAAAGATATGTAATTATTATTTTAAATGATATGCGCGATTTACTTTTAACAAATGTTGATGTTATTTAATTTATATGTAATATTTTTAATTTCATTTTTGACTACTCGTTTGATTTTGTATAATGTAGGCTGAAATTATTTAATTTATGTGTAATGTCTAATTCATATTATGACTATGTGATTGATTTTGTATAACATTAACGATGAATTTATTTTTAATCTAACTCAATTTATTTAAAAATATTTGGACTATAGAGTTGATGTTATTGTATTTTAGGACATACAATTTTGTATATTCTAAGATGCACTTGTATTTACATTTATGAACAAACACTTGTGTCGACACCATTATTCATACCTATTTATATGCCACTCATAAAGAAGATTATATTTAGTGGTTACCCTTAAATCAAGGTTTGTCTATTTTGAGATTTTATTCCTAAAGACATAATCCCTTATTAGAATAAATATTCTTACTTATCTATATAATAAGTTGGAGGACATTGATGAAAAAATGAGGTTCATTATAATATCCTAGTGAGGAGGGTTATGGCTCTCCCTCACACACGAGCTTATAATATTACAGTAGTTATTATACCTTGATATATCTATGTTTATATTGATTTAATGTTTTATAAGTATGGGCATGCACTTTAAGGTGATAATCTTGAGATTTTATTCAAATATCCTAAAATGTGTACCAAATTCAATATCATGGAACCTTCCAAAATTATAATAGGTTCTTAATTCTGAATTTGATGAGATAAAATATGATGTGAGTGTTTCTCAAAGAATGATTTTGAAACAAATGTTGACCACATAGATAATGAGAGCTCCAAAAGAAAACAAGCGTGAAGAAAAAATATTAACACCATATGTGGTGATGACACACACACATTCAAGTGGATGATCTGACCATACTAGATATTTGAAAGGTACTACAAGCATCTTTTTGTGTTGGTAGAGATATGAAAGGACATACCCATTTCAAATGCTTCTTAGTTATAGAAAAAATAAACATGATTGGATAATAGTTGAGGCCATCAAATAAAATTTGATCATGTGATTAACTCCAAGAGGGGGTTAAATCTTAATAGGTAATTGAATGTGTTGAAGGTGATGCTAAAAATTCCTCAAAAAATGATAATTTTCCGTGAAGACTACAATATGATGTGCAAATGTATCAAAATGGGTGAAAAATCATGTCCCATTGACTATATGTCAAATATTACACATAATATGAATGTCCTTATGGCCGCCATTCCATGTTATCGAAATATATGGGTGTTAAACCATTGTAACTTTCAAGTAAAATAGGAAATGATGCTAAATATTAGAATATACCCAAAACTATAGGCGTTAATCATGGAATTGATTTCCAATATGTCGATAATATCCCTCATATAAATAAATGCATGCAAAATATAAATGAGGGGATATACTTAATAACTGAACAATATATTTTGCATGATCAAGACACGAGTGAAATAAATCCGATACAAAGTTGTTTCAAGAACCAAATAATGAAATTTATTTAATGTCATCAATAAAAACTATCCTCGATATGAGTCTTGAAAATTTCCATAATGAAACCCATTCATAGGTGAGGCATCATCATAAATAATTGGTAAATCCTTAACAAATGTAAAAATTAAATACAATAGAAAATTTTCTTATGACATAAAATTATACTTATAACTACAATAATGAATTCCTCTAAGAAAATATACATTTTTAATTTTTTTATTAAGATTTTTTTTTCTTATGTGAAATTTATCACAAACTGAAGCATAAAATTTCGGGTGGTAGATAAAAACTAAGAATAACTAGGAAAGAAGCCAACATATTTAAAAACCACATACATCTTTACAAATCTCTTGAAAAGATAGGTATTCTACAAAAACTTTCACTTAAAATACCATTGCATGACCAAGATATTTCTTGTCGAAATTAAGTGTTCAAAAAGTGGAGAAAAATCTTGAGGGGTCATCTATAAAAGAAACTATGCAAAGCGTGTAAAAATGTGTCCAAAACGAGCAATAAGTTCAAATGTAACTCAAAACCAAAAAGATGGTGTTACAAATTATTTAAAATAAAATAATTTCTAAAGATAAGAAAATATTTTAGAATTTGCATGTTTATATTTATAGCATTTTATTTTAAATTTTACCCAAAATTTACGCTTTTAACCTTTTGATTTTCAAAACAATATTTTTATTATTTTTCATGAAAAATTGAATTTATAAAAATTATGCAAAAGGTAAATTTAGTAGTAAAAGACATGCGATAAATGAGTATTGTAGATATGTTTTGAATGATATTTTCAAACATTATGGATGCACGATGGAATAAATGAAAACTCTCCTAGAAATTCTAAAAGCTGATGACAAAACAAACAAGATCCCTTTGATGCAAATTTGATAGAAAACTCACAAAATTGAAAAGGAGATGATTTTTAAAGATGAAAAATAATCCATGCAATGAAATGAAGATTAGGAAAGATATGAAACCATATTATATTTTTGAAGGGCCCACGATATATTGAATATGGCATAAGTAAAATAAGAAACTTCAAGCATATCAACCATAAATAACATTTGCATATTTGTGAAATATTAAAGCAATATAAACACAAATATGTAAATATTGATTGATACCATGATATATTAAGGTCATATTGTCGCATGCAACACTCAATGCCGGTTCAATATGGTAAAAAGACAACCAAACATCCCGATCAAAGGTGATAAAAAAATAAAGGTGGTAATAATTTTAAAAAAGGTATTTAATTACACGACGGTTATGATTACCTCAGTAACGAAAGTAACATGACTAATTCATGACATACGGTGAAGCATCACCAAACCACAATCACAAATGACAAGGAAAATTATAAATTTTTTTACGCCGTTAATACAACAATGTTAACGACCATTCGGGACAAGAAGTTGACTTAACGATGCTCCCTAAAAAAGTTGTACAAATTACGGATATTTTTATAAGCATCAATGATAAATATATCATGACGATTTATAAGGTAAAAGTACTTCAATAATGATAAACTTATCACACGTAAAAGTAATTACGAGTTTAAAATCAAGATATGGAAAAGTTAATAATCGTTTGAGAACGATTAATATATTATATAATTTTTTAAAAATGGTTTATGGAAAGGAAAAATTATATAAAATGGTCATGGGTCCCATTTCATCTCTCGAAATGGACCCATGCCTTCGAATTTATTCCACAAATAAATAAAAATTAAGTTAATTTATTCATCCAATATAAAGGTTACCCAAAACATAAACTCAACCATTAACAAGGTAAATCATTTAATCTAATTCATTTAAAAGTGCACTTGTTTGACTTAAGTCATCATGCACATCAAATCGAGCCCTAGGATCTAAGAGATCTCCAACCTTAGATTAGCTAAACCTCAAACTCAAATGAGAGGATACAAAGTGAAACCCAAAGTCTATTATTCATTTCCTCTCCCATTTTCATTCAAAGTGCTTGTTCCATTTTTTCTTATTTGCAGGTATGAGGAGGAGTTGATGGAGAGGTCAAGCAAGAGAGAGACTAAATGGATGATTATCCACTCCATTGATATTTACATATGCAGATCTTGTTTTCTCACAACGGTTTTTTTCTAGGGTTTCAAATTTAAAGTTTCCATTCCATCTTCTAGGTATGAACCTAAGGGATCTGTAAGTTCATTTGTTTTGTACTATTAATGTTTTTGATTAAGAGCCCATATCTAGGGAAAGATTAAGAGTAGTCTTATTTATTTTTATAAACCGTATATACTTTTTTATCATATGTATATATATATATATATATATATATATATATATAATATTAGTAACAATGTCGGCCACATTTTGGAGAGCCCCAAAGGGCAATGAATAAGGTTAAGGCCATAAGAGCCATTTATAGTAGAGTTAGCCATGGGCCGTAGGTAAAAGTGGGGGTTTTGAAAGGACCCTCATCCTTATACAAAATATCCCTCAAGGAAAGATATTACAATGAAGCAAGAAGAGAACAAGCCCATAGGTAGAAAACAAAAAGTCACAAAGGCTCGAACCTAACAAATCCTATTACATTGTATGAATATTTTTGAGAGTAGTGTTATTTGCTTCCTTAGTCAGAAGATAGATATTATATGACCAACACATCCATAACTTAATAAGATCCATACAATAGTTTTTGATGTTATTTCAAGTCATGTCTCGTGTATATTTTCCATTCTTTGATAACGAGAGAAGGCCTGTTGAAGTTTTCCAAGAATACCGAGAGTACATATTTGCTTCATTGGGCTCTTGTTGGGTAGGGGTGAAATTCTCCAAAGGCTCACGATGTTCAAAGCTCAGCTTGGTCAACATAACATAGATGCAGGGACATGGATCTTTGGGAGAGTCAAGGTAATCCAAAGAGAGACCCAACAAACATCATGTATTTATGAATCAATGCTAACTTCCATGGAAAAAGGGGGGAATCCTCGGGGCCTTGTGACCAAGGGTGCATAATCGATAGTAGCCATGAAAATGTCGGGGAGACATGAGGAGAATCGAGGCAAGCATCGGTAAGATCGCTAGAAGAAGAAGGAGAATCGGAGTTGGTAAGTGGTTAATTTATAATGGGAGAATGCTCTAAGGGTTCAAAAGTGATAAAGGCCGCTAGACAGGACAAGGGAGAGACATAAGTAAAAGAAAGGTGGAGACAATCAAACCAATTTGGCTAATGATCATGATATCTGAATTAGATTCGGAAGGGAGAAAAAGATGATGACGATGACATCAAGTAGAGACAACAGAAATAGGGGAGATGGAGGGCGAAGGTTGAGAAGGAGAATGGATGATACAACACTTCTCACCAAGATTAGGGGGGGAAGCGTGAAATGTCCTTTTGGGAAGCCGACATTTTAAAAATCAGATATAAAAGGCCTTGGTGGAGGAAAGGCCCTTCCTCTTCTCTAGCTAATCTGAGTGATTATTCAAGCGACTGAAAGAGAAAAGCCACAAATTTTACCTTCCTATCATGTCAAAGATGAGCAAGAAGAAAAGTTGAGGTCCATAGATCAATTTGTATCATCCCTCCAACATGAAATACCTCATCAATTTCTCTGTAACCCTATCCCATGGTTGTGGAAGTGAATCCATTTCAAATCCCGATTGATACTTTCTCAGTTTTTCACCATGACACAAGAAATCATCCAATTCTACCCAAAGAATGAGCATTTAAAATAAATGTCTCCCTCCACTGGGAGTCCATATCAGCACCGCTTATGGACTTGGAAAAATAAAAATTTTGTCTTGCCCACTTTAACTCTACCTTTCTTCCAGGATGCCAACACACTGCTGATCACTCAAACAGAGTGACCAAATAGTCTTTCCATGAATGAAATAACCCCATCACCTAAAAAATATTCCATACATCTAGGTGCCTTGACCTCTTCATCAGGAAGAAGGTTCAATTCTTTTGATAGGGCCACCCATAGTGAATTGGGAGATAGTGATATGAAATTGCTAAAGGCCTGATGTAGACATTGATTAAATAGTAATGGGAGCAACTTCAATCCAAAATTCCACACATGTCTCTAGGATTTCAAATTGAAATTTGCCCTTATTAATAATATAGTTGCGTGTGTAAAATCATTAAGAAAGACCCGTCCATCACATGAATGTGATCTATCAATGTTATAAATGGAAATAAATTCCACACATGTCATATCCTTGTCTCTACCACGCCAAAAAAGGTGGAACCCATCTTAGTTATGTTGTATCTAAGTGAAGCCACAATGAATAGGTTGGAGATAAAAATCAACAACCAAAAGGAATTATGTTTTTGGGTGAAGATCATTAGCAACAAGGGTAAGAAGATCCTCTAGGAAATATCCCATCCAATTCTTGTGACCATCTGAAAAACACCAATATTAGCCAAGAAGTCAACAACCTTGTTGCCCTCCCGGTAGATATGCTAAAACTTAATCATCTAAAAATGAGATTGAAGGGATCTTATATCTTCAATTATGTTATGTATGGTCCATTGGGAGGTTCATTTGAGTTGAGGATTCTTACCATATTAAGAGAATCACTTTCAACAATTAGTTGATCAGAGCCAATACTGAGTGCTAGTTCTATACCTTTAAGAATAACAAGGGCTTCAACCTTGTGGTTAGTACCAATCCCAAAGAAAATGGCTAAGGTAGCCAGGGGGTTACCAGAATCATCTCTAAGAATAACACCTCCACCAAAAGCACTGGGTTACCCTTGGTTGCACCATCAGTGTTAAGCTTCAGCCAACCCAAAGGAGGGGGAGACCAAGAGGTGTTAGCATGATCTAAAACTAGAAGGAGTGAACAAGGGGATGAGGAGTTGTCTAGGCCAAGGTTCCATAAGACTTAAAACCACTTTTTGTTTATGCTTCCCCAGATACAACAATTCAAGTTTTCTTGCAATCCAGAGACCACCATGTTGAAGACCTGCCACAAACCATGAGTTTGTTCCTTGAATATACGCCTATTCCTTTCTTTCCAAATGCCCCAAAGAACATGGGAAGAAGCATAGGTCCAGACAGGGGTAGAACTTTGTGAACAAATGGGGACCTCCATTGAGAAAAAGTTTCAAGAGAGAGAAGAAGGAAAAACCCATGCAATCCCAAATCTTTCCAAAAGGAGACACCAAAGAGAATGGGAGAAGGGGCAATGGAGAAAAAGGTGAGAAAAGATTTCCAAAGCATTAAGATAGAGAATGCAACGAATAGGTAGGGAGAAGCCCCTTCACTTGAGATTTTCCCCGAAAGGATAACATCCCTAAAGGAAAGCCAAGAGAAGAAACCAATTTTGGGATAACTTGAGGGATCTAGATTTGACATGAAGAGAGGTGAGCCACAAGGGGGGGTGAGGTCATGAGAGATAGGAAACTTTGATGAGAAACAACTAGAGGGGGAGCCCACCAGACATGCGCATCATGAGAGATGGAGAGAATTGGATATATTGAGAGGAAACAATAACTTAAGTCTGTCAATTCGCTGCAACTGGATCAAGCTACAACCTTCCCAAGGAGGGGATGCACCAACAAGGCTTACCACCATCTTTGTCAATGTAGCCATTGATCATCTTGCCACATAAAGTAGAGAGGGGTGGATCGGATCCCAGAAAGAATCTTCCGATAAAGGCTTGTCACCAATCCACCAATAATCATTCCAAAATCAATGATCAACCCATTACCCAAAGCACCATTTAGTACTAGCCTTTAGGAGATGGTGATGCTAGTGATATAGAATTCCTAGATGGTAGAGCCCCACATGAGATATTTGAAGATAAAAAGTCTTCGAAGAAGGGAGATATTTAGAAAAAGCAGCTGCACCCAAGGGGTGCATTCCTTTATGGAAAGCACCCAACCCAGCTTAGCCAACATGGCCTCATTCATCTTCGACACTTTTCTTAAACCAAGCCCTTAAATGCAGAGGGTTTGTAGGCTACATTCCAAGACACTAGATGTATTCTTTTACATTCTTCAGAACCAGACCAGAGGAAATGTTTTTGAATTTTTCTATACAGAAGACCGCCAAAGGCATCTTTAGGAGTGACATGAAATAGAGTGGAAGACTTTGAAGGGTTGTTTTAACAAGTGCTAACTTACCAACTTGGCTGAGAAGAGAGCCCTTCCAACCCACCAACTTCTTTTGGAATATTTCAATCACTTAGGGCCCAAAGGTTCTTTAGTTGTCTACCTTTAAAAGAGGGAGTCCTAAGTAGGAGGATGAGAGATCAGTGATGCTGCACCCAAAAATAGCCACAATATTTCTTTTCCTACTAGGAGGAGTGTTAATGAAGGCAATGCTACTTTTTGCAAAGTTAATAAGTTGTTGAAGTTGATTAGTAATAGTTGAGAATCTTCTTAATAGTTCTAGCTTCAAAACGAGGCTACACCAGGAGAGAGTATCATCCACAAATTGACTATGTGTTACCATTGGAACCCTTGGAAGTGATTTTTAAACCTGATATGGCCACAACATTTTTAGCAACCCCTAGGGCCCTACTTAATGTATCAGCCATAAGAATGAAGAGAAAGGTGAGAGAGGGTCACCTTGTCTAATACCCTGTTGTTAGCAAAGTAACCTTTGGAATACCATTCACCAAAATAGAGAAGTGGGGAGATGAGATGCAACTATGAATCCATTTGCACCATTTCTCACAAAAAGCCAAATTTGTTAAGAACTTTGCTAAGAAGGACCAACTAACCCTATCAAAATATTTTTGCATATCTAACTTAATTATCATCCCTATGATTTAGAGTGTTGAGCCATGTGAATAGCTTCATGAACAATGATAACTCCTCCTTGATGAGTCAACCTCCAATAAACCCATTCTGCTTGCTTAGAAATTAGGCTATCCATAAAAGGTTTCAACCTAGTAGCCAACATCTTAGTAATGATTTTGTAGGAAGTATTACAAAGGCTAATAGGATAGTAATTAGAAACAAGACTTGGACCCTAAGGATTTGGGTGCCAAAGCTCTAAAAAAGTATTGTTCCATTCTTTTAGAAGGGAGTCATTTCCTTGAAACTCATTTATCGCCTCTAGAAGGTTGTTTTAATAATATTCTAGAAGGTTTGAAAGAAAGTTATTGGAAAGCCATCGGGACCTAGAGATTTGTCTCCTTTCATAAAAAACCACTTTATGAATTCTTCAATGGAGAAAGGCTTAGTAATATTTTCATTAATTTCATCCGTAATCAGTTTTGGGATGTGTTGCAACATTTCCATAGCATCCTCATTCATTTATGGGACCCTCCTCCTTGAGAAGATTGGTATAGAAATTAACCAATTCCACCGATATAGCATCCTCAGTGGTCAAATGATTCCCTTCCATAGTTAAGAGCTCCTTAATCTTATCTCTGCTCTTATGTTTATTGGTAGTAACATGAAAAAACTTAGTATTGTGATCTCCATTTTGTAGCCAAAGAGCCCTAGATATTTGCCTCTAATAGATTTCTCTTCAAAAAGAGTATTATGAAAAGTCACTCAGAAACTTCAATTCTTGTTGATGCAGATAAAAAGTTCTACCAATTAATTCAATATGAGTAGAGACTTCAACTATCTTCAAAGAAAGTTGTTGTTTCCTTTCTCTTATGTCCCAAAAGTTTTGGATTTCCAAATTTTAAGTTGTTTCTTGATGAAGTTGAGTTTCTTTGTGAATCTGTACATAGTTGATCCCTGTATTTCCACCTCCACCAATCCTCTATGAGGTTGTCCAAGTTGTGGTTTTGTAACTAGGCCATTTCAAATCTGAAAGGGGGATTCTTAGTGTTTTGAAATTTTACTACATTCAAGAGCAAGGGCTATGGTCGGAAGTAGCCTTGGGGAGGGCTTCCAAATGGAAATCACTAAAGTGTGACAACCAATCCAGGGATCCAAGGACCCTATCCAACTGAATTTGGATATGATTGATACCTAATCTTCTATTTGACCAAGTAAAAGAAGCTCCATGAAGGTCAAAATCAAAGAACTCACCTTGTCTAATGAAATTGGAAAGAGATTCCATACTGCTACAACTAGCTAGAGCACCACCATGTTTTTCTAAAAAAGAGGGGTGTTAAAGTCCCAACAATGAGCCAAGGTAGATGTTTATAGCTACTTCTGAATTCCAATAGAGCTTTCCATATGTTATCCCTTTGAGATTCCATATTAGGGCATAAACATTGACTGCAATCCAGCCCAAGCTAGAGCCAATTTCTTGAAAGAATATACCCAAAAAATGAGGAGTATTAATGATGCACTCACCAAAAAGTATAGTAGGATTCCAAAATGTACAAAGCCCTCAAAATTACTAGCAAAAACATGGGAGGAAAAGGAGGCTTTGGGCCAAATCCTAGGAAGGATATTATCCTCTTTGAGTTTAGTCTCTTGTAACATGATGATATCAGGAGAATGCTTCAATCTGATTTCTTTTAGAAACTCTTCTTTTTTGGGGAGCATTGATCCCCCTAATGTTCCAAGAAAGAATATTCATTTCTTAGGTTTGGATTTCCCCCCACCCTCAATGGAGAGAGTACCTTGAGTTCCCTGAGAAATATTTTGAGAAGTTTTGAGCTGAAGCTTGACAATTTTGGAGGGCCTTCCATTATTTTTGTTGAGGCCTAGATCCCAAATTTTTTTATAGTTGCTTCTAGTTATTTTGGGTGGGCTGCAATCTTCAATCACCAAGGATGAAGGAGAGGGAAAAGAGGATTTTTCTTCCAAACAAAGAATGGGTGTAGGATAAATGTAATTAGAAGAGACTCCATTCTCAGAGGGTTGGGGAAGAAGAAGAGGAGGATTAGCATTCGGTGGAATATCGAGAGACATCGAAGTGAGGGGGAGGAGGGATATAAAGAAGGTCCACTTGAGCCATTGAAAGTGACATGGGAACATTTGAGGATAGGATCTCACCTTCTTCCAATAGAGATTTAAAAGGATTAGAAGTACCCACCTCTAGAATAGTTTTAGGGATAAATTTTCCTTTCAGCTTAGGGGAGAGTGCATGGTATTTTTGTTTTGGAGCAAGTTTTGAGGGACAAGCAAGGGCCTGTGACCAATGATTTTACAAATGGAACAAGCTTGTGGCACATATTCATACTCAATAGGTTGGGTCCAAGTACCAAAATCCAAGAGGAGATCAATAGATTTGGGAAAGAGGATTACTAACATCAACATTAACATAGAATCAAACATGAATGAGTCTTTATTTCATTTTAGTAGCTTGATCAACAACAATAAGGGAGCCTAAGGAAAGTGCAATACCTTCAATAATTGCAACACCCCAAAATTTAAGCGACCATCTTGGAAAAATAACCAAAATTGGAGCACGTGTCATTGTTTCAGTGTGAGGGTTAAAGCCAGGGTCAATTTCTGAAGATAGAATCCACACCTTCCAAAGAACCAAGGACCCCCAAGGAGAACTCTGGAAAAATCCTCTTTATGCCCAAAGGTGAAAATGATAAAATCATTTGGAATCGTTTGTAATCTCAAGGGGACCGTAGGGGCGCATTGACATGAGCCCATTTTTTGATATATTCCAAAGGGGGTATTAGGCCCATTAGTTTACCTATCAAAGAAAGATCCCTCAAAGCCAAAGCTGCATTCGTGATATGAGAAGGAATCAAAAGGAAAGCATCCCATCCTACAACAAGGGCTGTAATTTTACATATTGTGCCACCTTAGGGAACCCGATGACAACATCTTTCCATGATATAGGGGGAATCGCGACGAGGAATCACTATAGCCATCGGGAGGGGGTTAGAGACCGGACCAGGAGGATCCAACATAGCATTTGGAGAGCCGCGTAGAAAATTCAAATCCAAATCCCGTGTTCACAAGAAGACAAGGTTTTTTTCCGAATTGTTGAATTTTTTTCTATCTACTTAAAAATTATTAACAAATATATATATATATATATATATATATATATATTTAAGAAGATAAACATTCTCGAAATAACCAGATTCAAGACAAGTTTTCTAGCTTGGTATACACACACTTACATACATACATACATACATACATACATATATACATACATACATACATACATATATATATACATACATACATACATACATACATACATACATACATACATACATACATATATATATACATACATACATACATATATATATATACATACATATATATATACATATATATATATATATATATATATATATATACATATATATATATATATATATATATATATATATATATATATATATATATATATACATACATATATATATATATATACATACATATATATATATATATATATATATATATATATATATATATATATATATATATATATATATATATATATATATATATATATAAACATTCCGCAATAACTGCTAGATTCAAGACAAGTTTTCTAGCTTGTTAGTAGAAATACATTTTTAAAAAATATATATATATATATATATATATATATATATAATTATATCTCGTATCTATTTGTATATATGTACATATATTCACAAAGTTATTACATTGTATTATCACCAAAATATAACGATGTAAATCAAATAGAAAAGATATGGTTTTCTTGATAGATATTTTTATTCACAATTATTCTAATATAAGATGTTTTATTTTATTTTTTTGATATTGGACTAACTATATTTATGCTAATAAGATGAGAACAACCAAAAACTATAGCTTTTTAAATAGTACAACAACCTCATTTTCAACCATTTAGAACAACAAGATAAAACTTGGAATGCTATAGTTTTAATTTGTAAACTTACTAGAACAATTTGTATGATATTTTTTTTATAAAAAACACAACCATTGCATGATTAATTGAAGGAGAATTTAAACCCAAATATAAAATTTATTTCACTTTTCCTTAATGTATTTGAAGAGGGTGAAATAAGGATTTGTATGATAAATCAATTTCGAAACAAGATGAACAATTCCATTAAAAACATGCAATAAGATGCAACATTTGAACAACAACTAATAATTCTTAAGTAAGAATTCCAACAACAATATATTTAAAGTAATAGTCCATTCCATGAGAATAATTCATTCTATTTGACATAGATTAACAAGAAGGAAAACTATCTTAAAATACAAGTACAAAATCCCTCCACTTAATGTGGAGACAACATGTCAAAATTGTTCCAAAATTACAACTCCTTTATAGGCAAATTTTGTAACCTGTAACTCCAAATGAACTCCAACCAACTCCAAACCAGTAAGAGGAGAACCTCCAAATCACAAGAGAAAGTTCCTGGTTGACCACCCAAGCAATTGACATCATTGCATGCCGCAAAGGAGTCAAAGGTGGCATACTAGCTTCTTCCCAAGCCCATGGGAAAGAGGAAACCCACCCAACTAGAGCATAGGAAGAAATTCAAATGCCAACACATCTCGAGACTTGTTTTAACACATCAAAACACACATAATTAACCAAAACTTTTTAGCTAACAAGCTCAATGCTTCTACTTGGGAAGAGGGGATGGGAATATCATTTTATGAAACCATAACACTATGCCAAAACTAAATATAACCCATTATCTCTCCATGGATTTAGCATCTTATTATTTCTCCAAATACTCCCCTTATCTCTCCAAATTCTCCCCCAAGAAGGCTTTTCAAACTTAGATTTTCCTTTTTTGAGGGCAGGATGAATTTCCAACCCAAATGGAAATCCATCCCTACCTACAAACCAAATGTAGGAGAAGTTCCCAAAAAAAAGGAGGAAATTCCTCCCTCTTCCCATTCAATCTCCAAAACCCACACCCCTCAAGGGTGGGTGGAGTAAACAAAGTAAACCAACACAACATTCAAACACCACATTTCATACCAAAACATAACATTCAAAATGTAAAATTCAAATGGAAACAAGGAGTTTTCAAGATCCTACCTTGCACTCAAACAAGCCAAATCCAAGAATGTCTCCCAAAGATTCCAAGTCTCCTTCAAGCTCCCAAGCTTCCCACCAAAAAATTTCAAGAAAAGAACCCCATCATTAAGGACATGAGGGGTTAAGAAGGAGAGAAGCCACCCAAGACAAGAAATGGGAGGGTGAAAATGTCACCCTCCACCAAAACCAAATCCAATCAACTTGCCACAAAATTGCACCAAAATAAAATGAAGGAAAAAATCAAAATAAGCTCAAGGAAATCATGAGGAGATTTCCAATTTCCCAAACATTCCCCAAAATCAAAGCCCCATAAATATGAAGTGTGTGGGGAGGGGAAAATGAGCCAATGGGCCTCATTTGCATTGAAAAGAGCCCACCCACCCATAGGGATGGGGGTTAGGCCTCTTTTCCATGCAAATGAGGTCCCTTTCTTTCCATTTACCCTTCCTAACTGGCATGTTTTCCCCAAATCCGAGTTTAGGAAAAATGTGACATTTATGAGGGTTGATTAGGTGGAATAATCCTACCTAACTCCAACACATCATCCTAAAACCAAAAAATATGATAGAAGCACATAAAAGGGGGTATCATAAAACATTAACTAACATTAAGCAAAGGAACATACTTAAAATAAGTAGCTAAGCAACATAATAATTCATCAGCATGATAGAAGGAAAATTAGGCTAACACTCCCAAACCCAAGCAAACCAACATGACATGACACACACATGAGAAAGGGATGTCATAATCGATAATAAGAAGAGGTTTGGCCATTATGGCCTTTTGTGCTAATTGGCGTGTGTTCCCTGAATCCCACGTTATTCTCATGATCAATTACCTACCACCTACACACTCAATGCAAACCTCATATATGCCCAATATGATAACAAAATACGACAATATCATATGCATCAAAATCAAACATCCATACGAGTCATGCTAAACTAGCAATATATCATAATATGAATCATCAACTAAATGAGACGATATAACATCATACATCAAATTTGGATCCAATACCAATGCAAGATCATGCCCATATTAACTCATGATAACATCATCATAACATAATATCTGATAAATGAACTAGTGGCATCGTGTGCCCCATAGGCAACCAGTCAATAAGAGTTAGCATCCTAGTGCTAGAAAATACGATATCATGAACAATGTCACATCAAAATAATGTACTAAAGCAGTAATATCCATGTCAAACAATAATATAAGAAATAATGTCCCTGTCATAATAATAGTCTAGATACAATGAGTTGCTATCAACCAAATTGAGAATATAGAAAGAGGTGGGCACTACATCCCCTCCCATTGGAATAAAATTCCTCTAGGAAGTCACTAGAAGAGGTAAGGATATTAGTCCCGCAAAGGTGTTACATCCTCCCAAGTAGTTGCAGTCTCATCGTATTTATCCCACTGGACTCTAACCTAGTCTAGGTCACATCCCCAAAGGGCCATTCTCCTTTGCTCAGAATATGCACGGGATCCAAAGTCATTTTCTTCACCCTCCCACTTGCAAGACTGACCAATCCAAAACATGGGCTATATCAGGAACATACTTTACAATACTTGAGATGTGGAACACATCATGTGCATGGGATAGGTATGGAGGAGGCAGAGAGCTAAGCGATAGGCAACTAGAATAATAATCTCCAAAATCTCAAAAGGCCCAAAAATCAAGGGGGTAACTTAGAGCCCTTTCCATAATGAATCGAAATCTTGTGCGGATAACCATGAGAAATACCTTGTCACTCATAAGGAAGTCATGCTCTACCCTCTTAGTGTCAAGCATATGCATTTTGACATGTTTGGAGCTTGCTCTAAACACTTTCGGATGAGAAAAAAATTACTACTCCTTATCTTGAAGATATGTGGGACCAAGAACAATCCTATCATCTAACATGTCCCAACTCAACGGTGTCCTGCAAGGTCTCCCATATAAATCTTGATAAGGTGCCATGCTAGTAGAGCTATGAAAAGCTTTTGTTATTTACAAACTAGACTAGATACAGATAATGCTCCCACTTTGTTTGCTGATCCATCACATACATCCGAAGCATTTCCTCAAGTACTGGTTATCCCTATTTATATGCCCTTATGTTTGAGGGTGATACATTAAACTAAAATTAATTTGAGTCCCCAAATATTTCAGAAATAAAGTCCAAAACTCGTAGTGTAAACAGATCCATGATCACAAATGATCATCCTAGGAATATCAAACAACCTCACTACATCATCCATGAAAACATGTGCATTGATAATTACATTATAAGATACCTTCATCGGAGAGAAGTAGGAAACCTTGTTCAAGTTATCCACCATCACCATGATGGTGTCATGATGAAATGATGAAGTGGGAAGACCAACATTAAAATCCATGGACACCACATCCCACTTCCAATCCGTAATATCACATGAGTAAATAAGTCCTGCATGGTGATAATGCTTAGCTTTCACCCTCCGCACTCAAGATAATGGGATACGAAATATGTAATATCTCGGTGCAACCTAGGAAAAAGTATAGTTGTTTTAACTTTGTATGCATCTTCTTAACCCTTGGATGCACTACATATGGGGATCGATGTTCCTCGAAAGAAGAAACCTATGAAAATCACTTGGTCTAGGTAAATAGATGCGTCTCTAAAATTGAATAAGACCATTTTAATCCAAGGTGTAACCTATAAACTTGCCCACTAAGTACCCCCGAGACTCAAACACCTACCTGAAGCACCCTCATAAAATATGTCACCTATAAGTTGCTGAAATATCCTACCTCTGAGATCAGATTGTAAGGTCAAGGAAGAAATCTCATGTCGCTGCCTACTCAAGGAATTAGTGACGACATTCTCCTTCCCCTTAATTTATTGGATTCCCATGTCATACTCATAGAGGAACTCCATCCAATGCCGCTACTAGGCATTGAGGTTGGGCTATGAAAATATATGCTGAAGGCTCAAATGATCTATCCTCAATAAAAAAAGGTCACCCAAAAGAAAATTCCTCCAACAAACTAAAACATGTACCATTGCAACAAGCTCAAAATCATGAGTGGGGTAATTAAGTTCATACTCCTTAAGCTTGTGGGAATAAAAATGACACGATGCTCCTATATGAGCACCACTCCAAATCCCTCTATAGATGCATCTATGAAAACCACAAATTTTACCAAAGGATTTGGAATCACAAGGATGGGTATAGTAGTCAATCAATCCTTAAGAAGATGAGAGACATGTTCAAACTTCTATGACCAACAAAAAATCTTCCCTTTCCATTGAAGAGAAGTGATAGGATTGGTAATCCTAGAAAAATCATGAACAAAATGGTGGTAATAACCAACTAACCCCATAAAACTACTAACCTCAATCAATGTGGTGGGGGATATCCAATTAATGATAACACAAATCTTTGATGGATCTATTGAGATAACCTCACCTATGATAATGTTCCCTAAATAATGAATCTCAGTCTAAAAGAAGGAACACTTCTCCAAATTCCCAAACAATTTCTTCTCCCTCAAAACCTATAATACCCACCTTAAGTGCTCTTGGTGCATCTCTATTGAGGGAGAGTAGATCAAATTTTTGTTTAGAAAAATGATGAATTTTTTTCCAAGAAGATCCTAGAAAACCCATTTATGAGGCTCATAAAAAATATAGGTGCATTTGTCGGACAAAAGGAACTATTGTGAACTCGTAACGCCTATACAAAGTCGAAAAAATGTCTTATGTATGTCGCCTCTGCAATCCCATGTTGTGAGTAACCTAAATTTAGATCTATCTTGGAGAACACTCTGACTCCCCTCATTTGATCAAACAAATCATCTATACAGGGAAAAGGATAACATTTCTTCACAGTTACCTTTTTTAAGCGTTAGAAGTCAACACACAAACAAAGAGACCCATCCTTCTTCTTCACAAAAATCACCGGTGCTCCCCAAGGAGACACACTAGGTCGAACAAGGCATTTCTCTAAAAGTTCCTCTATCTTAATCTTGAGCTCTAGAGCTCAAGTGGAGTCATCCCGTATGGAGCACATGATACATATTATAAAAATAGAATAAGATCAATGGAACATTCTACCTCATGATGAGGTGGAATACTTGGAAGCTCCTTAAGAAAAACATATGCAAAATCTCTCAAGATAGGGGCCTCATCTAAAGGAGAAATCATGGGATATCCTCTGATCTATCATTTATTGTGATAGAAAACATCTGACACCCCATGTGCGTGCTCTGCTTGAGCTACATAATAGAGATACTATGCAAGAATACGAGTCTTTAAACCCCATATATAACTGCAGGACTATCTATGTCATCTAAAAACTCAATGAACTTGTGTCTGCAGTCTACCTTGACTGATGAGAATCAAGCTAATCCATACCAAGAACAAACTCATAAGATCCCAATGAAACATATTACATCACCAAATGTATGCTCAAGCAGGGTGCCTTTTACCTCTTGACAAAAGATGATCTATGAAGAAAAAATCGTGCACAATGATCAAGGGCCCTCAAATTAAATAAACAGTGCATCCCTGTGTGATTGAGGCCCTCATGTGCTCTAATGTATTGATCATGTGGGTCTTAATCTGAAAAAATGATGTGAACAATCTAGATTAGGTTGCTAGCTACCCGACCTCACGTCTCTTCCCAAATTGTGGCATTACAACCCCTACCTCTATGACTATCTTGGTCCGGCCTAGTCCTCTGCTATTGAGGATCCCGATGTTGAGATGGCTATTATGGGTGTGGAGGTTGTCGTGAAACTAACTAAAAGGTATAAACCCTCCTATTGGGGTGGGCCGGATACATATGATCTTTAATCCCGAAATGAGAAAAATCACTCCTGTAACATCCCCGATTATTATCCCGAGACTCCTAAGTTTTGGTCCTATTACCCTATGAAAAATATGCCTTCTCCACCACCTTCTCCAAGGTTAGGGGAGACAAAATCCTAACTACTCCTACAAATTCTATATTCAGGCCCGTGTTGAACCTTTTCACATGTAACTTCTCATCCTAAAGGTAGTCTACATATTGCGAAGGTTTAAAAATATGTACTCATACTATGCCACTGTGCTAGAACCCTATCAAAGATCGTGATACTTGTCTATCCTCTTATGAATGAAATGCTCTGACATGTATCGAGCACGGAAATATCCTCAAATAACTCATATGTGACATTATTATAGGTCAAATGGAGATTTTGTTCCTCATTCCTCCACTAGATGCCTGCTATATCATGAGGTGTATGAAAATGTGAGCTTTGATATTTATCTCATAAGGATATAAGCCAAAACAACTACCTAAACTTATGAGCTACAATTTGGACCCAAAACCATCTATCATGCCTCTATATGTAGTGGATGAAATTGAAGAAGATCATGGATGGCACCACCTGCTATCTATCCATGAGGTTGTCTTAACCACTCTTCGAATCTAGGCGAAAGACTGCATGAGACCTCTTTCACTAAGATGTAAACTAAAATGAATGGCTACATGACCTTTGTCATTGTGATGAAACCTATATGTGAGTGGCAGAGTGTGAAACCTCATATGGGTGTATCTCACTATCATTGTAAATATCCTTTGCAACTAGATCTAGCTATATAGGAAGTTGATCCTAGAGGACCCTCGTCATCCGATGAAGCAATCGATTAAGATAAAATGTAAATAAGAGCCTAATATGAATGCAATATTGCAGTGAATGAATGATAAATTAAATACAACAATATACCCAAGTAAACTAAGTAATAAAGTAAAAACCCTAAGTGCAAAGAGAGGGTAAAAAGCCTTAGCTGATTCATAGAGTTCTGGAGAATGCATAGAGTTGGATGAGAGGAAAATGTGAAGCACTCGCCGTCATGCTTTGGAGGTCCTGGAAAATATAGATTTGGAGAGATAGGTTGGACGGGGGTGCCTAGAGAGGGACATGGGCACCCGTGGGCACCATGGACTTGTTTCTAGGTGTCTTGATATGTGGAAATGCTCAGAAAACCTCCTCCAAGGTGTCACAAGGTATTCACCTTTAGTCACCTTTGGTCACTCTGAGGTCACACCAAGATCACCAAGGTCACTGGAAACCTGCAATAAAGAATGAACCTACAAAACCCTCAAATAAACATTAAATCCCAAAAAAATAAAGATGAAGAATGAGGGGTCAAACTGTACTCAACTATAACAATGGTGAAATTATGAATGAGTTCTACACTACATATTAGACCCAATGTAGTTCTATGTGTGTGCACAAATTTTTCACTAAGTTGCTCTTGTGCTTTTTGCACTTGGATAACGAGTAAATAACTAGATGTAGAATGTAGTAAATGAATTTACCTCCTATGAAGTGTGATGCGAAAACCAACCCTTGTGTCCCTTGTGATGGAGCTAGATAGATGCAATAGAGCTATTAGATTCCTTGATGGATATAACCTTAGGTGGTGATAGATAGTGCTTAGTGGTTGGTCCTTTATTATGATCACACAACTTTATATTTATATGATTCCTTTTCTTGAATTTCATAATCAACCCCGAAAAGGCCGACTACCAAAAAGATAAGATGCTCAAATGACTAGAAAAGACCCAAAAAGTGTGAGTAAAGTACAAAGAGGAAAGGAGCGCCCAGAGGGGATGAGGGTACACCGGTGTTGGAGTTCGTCAGCACTGGTGTCCACGCCTGACAAATGTTGAAGAGTAAAAATTTAAAATGAGCAAGTAAGGGTGCAATCGAAACTAAAAACAGAAAGCAAATACGGGTGGCCAAATATATGGGTCAATTAGTACTTTTCTTACTTAAGAATCATATGAATAGTAATATGTAATCAGGACTAGATAATTACCCAAAGTGCATGATTTTGTATCTACATTTTCCCCCAATTTATGTTGGTGAGTGGAATTCTTGGTAACATAAATTAGATAGATATACATAAATAATAACCATGTAGATCAATGATGAAAGTGTGTTGAGGGACAAGACAAAGTATGGAGTGATAAAAAATGTGAAGTGTGGATGCTAAGTAGGAGAAAGTGTAAAAAGTGATGAAAATGAACCTAGGCGTAAAACACATGTGTAGATGTCACGATGTACATGTTATCCCTAATTTACCCTCAGGTTCATTTGGGTAATTCATTATAAATAGAATTAGCCACTCAAAGTCTAGGATGTCTGAGATGATCGTCAAATTCGGGCCTAGAGATAAGAGAGAAAGACAACCCAAGATGGCTCGACCGAGTTAATCTTTATGCGTGGCGAGATGGTGAGCCATGGTGAACCGAGATGTTTGGGTTGTCTAGTGAGTTGGAATTGAGCTGAATGATGGCCGAGATGTAGAGCAAGATGGGCGAGTCCATCGCAGAACCGAGGTGAGTAGGTTAAAAACATGACTAAGTTGGTGGCTAGGTTGGATGGTTAGGTTGGATGACTGGGTTGGACCGATGGGTTGGACGCTTGAGTTTGGAGGATAGGTTAAATGGTTGGGTTGGATGATCAAGTTAGACGGATGGTTGGACAACTGGGTTGGATGGTCGGGTCGACGATCAATTTGGACAATTAGGTTAGATGGTTGGGTTAGGCATTTGGTTGAATGCTTGGGTTGGTTAGGTCATAGGTTAGACACGTATAGACATGTTTGATGGCCATCTAACCTCCCAATTTGGATGACCCATTGTGTAAAGGTGGTGACCATCAGGTTGGGCGTCCGCCACAAAATGTACGACCTACAAGTTGGATGACATCCAACCCCACAAGTTGGATGGTTGAGGTCAGGTGACACACAAGGTTAGATGAGTCACATAGTGTGATGGCTTATGCTAGGAAAGGAAAAGGTAGGTGGGTGAATGAAAGCTCAATAACCATATTTAATATGGTATGGTGACCACATATTCATCGATTGAACTACCACGGGAAGCAAATTTGTATGGGTTCCCATACCTCTTTAATAAGGGTAGGTTAGAAAATTGCCTATATAATGTAATCGACCCCCTCATTTTTAAGGAGACATTCTAGGAGCTGGGGAAACCTTGAAGAATTTTCCCTCAACTCCATTGAGCTGCGAGCCTTCTCTTGAGCCTGGAAATGTATTTATGCCTTTATGCATCATATGTAATGGTTTGTGCATGTTTTAAAGCAATAAAAATCATGTTTTTTGGTGTTTCTTAAACCCTATCTCATTTTTATTGTTTATCTTGCCTCTCCATTGTGTTATTGTATTTGTGCATATATTTCTCACTTGCAGGTTTATGAGGTTGTGCTTCATGGAGATTTGATGGCGAGTGGGGATTTGGGTTAGTGTCATATCTGGTCTGGCCTCTCCCAACTCCATCTTCCTTCTCTTCTCCCTCAAGTAGAGTATCTCACCCCTTTTCTTGGTGCTATCACCACCCCCTTAGTGTAGGATTTCCCTTTTCATGCATTCCTCTCTCTCCTTGTCTCCTTGGAATTGTTAGGATAGGTGTAGTTAGGTGTTTTTATTGCATTAGGAGTAGTTTAGCATTAGGATTAGGTAGAGGAAGCTGACCTTCTCTAGAGGGTTATCTCAAGTTTACAAGTCCCACAACTTGAGGGATAACCCCATGTTATGTAGATTACACTTGATGGCCCATGCACACACACTTGAGTTATCAGGGGTGCTGTAATTTTGTATTAAATTTTGGCACGCCTAGTGGGATAGGTTTAAAGCACCTTACCACTTCAATTCATCAAGTTTTATGTGCTCTTGGTGAAGGTTTCAGCCTTTGGAGGCAACTCTCAAGCATATCTGATGACTCCATTGATTCAAGAATCCCATTATCTCTAGTTATAGACTTGTTTGTTGTGTTTTCACTGTAGTCATGGCTCTCCAAGGAGATTTTCCATTCCCTCATTTTAGTTCTAGTCCTCTTCACTTACATAGTAGTGGGATGTTATCCCAAGGTGGCCCTAAAAAATTTTCCCTCTTATATGGAAATGGAGATCAATCCCTATTGATCACATTCAGGATGTTGCCAACCATTAGTCATTCACATCATCATGGAGGAGAATGTTTTCCTAGAATTTTGGTTGCATCTCTCAAAGGAAAAAAGAAAATATTGGTACAACAGTTTGGCACCACAATCCATTTCCACATGGAATCAGCTGGGAGAACAATTGTACAACCGGTTCAAGGAGGATGCAGATGTTATTTTCCTCATGGAACACCTCAACAAAATACAGTGGGCTTCAAATGGAATCCATTCTAGATTTCAACCTCAGATTCATGAGGACCTGACACCGAATCCCATAGAATATAGACCCCCACAAGGTATGGCATTCTTGTATTATTTAAGGTCCTTTGATGTTGACTTAGCTTGTATTGATTCAGTCTCTAGGGGCAGTAATCTTCCTCAATATTTTTCCATTGCATCCCAAGCTGAGAAGATACTCATTCAGGATGGAAAAAGAAATCCCATCCATGTTGCTACAATCCCTCCTCACCACCTCAAGTTCTTCCTTCCCCATGTGTAGACCAAGAAAAATCCATCATTCTTGCCAAAATTAGGAATCTCCTTTCACTTCCTTATCCTTCATTTGATGTCTCACAATTTTTTTATGCCCAGAGCATTCCCAAGCTTCACAAAGATCCCTCCCATCTCCACCTAAGGCACTACCCAACATCCCTAAGACATACACCAATGTCCCTAGAGTTGTGGTATTTCATATGTTGTCCCTACCTTCTACCCAACTATCACTAAACTAGGTTACCCTACAAGGATGGTAGAGAGAGAGACTTGTTATGTTGTCGAGAGAGGGATATGCCCCATACAATGCCCCAAACAACAAGGCTTAGAAAAAATCATGTAGTTGTTTTGGAGGAAACATATCAGAGTAGGGGTTATGTTCTGGAGGATCATTTGGCTTCCCAAGTGATCAAATCAGATCCCTTGAGCATCAAACACCTCATCCTAAATAAGAGATAAAATAACAACCTCTTTCTTATAACTCTCCTCGACTAGTCTTACCAAGATGAAAATTTTGTATCAATAGGTGACTAGTCCGATTCAGATTGGGAGGATGAGGAAATTCAAAATGTCCCAAAGAAGGAGCTGAACCAATGAGAAAAGTAGGAAGGTGAGAAGGAAGCTCAGATTGGAAAGGTCGGGGAGGAGGAAGTGTTTTTAAACACTATTGGTACCCAAGGCCTCGAGGAGGAGCAATTACAAGGTGAGCAAGACATTCCTATGGAATGCAATGATCCTCATTTTTTTGCTTGTTTGGAACTAGCTGCAATTTTATCAAAAGATCATGATGGAGTAGGGAGTGAGGAGACCTAAGGAATGCCAAAAACCATCAAAGTGGAAACATATTTTTTTGTAGAGGCACAACAAAGCATGGATCAGCCTGCAAATAACCATATTTAGGAAGAAGGTCTACATGAGATCCCTAGTTGTGGGGCCAAGAAACAAATGAGTGGGAAAATCACAAGAATCAGACCTTTCCCAATCAAATACCTAGCTTCATTGGAGCAGGGGTTAGATTTTCCATCGGTCATGCTCACTTCAGAGCATGAGGATGATTTTCAATGCACCAAGGGTCAACAACAACACCTCCAATTGGATACAAATCAATGAAGGAGGTATTTTCTTTGTTTTTTGATACCTTGGAAAGATGGGATGGAAGATTTTCTCTATGGTCTCTCATCCATGACCATGCCCATTGTCAAATCAGTTGCATGGTCTAAAATGTTGAGGAAGGGAAGCTATTTTTCCTTGCCAGTGTTAGGGTTCGTGTGAAGTTTCCCATTCCTCCGGTTAGAGTAGAGTAGTAGGTTTTCTTTTCCAATAGAATAAGTGTGTATGCACACTTTGCATGCCTCCACTTGGGGCATGTATGATTTTCTCCTTTGTACATAGTTTTTTGTGTGGTGGTTTCTTGCATAGTTCATCATGTTGCCAAGAGAAAATGTGTTGTAGTAAGGGTTCAATGTTACAAGAAACAATTGTTATCTTCAAGTAAATCCAAATGCAAAAGCAACTAAATCAAATTGAGGGATAATATTCAATGATCTCATCTTCCACGTCTCTCTAGATCAGTCACAAGTTGAACTCCTATGCCCCTTCTTGCATCAAAAAATTAGTTGTAGGGGCCTTCCTATCTTCGACATTTCAGCCAAAGCATGTTCATGAGGGAAATCAGATTTTGGGGAAGCTTTCATAATGCATATATTCATCCCCAACAGATTAGTTGTAGGTCCAGAGTTCTCCATGCCCTGCCTTGGTAAAATTTTCAATTTTGGGGGCAGTTTATAGGTTTTATCCAAAATCCCAAAATCAGCTTTAAGAGTAGGCCAAGGAGGTTTCAACTTGATGATAAGTTCACATGAGTCTAGGGGACAAGTTTTCAAAAGAAAGATCAGTTCTTCAAGGTAAGCTTGACTCCATGCCCAATGGATGCTTCAAGGCTACTGGTCTCTTCATCTAGTAGGAAGATGTCCCGAGAGGTCACCAAACTGTTATCCCAAATTTACCCCTGGGTTAATTTGGATAATTCATTATAAATGGACTTAGCCACTCAAAGTATGGGACATGTAGATGACCATAAAATTCAGCCCTAGAGATCAGAGAGAAAGACAACTCAAGATGGCTCGACCGAGTTAATCTTCATCATGTGAGCCGATTTGGTGAGCCATGATGAACCGAGTTGGTCGGGTTATCTAGTGAGTTAGAATCAAGATGGATGATGGTAAAGCTAAAGAGAGAGATGGGTGAGGCCATCATGGAGCCGGGTGAAGAAGGTCAAAAACATGGCTAAGTTAGATAGCTAGGTTAGATGGCTAGGTTAGATGACTAGGTTGGATGGCAGGTTAGATTAGCCTAGGTTGGATAGGGTTTAGATGTTGGATGTTGGGTTGGATGGGTAGGTTAGATGGCTAGGTTGGATGCTGATGATAGATGGACGATGGGAAGATGGATGGGTTGATGGATGGTTGGTTGGTCATGGTTGGAAGGGGAGGCCATGAGTTAAATGGTTGGATGTGGAATGGGTTGGGGGTCGTTGGTAGATGTTTGGGTCGGTCGGGTCAGGTCACGAGTTGGACATGTGCGTACGGATAGGTTAGATGACCATCTAACCTCCTAGGTTGGATGGCCCATGGTGTAAAGGTGTGAAACCATGGGTTGGTTTAGGTTGGGCATCCACCACAAAATGTATGGCATAGGTTGATGGATGTCCAACCCCCTAGGTTGGATGGTTGATCGGTAAGATGGTTAGAGGTCATGTGGTGACATACATGATTATGGAGGTTGGATGGGTCACATGGTTGGATGGACTTATGAGTCCTAGGAAAGGTGAAGGTAGGTGGGTGAATGACAACTCAACAACCATATTTAATGTGGTATGACACCCATGTCTTCATCGATAGAAGTACCCTTAGGAAGTAAATTTGTATGGGTGCCCATACCTCTTTAATGAGGGTAGGTTAGAAAATTTCCTATATAATGTAATCGAACCCCCTCATTTTTAAGGAGACATTTTGGGAGCAGGGGAAACCTAATAAAATTTTTCCCTCAACTCCATTGAGTTGTGAGCCTTCTCTTGAGCCTGAATGTAATTATGCCTTTGTGCATCATATGTAATGGTTTGTGCATGTTTTAAAGCAATAAAAATCATGTTTTGTGGTGTTTCTTCAACCCTAGCTCATTTTTATTGTGTTTCTCTTGCCTCTCCATTGTGTTATTGTATTATGTGCATATATTTCTCATTTGCAGGTTTATGAGGTTGTGCTTCATGGAGATTTGATGGCGAGTGGGGATTTGGGTTAGTGTCATATAGTCTGGCCTCTCCCAACTCCATCTTCCTTCTCTTCCTCCCTCAACAGAGTATCTCACCCTTTTCTTGGTGCTATCACCACCCCTTAGTGTAGAATTTACCTTTTCATGCATCTCTCTCTCTCCTGTCTCCTTGGAATTGTTAGGATAGGTGTAGTTAGGTGTTTTTCTTGCATTAGGATTAGCTTAGACTTAGGATTAGGTATAGGAATTTGGACTTATCCGGAGGATTATATCAAGTTTGTAAGTCCCACATCTTGAGGAATAACCCCATGTTAGATTTCGACACGTGATTTGTTCGGAGTGATCTCGATGTGAATGAAATGGAAGAAGTGTAGGGAGAATAGTCTGGTGTCATCCTCCAACCTTTAACTACTTCTTGTAATGTAGAACACCACTATAGATGGTGTGTATAAACACATGTGATAAATAATGTATGCCATGTAAAATCCAATGTCGTGGAGTTTTGTAGACTATGATGAACTACCAATCACTGTGTAATTACCCCTTATTTCGGGCATCTAGGAAAGGCCGCTATGCAAAGGACCTAAGTCTATTTTTGAGCCCCGTCTGAAACTAACAATTGTGCTATACCGATATTGTGTTGTGCTATATGTAATGCTGTATGAGGTGATTGATTCACCCAAATTATGCTACCCCTATTTGGGGCACATGCGATGTCGGTGAAGGAGTATGCAGTGTAAAAGAAGACAAAATACTATGTTGAATATATGTCTTGCGAGGGGAATGTGCTTGGTAGAAATCAAGGAACATGCAAACAAGGGGCTAGGAGATAAGTGTTAGTACAAGAAAAGACAAAAAAGTATGTATAAGATGAAATGTAGGCTAAGTAGACAATGTGTGAGATAATACGCAAGTAAACACGCAAGAAGACAATGTGGACCATGAAAAGTGGGTTGTAAACATGGGACATCAATCACAATGTTGCAAGACAATCAAGGCTGTAATGGCCGTAGAAAGGCAAGTGTGCACACAAGATAAAGGGAAAATATAGAAAACAAGAGAATACATAGAGAAAACAATGGAAAATAATGTAACAGACAACCATGGAAGCAAGTAGCCCTGCATAAAAAATGCTGCACATGAAGCACACATTAACATGTTAGAAAGATAAAAAATTATGTCAAATCATGTATAATCCGATAAAGTAATGTGCTATGAAAAAAATGAAACAATAACACCTGTAATGTATGAAATTGGATGCCCCTAGGAGCCATTGTGGGATTGGTACTAGGTAATGTGCCAAACATCCATGCTACATGTAATAGACTCTGTAAAATCTGCGATCACAACTATAAAGTAAGTGCGCATGTGATGAAATACAAGATATATATCTAGCATGTGTAATAAGATGAACATGTAATACATCAATATAAGCAAGAGTAAATGCAACCAAGATATGAAGTATGTTGTGAATGAGGCAGAATGAAATGCAAAGTGAATGATAGGAGTGGCATGCCCCCGAGTGGATGTGAATGGAATTTTATGCAATGAGTTTCATTTGTTTATGCCCCCTCAACAATCAAGAATGAACCATAAATGAGAGTGTGTCATTGGGAAATGGTCTGAATGATGTGTCATATGTAGAAAGAGTTAGTGAATTAAGCGTGGAGGGTTGATTGTAGAATGATGATGTGTAGATGATATTGAATGCGACATATGGATGTTTTGATCTTAAAGTTATAGAATGAGGTGCTAGGATGCATGATGATTTATCCTAAAGTGTATATCACTAGATGGGTGAGTAAGATGCCATAAAGCGTGATGATTTATCATAAAGTGTATATCACGAAATGAGTGAATAAGGTACTAGCTAGGAATGTCACATGATAAGAGGATTGAATGATTGAACATGTGAGTTTGATGAGGTCCATTTGATATGTATACCCTCGAAGTCAAGTATGGACCATGGGAATAGAGTGCATCGTCAGGTAGTGTGTGCAACAAGTAGAGGATGATGAGTAAAATGTGCAATATGTGTAGTAGATGCCATAGTGTGTGATCTGCAGAGGTGTAATGTAGAGTGTGTAGTATGCAATGCAAGATGTGTATATCATACAAGTGTGTAAGTGTAAAAGCTTTTGTGACATCGGAGATGTGGATAATGTAAAATTTATAATAATGTAGTGTGTAGAATGTGTATGATGTATGGGTGTATGAAGCACATAGTGTGGATGATGTATAATAGATGGAAGATTGTATGTGTAGAAAAGTGCATGAAGTGTGAAGACGTGTAATGTGTAGTGTCTATAGTGCGGTATGTGAGGTTTATGTGTATAAAATTCCCTCAACATTAAAGTTTGAATCATAGCACAAGAGTGCGTCATAGGGAAATGACGATACAAATGTGTGTGAAGATAAATATGCAAAAATGAGGTGTGGAATGATGTGAATATAAGAAACATGTTGATGATATGGGGGGGAATAAGTGTAATGCCCCCAAGTGTGTGTTAATGAATAAACTATTTGATAAAAGTAAAGGATGAAGGTCCTCTACTTGATGCTTGTGGTGATGAAAGCATGTGACCATGCTCTAAGAGTGGTGATATATGAGATAGACGTTGTGTAGGAGAGTAATGTTGATATACATGCAAATGATGAGTATATTGTGGGTACCTTGGTGTAACAAAATGTGTAGGTGATGGAGACCTATGTGAAGGAGAACACGGTGGTTATGGGAACCTACGTGGAATAAAACGAGGAGGTGTGATGTGTGCCTAGATGTAGGAGAGCTCATAACGAGGGATATAGATTGATGTACTAGACTAGTAGAGTGATGAGACCACCTAGGTCATGTGTGAGCATATGAGCTAGGAAAAGATGGTGCTTTAGGTTGTAAAGTATATGGCATAATAGATGGACTAAGTGATGTATTGGAAACTATGAGAGGATATTGCGACCATGGAGTAGATGGAGGAACACCTTTGATAGAAATAATTTTATTGTTATGAATGAATTTTAGATGCAAATGATTCATGGAGATGATAGACTTAGATCTGCGACCCAATTGAGGCCTAAGAGCATGTCATACCCTTCAACTGCTTGTTCCATAAGGAAGGGCACTAACATAGTAAGAGGATTGACCATGATGTGAAGCTTGAAAACATCGCATGAATTTTCATCGATATGAAATTTGTGAAAGTGGATAGCCAATGCAGAAGTGAGAAGAAGTGGAATAGAACATGTGCTAATGGGCCATGATAGATCAACCTTAGTATTATGGATATGGATATATTCAATAAAGAAACTAATGTGTAAGTGATTAGAAGAGAATGCCACATGATAATTATGGTCAGAGAAATAAATTATTGGAGGAGAAATCTCTGTATTAGCAACTAAGAAATCAAGAGCCCCGATGCAGGAGGAGGCACTATGTGGTATGTATGATTAGTTAAGGAGTCACTGATTTTATGTCATGTTTTCGAAGAGTATTGTTAAAGATATTGAGCTTATTATTTTCATTGACATGTGTCGAAGTCATAGGATTTGAAAGCTCAATTTTATTATTGTCGATCAAATCTTGAATGAGATTTCAAATTTTGAAACAACGATTTGTAGAATGCCCTACACATTGATGATAGTCACAATGGAAGTTTTCATCATAATTACAACATTTTGGATGAGAGATGGATCTAATTGTAGCAGAGGAGGAAGTGTGATGATATTATTTTTGACCATCTGTGGAAGTAAAATATGTGGAAGGATAGTTAACTTCGTGTATGTATGTACACCGAGGTGGTTGTGATTGAAGTTATTTGTTTGTGGATACCTGCATTGAAAGTGATTTTGGAATCAGTTTCTTTGATTTAATAATGGCTTAAATGTTGAATTAATTTGAAAAAGCACGTAGAAGATGACTCTTTTTCTTGATATTTAATATTTTGTATATATAAGATCTTGGTTTTGCGAATCTTAAGAGTATGGCATAATTGATTGAATGAGGGAGGTGTCTCAAAGAGAAATATCTCCTGAAGAGGTGGTAAGAGACTTTGAATGGATAAGTCCTGAAGCTAAGATCCATGCAAGCACATTTGAAATCTTAACTAGGTTGTTTTTGTATCACAAGACATAATCTTCTAAGTGTTCATTAGATCCTTATTTAAGTTGTGCAAGTTGAGTGTAGGATATCTTAGAGCCGATGTTGATAGAGAAGTGAGTGAGAAAATCATCACCCAAATGCATGAAAGATATTACTGAGTGGAAAAGTAGGTCATAAATCTGATGCATCACATAATCATGGAAACTACAGGGGAAGAACTTAGCTAAGAGGACATGATTATCCACAAAATCTAGACAATCCATGTGGAATGATCAAAGATTCTCTTTTGGTCTATGCCCATTAAAAATGGGAAGCTTGAGGGTGATGAAATTAGAAGGAAGTAGGTAAGAGGAGATGGCAGGTGCAAATGTAGTTTGTAGCAATAAAATGGAATCAAAGGCTGAGACACACGAGAACTATCCTGTTTTAATTGATGAATTTGTGCTTAGAGGTCTTGATAGAGGGAGGCTAAATATTGAGTGCCAATGGAAGAAACTTGTCACATGTGAGAAACAAGAGGTGGAGTGAAATGATTAGTTGGAGTAGGGATAGAAATGGGGATGATAGAAATTGGTGGAAGAGTAGAAGTAGGTGGTTGAGTAGCAATGGAAGTGGAGATGATAATAGAAGAAACAAGCTTTGCTAGATTGGTGGCCTCCTCACAAGCAACATATAAGAGAAAGTCTAGATCTTGGGGATGCTTAGCAATATGATCATTAAGGGATTTAAGATGGTCTTCAGTAAATTCACCATAAGATTGAGCCATAGTAATGAGAGTATAAGATCTCTAAATGGAAGGTGGATTCAAAGGTCGGGTTCACCAAAATGATTAAGCTAAAATGTAAATAAGATCCTAATCGAATGCAATATTACAAAGGATGAATGATAAATTAAATACAACAATGTACCAAAGTAAACTAAGAAATAAAGTAAAAACCCTAATTGAAAAGAGAGGGTAAGAAGCCTTAGCTGATTTGTAGAGTTCTAGAGAATGCACAAAGTTGGAGAATTGGAAAATGCAAAACAACGAGTCACATTGGAGCTCGAGAAAAATACAGATCTGGAGATATAAGATGGAATGGGGGATTTGGAGAGGGAGATGGGTGCCTATGGGAACCTTATACTTGTTTCGGGTGCTTGGATATGTGGAAATTCTCATAAAATCCCCTTTGAGGTGTCGCAAGGTTTTCACCTTTAGTCTCCTTTGGTCACTTCGAGGTCGCACAAGGATCACCGAGTTCGCTTGAAACCTATAATAAAGAATGAACCTGTAAAAACCTTAAATAAACATCAAATCCCAAAAAATAAAGATGCAGAATGATGGGTCGGTTTGTCCTCAGATATCACAATGGTGAACTTACGATTGAGCATTGTACTACATCTCATACCCAATGTAGTTTTGTGTGTGTGTGCGGAATTGTGCCCTAGGTTTCTCTTGTGCATGTCATACTTGGATAACGAGTAAGTAACTATATGTAGAATGTAGTAAATGTGTGCATGGAATAAAATGAACTTCCCTCCTATGAAGTGTGATGTATAAAACCAACCCTTGTGTCCCTTATGATGGAGCTATATGGATGCAATGGAGCTCTTAGATGCCTTGATGGATGCAACCTTAGGTGGTGATAGATAGTGCTTAATGCTTGGTCCTTTATTATGATCACATAACTTTATATTTATATGATTCCTTTGCTTTAATTTTGTAATTATCCCTGAAAAGGCTGACTACCCAAAATATAAGATGCACAAATGACTAGAAGGGACCAAAACAATGTGAGTAAAGTACAAAGAGGACAAGGGCACCCAGAGGGGAAGAGGGTACTTGGCTGGGTGCTAATGTCCAGGATGAAAAATTCCTAAGATTAAAAATGCAAACTAAGAAAGTAAGGGTGCAAGAATGAAAGCAACAACAAAAAGCTAAGAAAGGTGGCAAAAGACTTTGGTCTAGTACTTTTCTTACTTAGGAATGATATGGATAGTAGTATGTAATCAGAACTAGATAATTACCCAATGTGCGTGATTTTCTATCTATAAGTGCATCTAAGATCTGCGGACCAAAATCAGTCATAGGAACCTCTAGACGTGTCTCGCCCATGACCACAAGTTGCTACTACACATCATCCAAGATTACCACGCTCCGTCATATTACATGAGGGTAAAATAGTACGTTAAACTTTTATAGAAATGATTTAAATGAAGAGGTTTTATCTAAATTAAACTACCAAAAGTTAATAACAAATCCCTAGAGTGTACGGTGTTGGCGAGCTCGATACTAGATGTCACACCACACTCGGTGCAAGTTTTAAAATGATAAAAATATAGCCAAACATCCCAATCAAAGGTGATAAAAAATAAAGGTGGTTATCATTTAAAAAAATTTAATTACATAATGGTTACAATTACATGTAACGAAAGTAACACGACTAAAGTGTAACATATGATGAAGCAACACCAAAACACAATCGTGAATGAAAAGGATAATTATAACAATTTTCGTGCCATTAATATAGCGATGCATTAATGACCATTCATGACAAGAAGTTGGCTTAACTCCGCACCCACAAGTTATACGAATTATGATTATTTTTATAAGCATAAATCGATAAATATATCGTAGGGATAGTAAGGTAAAAGTACTCACTAGCGATAAAATTATTGCATGGAAAAGTATTTAAGAGTTTAAATCGATCTATGGAAAAGTTAATAATCGTTTCAAGAATGATTAATATATTATATAATTTTTAAAAGTTTACGAAAGGAAAAAATATATAAATTTGTCATGGGTCCCATTTCGTCTCGGAAATGGACCCATGCCTTTGAATTTATTCCAAAAATAAATAAAAGATTAAGTTAATTTATTCGTCCAATATAAAGGTTACCCAAAACATAACCTAATCCATTAATAAGGTAAATCATATAATGTAATTTAGTTAAAATTGCACTCTTATGACTTAAGTCATTGTGTACATAAAATCTAAGCCGTAAGATGTAAGAGCTCTCCACCGTTAGATTAACTAAACCTAAAACTCAAATGAGAGGATTAAAAACTAAACCTAAAGTCTATTATTCATTTCCTCTCCCATTTTCATTTGGTTCTTGCTCCATTTTTTCTTATTTGCAGGTATGAGGAGGAGCTCATGGAGAGCTCAAGAAAGAAAGAGATTAAATGGATGATTATCCACTCCATTTATATTTGCATATGCACATCTGATTTTCTCACAACGATTTTTTTTCTAGGGTTTCAAATTTAAAGTTTCCATTCCATCTTCTCGGGTCTAAACCAGGGATCTACAAGTTCATTTGTTTTGTACTATTAATGTTCTTGATCAAGAGCCCATATCCAGGGAAAGATTAAGAACATTCTTATTTATTTCATATTGAAACTGTATATACATTTTATCAAATGTGTGTGTGTGTGTGTGTATGTGTGTGTGTGTGTTGTATTAGTAATAATGCCAAACACATTGTTGGAAATCCCTTAAGGGAGGCTGAATAAGGTGAAGGCCATAAGAGTTGTTTATGTGAGTCGGCCATAGGCCATAGAGACAAGGAAAAAGGAAGAGATGTGGCATGCACCACATCTCTCATGGTGAAAAAGGAGTGTGAGGGTGAGTGATACAACCATCCCATCCCCACACACTATATTTTTAATTAAAACAAAAAACCTACCTTAAAAAATACAGCTTCCATTCTATTTATTTTAAACATTATTAACATATATGTATATATATAAATAAGAAGATAAACATTTTGAAATAACTTGATTCACGACAAGTTTTCTAGCTTGTTACTAGAAAGACATTTTGGTATATATATATATATATATATATATATATTGCAGTTATTACACCGTATTATCACCAAAATATAAAGGTAGAAATCAAATAGAAAAGATATGGTTTTCTTGATAGAGAGTTTTATTCACAACTATTATAATATAAGATGTTTAATTTTTGATATTGGACTAACTAGATTTATGCTACTAAGATGATAATAACCAAAAACTAAAACTTTGTAAATAGTACAAAACCTAACTTTCTACCATTCTAAACAACAAGATAAAACTTGAAATGCAATAGTTTCAATTTGTAAACTTACTTTAAGCAACAACAACTACATGATATTTTTATCAAGAAACACAACCATTACATGATTAATTAAAGGAGAATTTAAACCCAAATATCTGATTTCTTTCACTTTTCCATAAGGTATTTCAAGAGGAAGAAATAAGGATTTATACAATAAATAAATTTATCAAACTAGATGAACAATTCTATTAAAATCATGGAATAAGATGCAACATTTTAATACCATCTAATACTTCTTAAGTAAGAATTCCAAAAAAATATATTTAAAGTAACAATCCATTTCATGAGAATAATTCATCCTATTTAACATAGATTAATAAGAAGGAAAACTATCCTAAAATGCATGTACAAAATCCCTTCACTTAATGTGGAGAGAACATGTTAAAATTGTTCCAAAATTACACCTCCTTCATATGAAATTTTGCAACCTACAACTCCAAATGAACACCAACCAGCTCTAAACCAGTAAGAGAAGAACCTCCAAATCACAAGAGAAAGTGCTTGGTTGACCACCCAACCAATTAACATCATTAAATTCCACCAAGGAGTCTAAAGTGGAATGCTAGCCTCCCCCAAGCCCATGTGAAAGAGGAGACCCACCCAACTAGCATATATGAAAAAGTTCAAATGCCAACACATCTCGAGACTTATTTTAACACTTAAAAAATAAAACAATTAACTAATGAAATTTATCCAAGAAGCTCCATGCTTCTACTTGGGAAGAGGGGATGAGAATCCCATTTTGTGCAACCATAACACTATGCCAAAACAACAATATAACCCCTTATCTCTCCATGGATTTAACATCTCCTTATCTCTCCAAATACTCCCCTTATCTCTCTAAATTCTTCCCCAAGAAGGATCTTCAAACTTAGAGTTTCTTTTTTTGAGGGTAGGGATGAATTTCCAACCCAAATGGAAATCCATCCCTACCTAAAAACAAATGTAGGATAAGTTATCATAAATAAAGAGGAGGAAATTTCTCCCTCTTCCCATTCATCTCCAAAACCCACACCCTTCAACACAACATTCAAACACCACATTTCATACAAAAACATAACATTCAAAATGTATAGTTTAAATGAAAATAAGGAGTTTGCAAGATCCTACCTTGCACTCAAAAAATTCAAATCCAAGAATGTCTTCCAAATATTCCAAGTATCCTTCAAGCTCCCAAGCTTCCCACAAAAAATTTTCAAGAAAAGAACCCCATCACTAAGGAAATGAGGGGTTAAAAAGGAGAGAAGCCACCCAAGACAAGCAATGGGAGGGTGAAAAATGTCACCCTCCACCAAAACCAAATCCAATCAACTTGCCACAAAAATTCACCAAAATAAAATGAGGGAAAAATCAAAATAAGCTCAAAGCAATCATGAGGAGATTTGCAATTTCCCAAACATTCCCAAAATCAAAGCACCATAAATATGAATTATGTGTGGAGGGGAAAAATGATCCTATGGGCCTCATTTGTATTAAAATTATCCCACACACCTATAGGAATGGGGGTTAGGGCCTCTTTTCCATGAAAATGAGGTCCCTTTCTTGCCATTTACCCTTCCTAAATGGCACATTTTCCCCAAATCCGAGTTTGGAAAAAATGTGACATTTAGGAGGGGCAATTAGGCTCACCTAATCTATGATTAGGTGGCCTAATCCCACCTAACCACAACACATCATCCCAAAACCAAAAATATGATAGAACCACATAAAATGGGGTAGCATAAAACATTAGCTAGCATTAACAAAAGGAAAATACTTAAAACAAGTAGCTAAGCAACATAATAATTCATCACCATGATAGAAGGAAAATTAGGCTAAAAATCACAAACCCTAGAAAACTAGCACGATATGGAACACACATCGAGAAAAGATGTTGTAATTGATAAGAAGAAGAGGTTTGGCCATTAAGTTTTTTTGTGTGAATTGGCATGTGTTTCCTCAATCCCATGTTATTCTCATGATCAATTACCTGCCACCTGCACACTCAATGAAAACCTCATATCTACCCAATATGATAACAAAATATAATAATATCATATGCATTGAAATCAAACATCCATATGAGTCATGCTAAAATAGCAAGTATATCTAAATATGAATAATAAACCAAATGAGATGATATAGCATCATACATCAAATTTGGATCCAATACCAAAGAAAAATCATGCCCATATTAATTCATGATAACATCATCATAACACAATATATGATAAATGAACAATGGCATCATGTGCCCCATAGGAAACTTGTCAATAAGAGTTAGCATCTTAGTGTTAAAAATGCAATATCATGAACAATATCACATCAAAATAATGTACTAAAGTAGTAATATCAATGTCAAACAATATTATAACCAATAACGTCCCTGTCATTATAATAGTCTAGATACAATGAGTCGCTATAGACCAAATGAGAATAAAGAAAAAGGTGGGCAGTATACATATGTAAGGGAGGTCCAATAACCCTCCTCACCGATATATTACAATGCATATTTTTTTCATTTATACCCTATAACTTTCAATATAGATAAATAATGAGGTTTAGGATAAGAAGGGATTCTTTCTCCAGGATTAAAACTCAAAATAGATAAACAATATTCTAAGGATGATCTCCAAAGATATTCTTATTTACAAGTGACTTATAAATGAGTCGTTATAGATAAGTATGGATAATTATGTGCACAATATTTTATCCATAAAGTATATATTACAAGTGCATCTTAGTTTATATAAAAACATCCTAGTATACACTAACACTTGATTTTATATAATATAGGTGTTTAATATATCCCTTTTATTTTAAATATAAATTAAACATGATATGAAATTTATTGGGTGAAACTATTATATAGAATTTGTTATGTGCAATTATTATTTTTAATCGACCAAAAAGAGGCTCAAGGCCTCACTATTTTATATAATATATAATAAAAACCTTGAAAAATAGGGACAATTCAAGTTACAAAAACCATCATATATGGTGCAGCCAACAGGAGATATATCTATATATCAACTATAAAAAACTATTTAACTAACACTATTTTTCCTCTTCACCGAATAACTAGTCACCATTAGTATAACAATATCAACATTCTCGAACCTCATCTTCCACCATCAAGGCCACATGGGAGTTGTCAGAAGCTGCTATATCTTTAACAAGCTTCCACAACTGATCTAATCTAAGCCCCACATCAAAATACAACCTGCTCCATGTCTTCATGAATCACATAGGCATTACTGGCTCCAAGTAGGACATTCGAACCCCAATGATTTGGGTAACCTTGAGAGTGTCTAGATGGGGATTAGATTGCCCTAGATCGTTCATCACCTTCAACACCTCCTCGATAACGAGACGTGTCACCTAGTGCAGTAGAGAACTAAGCTCTAAGCTGATTGGTGGTCATCCACCTCAAGAGTTTGGGGTCTTTTACCCCGTCAATTAAAACTTGTTGCCAATAATCCATCACCTCTTTCACTGTGATCCTGGTGCCCCTATTGATCAAGTGCCCTACATTCAACAACTTTATGAGTTTCAAATCATTGTGAGCTTGACAAAGGAGTAGTGCACATCCTCAATCTTGTAGCTATTAATTAGTTTATCATGCATTTCTCTAACTATGTTGTATGAAGTGGATTTTCCCTTGCTATCCCTTGTCTTCTTTTCCATGCTTCCACTGCTAGCACCTTTCTCCATAAAATTCACAATCCAATCGGATGAGAATGACTCACCGATCCTACATCTAAATAGGATTTTTCACCATATGAGAGTATCCTCCCACACGTGTCCTACATATTTTTTGATTAAGGTAGGTAGTGTGGAATAATTAAGCATTGAATGAATTAAGGAGATGTGGGATCCTTCACATCAGCCACATGTGCTGGCGAGGGCATCCCATCTAATATAATTATATATCCTAATATTTCCATTATTTCCAATGAATTAATGATATGTAGAGGTCTATTATCATTAATTTTCACCCCCATATTAGCCAACTTATTCACGGATTTATTTTCTACCCGGGTATATGAGATATGTTCTTTTCTTTGAGAATATGAGAGCATTCTTTAACAATGTGGTTTAAATTCCAATGGTTGGCCCATCCTCTTTTAATTGGATTTATGATCAATAACGAATCCCCTTCAACCAATGGAGGTTGTCCCATTGTTTATCTTTAGCAATTTGAAGACCACGCCAAAGAGCTTTGGATTCAGTGAAATTGTTCGAGCTTAAACCCCAAGCTTCATAGAAACCAAGAATTGGTGTACCGTTGGAATTTCTGAATAGAACCCCAGCTCCAGATTACCCGAGTTTCCTTAGAAGTGCCATCAAAGTTAAATTTGATGTAGTTCTTAGGGGGATGATGCCATTTTGTTTGATTTTCTCCTTTTCTTTCTTTGTATGCAACCCCCTTATCGGGATATTGTGTGCAATTATTACATTTTTAGTTCCTCAATAATTTTCATGTGTAATTAAAAATATATATTAAGATTTTTTAAATCAAAATTTACTTTATTTTATATTTTTCAAACCCTTAATTTATTTTATACATAATATCTCGAATTATGTAATTTTAATTTTTGGTTAACATTCTTGCATATGATATCCTTTATGAAAAGGTTTTTAGGTAATCAAGACAACTCAATATTATCTTAGAAGTACAATACAAATATTTTCAATTTTGATAGAGAATATGGTGCAAATATATGTTGATGCAAAATAAATCTAGTACGAATCTTCTAAAATGTCTTTTTAGGGGTTTTAAAATTTGAAAAAAAGATGATACAACTTGAGATGGTATGAAATCAAGCTGAAAAATATGGTATCTGAAATGGTCATTTAGGGATTTTAATTTGAAAAAAGGTGTTGTAAGTCGATGATTGTACAAAGATTAGTTGACACAAGAATCACTTCAATGATTATATCCACAATTTTTGCAAATGTCACACTTCCCTAGAAAAAAATATTAATGGTTATGTACATTATTGATTTTTAATAAAATCATTTGTGTTTTTATTTGTTTATGTAAGGATTTTTTTAAATATAATTGTAATAAAATAAAAATTATATTAGATCATATCTCGCATGAAAGAATCATATCGATCACAATTACTCAAAATAATTACATTTGCATTTATCATATGCTATTTTATTTTATGCAATTATAGGATAAAAGAGGAGAGCAATTACTAGAAAAAACTAAATCAAATTTCATTGAAAGGCATAATGAAACAATAATTATTATTGGAAAGAGGTAATAATAGAGGCAATGGTAGGGAATAATAAATATCAACAATCATCAACCAAACATTACATAGAGGTTTCACATATTTATTTACATCCTATTTCTCTCTATAGTGATAATAAAAACATTGATTTCCTTTTTGTAAGAATTAAATTTTAGAACCTCCATTAACAATATACGATAATATGTACTTTTTCCATAAATAATAGATTGCGTATAATAAATTCCCATTGTTTCTAAATAGAAAACTAACAAATATATTATCTCTTTCTCACTCTTTTTTTACTCTTGAATATTTAATTTCTCCAAATAATTTTAATGGAAAAACAATCCCTAGAGTTCTATTTTCCTTTATACCTACACATTTAAGATTTCTGAAGTACCAAATATACAAATTTTAATTTTTTTGGAAGGAACACAATTTTAGATTTTATAATTTTCCCAAAAATTTAGACCCAAAACATGAACAATATTTTTTTGAAACATTCTGTTAACTATTTTTTTGGAGAAAAAACACATGCAATTTTTCTCCTTATATATTACATTCACATACTATGTGGAGAGGATACAACAAAGAAAGATAGTATAATTTTGGATTCAATAGTGACAATAAGTATTCATTTAGCTAATAAATTATTTTAGAGCAAATTGAAGGAGAGGTTAATTTGTGTGCTTATTCATTCATTACATAAAAATAGAGCATTTAAAGCACAATTTCCTAACGAGGTAATCAATTATATCTCAACACTAGAAAAAACTACATGAATTTCGTCATTCCTATTTTCCAAATAGAGAGAACATTTGAAAGAGTATAGTGGAAAAATAATCAACATGCCAAAAATATTTCCACACTAATAACCCATAGCTTATATTTTCCTTGTTCCTAGGAGTAAGGAACATTCTAGTGTAAGAAAATTTTCAAGGGTCAACAAGCACATTTAAAATTTGATCGGACAACACAATGAGATAGTTTTATTATAGCATACAAAGGTGGAACAAGCCACTTAAATTATACATGGTTATAATTCTTCCATGTGTCTAGAGAACAAGTTTAAGTTTCTAGTTACATTTCACTCATATATGGTGCAATTGAATAACATATAATGTAAAATATACACTGCAATAATTTATCCAATTTAATAGGGCCAACTAGGAAGGTGTCACAATTATTAAGTAAGCATTAAACAAGATAGTGCATTACTTTTAGTGATTTATCTATCACATACATGACCTATAAAATGACTGATAACACCCCACCCACCTTCCATACACAAGGCCTTTAGAAAAGAGTTACATAATACACATCACACACTAGCCCCTAAGAAACACATACACATGGGCACAACATACTTGACATTAAACTAGGAGGAGTTTGCGAGTCCAAAACATATCCACTTACTAAAGTAGAAAAATTCAAAATTTTAAGAGTAAAAACACTAAAAACCTAAGGATGGAAAATTTACACCCTAAAAAATAAGTGTGTAAGGGTTTGATAATATTTCTTTCCTTATTATTAGGAGTAATAACGTTATAGGTAGAATATTCTAAATAACCTATTCCACATTAATCATACAATCTAAAATATAGCTCTTAATATAGAAATGATGAAACAATAGTGTAAAATGCAAGAAGGAATGACTACCTAGCTGCGAAAAGAGGTACATTAGTGATTTGAGTATGCAAATTGGTCGGAAGGTATGATATAAACCTAGGGATGATTCACTCTGGAGACTGTAGCTAGAAATCACCCCTACAAAGAATCTTAAATCTCATGTTGGGGTGTAGCATGGTATGGTATTTGGGATATGCAAATAGTGCATGTATGTTACTTTGAGTTCTTTTCACTTTGGCCTAGAATCGATCATTGTTATCTATTGCTAGGGTTAACATAAATTTGGCACCACTTGTAATGAACTCGCAAAAAATAGAAAATTGTATTTACATGAAACAAACTTCATAAAATGATGAGATAAAAATGAGATATTTATACATGGGTGAGGCTTGACTGACCTTAGTACTCAACCCTTTCTTAACCAATTTAGGAGTTGCACTACATCCCTCAACTAAAAGAAAGCCTCGTGTAGTTCTAGTGTTGGTGAAAATTATGTATGAAATATAAGCCAACCCCTATCATTCCCTTATGTCTCTTGACACAACGAGTAGAAGACATAACTATATATAGAATAGAGATATAACCAACATGGTAGTGATATGGTGCGATGAGATTACAATGTGAAATCGATTCCATTTTACCTTAATACTTCAATGCTTTGAGTGACCTATATTTTCTAAGACATTTCTCTAAGAAAAATGGATGCTAAGTAATGGAGGAAGCTATAATATTGAAACTAGTTTGAGGGGTTCAAAAATATGTGGTGGTGACTCTAAAAAATGTGCATATGATTTAGGAAGTTTAGGAGATTCTTGAGTGCTTTAGCACTGATATTTTTAGTAGGAGTGCTTGAGAATCACACGTGAGTTCTTAAGTGCATTTAAAAATCTTGTGTAGGTCTCTATAGGTTAGGTATTGGATTAAGGATGATTCAAGAGACATGAAACAATGCATATAATATACTCAAACTAAGAAAAATCATTAAAATAGAGGGTATGAGACCGTCCAAGCTGGACTAGACTATGATATGAATTTGTATTGTACTATCAACCCCATAAATTAATTTAGTGATAAAAGATTCAAATTTGAGGAAATATCCGTGGGAATAGAATAATAATTTATATAATTGATTTTGCACAAATCAATGATAACATAGTGCATATATATTGAAAAGTCTTAATGTAAGCATATGCCATAACATTATAACAATTCCAAAGATATAATTTCTAAAGGATAAGTTACCAAATTTGAGTGTCTACATTTTCTCCTTTTAGTGTGGAGTTGAAAGTTGCATACTTAAAGGAATAAATATGTGAGTGTGAACACACACTTTGTATTTGCTTGATTTTTATTCTTATTGCATTAGTATTGGTGCATTCCATGATGAAACGTGTAACACAATGAATTCAATGTCCACAAAATAAATTGAACTATAACTCAAATATGAAAAAGCATATGTAATTTTTAAAATTGAATTTTTCATAGTAAAGTAAAGAGAGACAAAATATAGAAGGAATCCATCTATGTTTTTGTGGTGGGGGAACTCTTGTTCTTTTTGTGCTTGAGAATTATGATTTACATTGAGATGTTGAAGGATGAGGGTGATGAATCCCTAGTTTTTGTTGAAGGAGAAGTTGAAGTAGGAGAGGAGTTGAGTGCATATGACCCAACATTGAGAAGAGTTATCACAATAAATATATCCCAAAGAACCCCAAAATAGGGAAGAGTAGTTTATAGAGTATCTATCCACTTTAATATCCTACCACACAAAGAGAGAAAAAATGAAGAATAACCTATGAAGTTTATAGCCACTTTGATATCTTCTAACCCCACAGACCACATCACGATATACAAATCTAGGCACATTTTTGTAATAACATAAAGTAAAAAGGGAATGGATGGTGCATGCCCCCACCATGTGTTGTAATAACCAAGTTTTGATGTAGAGAAGAGGAGGAAATCTAGTGAAGGATAACCCCAACCATATAATATTTTTGATGTACACTCCATAAAATGCAAAAATATCTCCATGAGTCTTCATAAATGTATTTCTTCACTAAACAATTCAAGAAACATAAAAAATATTCTACACAATACAAACACTGACTAAATCCAATGTGAAAATATTTTTGGTTACCACAAGATTTCCTATGAGCTAGGATGCTCCTATGTTATACATCTCAGGTAATTTTGAAAATTGAGTTCCTTCTCAAGGAACTATTATACCAAATACATAACATCCACAACACTTAGCCAAGTCATCTCTTCAATCTTATTACTTTTCCACTAGAAACAATACTTAATAGACTCCTTATTGAATGTCTTCTTAGTTATGTAATTTATTATTTATTTTTATTCATTAAACTCATTTGACATCTATTTCCTCTAATATACTCTACTACCATCTGATTTGATATCAAAACTCTAGATTTGATAATGAATTTAAGAAACAATAATTTTATATCAACACATGAAAATAGAGAAAACACATAAACAAATAAAATATAGAGAATAATGGAGCAATTTCTATTGATTAGTGGAGGGCATTTTATAAAATTTCTTGCTCCTATAATCATGGAGTCAAGTCTCATCATCTTATCCCCATATTTCTCCTCTAATCCCTAGTCTTACTCCCAATCCCAAGATAATCTCACACACTCCTATCTCTATGAGTTGTGCATGACAACTAATTCTACACACTCACATATTATTTAAATATTAAATAATACTAATATTTAAACCATATGTTCACACTATGAACACTAATTTCCTAACATTCACCCCCTTAGTGTGAACATGGGTGAGTTATGTCTAGTACCTGCTCATGTTCTACAATTCGATGGTTTTCAAAGAGTACCATCAACTCTAATAGGTTTTCTAGTGGAACCATTAACCACTTTGTATGTGATTTTCTAAGAGATTCACAAACTCTCAAATTGGTTTTATAGTGGACCACTAACCACATTCATAGCAACATACATGTTTCCCCCCCCATCCTTATATTCAAGGGAAAATACAAAAAATATTGCTCACGCAGGAGCTCACTTATTACAAGAGCGAACATGAATAAATCATCTGTTCTTTATTTACTACCACACATGCTGAAATTAAACAAACTGAACACAACTAAAAACATGGCCACCAAAGAAATATTATGGCCTCATCGATGGTGCCTGATGAGAGGTTGCTAAAATGTCTCCTTCCTCCGTTGCCTCTAGCCTCCATGGTGATGTTGCTAACTCAAGTGAATTTGTCTTTGAGGCTCATTTTACAATTCTATTGGGTGTCGGTTTCAACCGATAATGCACCCCTCACTATGGACGTCGCGTACAAGTGAAAATGCGTCTGATTTTTGACAAGTGAGGATTTTTTTAAATTTTTATAATATACTTTTACAATGACTCACTAAACTATCACTTTACCATAACACTCAACTTGGATAGACACAATAAAATTCACAAAAAAGTAATCAATAATTAATTTTTGAATAACACCCTAAAAACAAATTACAACAATAGAACAACTTAAACAATAAAGAATTATGCAACATTCATGTGAATTGCGGTCCCGGATTTTAGAAATTGCTTCAAATGTCAAAATCTATTTCACGTTTTCTCTTAAACCAAAAACTGGGTTATTCTGAAATTTTAACTATAGAGCAATAAAATACGTATCTTCAAACTCAAAAAATTTCAAAAGATTCAGAATCTGGGTTTTGAGAAAAACACAATTTACCAGTCATTTTTGTTTTAAGATCAGATTCTAGAAAATGGTGAGGAAGCTTCAAAACTCTCAGATTTGCATCTTAGAGGCTGCGGTTTTGTCCTACAATGACTCTCATAACTCGTCCTAGCCTACTCTGATACCAGATGATATCAAAACTCTAGATTTGATAATGAATTTAAGCAACAATAATTTTATATCAACACATGAAAATAGAGAAAACACATAAACAAATAAAATATAGAGAATAATGGAGCAATTTCTATTGAATAGTGGAGGGAATTTTATACAATTTCTTTCTCCTATAATCATGGAGTCAAGTCTCATCATCTTATCCCCATATTTCTCCTCTAATCCCTAGTCTTACTCCCAATCCCAAGATAATCTCACACACTCCTATCTCTATGAGTTGTGCATGACAACTAATTTTGCACACTCACATATTATTTAAATATTAAATAATACTAATATTTAAACCATATGTTCACACTATGAACACTAATTTCCTAACATGATTCAAGATCATATTCACCTTATTGTACTACTTAGGTTGGATACCAATTTGTAACATTAAGTATATTAGAGGTATCACCACCTTCAGAAATTCAATTGGATAAACATTTTGTGAAAAATTCCTAACGATATTACATGGTCATACATTCTTCTAATTAATCTTATTGCAAGTTTATTTGAAAACATCTCCTTATAAAAATATGCCAAGATCATGTATCCAATTTGATATTAAATTTCTCTTCACTTATCATTTACTCACTATTTTTATTGTGTGTTTAAATTTTAAAACCAATTTTGTACTTGATGGTGTTCTTCCTTCCCATGTTTGGTAAAGTCTTATTTTAGTACTCCTCTCTTCATTTTATAGTAAACCTTTCAAATTTGTAACTCCTCTTGGGATTTTCCCTATTTTATTTGGAATGTTGTCTTTCAAGTACTCTTGTTTACTAAATTTTAATATGAAAATTCTACCTATACTAAATTCAAATCCCATATTCCTAGCTTACCTCAAACCAAACATCTAAGAGAATATCCAAGGATTCTATTCACAACTCATGTGTGTCTATCGATTTGTGGATTGTATGCCAAACTGAACATTAACTTCCTATCCAACTTATTTAATAATGTTCCCTTGAAATGAAAAACAAATTTAGTAGCTCTATTAAACACTATCTTTGTGTGGCAATCCATGAAATCTTATAATCTCTCTAAAGAAAATATTTGTAATTTTTATTACATCATTAGTATTTCTTCAAACAATAAATGTGTAATCTTCTAAAATTTATCCACCACTAAAAAAATAGAATCAACACCCCTTTGTGTCCTAGTAAAACCCAAAAAATCCATACTTATTCCTTCTAAGGAATATATTTTTAGATAATAGGTAAACATAGGGGTTTTCTAGGGCCCTACCCTGCTAGAAAGAAGGATCTAGTATCCAGATATAACAATTAAAAATACAAGGAACAAAAATAGAGAAAAATCCAAAATAATTGGTGAAAACAACACAAAACTAACCCAATTATAGTCTATTTACAACCCAAGTGTAGCCCAAGACTAGTCAGAAACCAACAAAAAACAAAAAATAAGACAATGATCAATTTTGGTTGTGCATTTGACTAGAAAGCTGAATAAGATCCTTGATATATTGATATCTCTTTTCAACTTCCTTTTTCCTCTCATTCTCTCTGATATTTCCTTTATTACCCTTGTTGAGCTCATTCACAATAGCCCTTAAGAGGCTAGTTTGGAGAAGAAAACCATACGCGAGAAGGTTGCACTTGTTCTCCACTTCATTCAACTTATCTTTCACTTCTTCCCAATTCTAATTGTCCTTGTCTACCTTATTATTAATGAGATCCTTGATGTTACCTTTGATTAGTTTGATGTCCTTTCTCATCCATTTAATAACTTCCTTTTGATTATCCAAATCATTTTCAATGGAGAACTTGGACTCATTCTCACCTTTCTTTCCTAGGATAAGAAAACATCTAACAACCATATTTCCATCTAGGCCATGTTGGGAGCTGTCATGGGTCGAGCTAGGGCCTTCAATGTTTTTCCCTTTTCTTGAGTTTCTTCTAAGAACTCTTGTTGAACTAATATCTTCCCCATGCCTCTTGTTGTTTCTAGGAGTAGAGGAGGAAGGAAGAGAGGGAGAAGGAGAGGGATTTTACCTATGGTTTTTATTCATGAAGTGTAGATACACGAGACTAATAACTACTTGGTGAAGGGGAGATACCATTTTACCCCATTACCCTTATTTTATAAAACTTTCAAGAGATATAAGTATGTGAAATGGAAGACTTACCAAACAGTTTCATCTAAAATGGTTTAGCAGAACCACATGGTAGGTGTTAATGCAATGAATATGCCAATCTATTGTAAGATACTTGATAATAATCCTAACAACTTCATCATAATGGAAGGATAATGAAGAGCGGAGAAATACCCTAGGTAAATTTTGTAGCTGTTCTCCCTCATCCAATTTTTTTCCCCTCCTAATCATCCCGATTGCATTTTTTTGTAAAATTTCATACCTTAGGTTCTCATCCATGTGACATGTGAAATGTTTACTTCTCAAGTTAGCCAACTATGACCCTTGAACTAGAAAAAAATCCTTCCAAGAAGTTGTAAAATCTAAATAAATGTGAGGATCGTGCCCATGTATTCTCTCCAAAAAAGTGGAAAAATTTCCCACTCCCAAGATGTTCCAAAGCTAAGCATTATATTTCCATCCTTTTTTAAATTGGGGATCAAGTTGGAAAGGATCGCTGCCTATATTGTCACCTAAATTCTACTCTCTCAAATGAAAATAGAAAGTAGGGTTAAAGCCCAAATAAGTCTCAATCTCCCAAATCTATGGCACTCTTATGTAAATGTGGGAACATACGAGTAAAGTGTGCTAGAATAGGAAAACCTCCACAAGGAGATACACAAGCTTGAAATAATTAAATATTTGAACTTCCATGATTCACAACATTAATGACCTCTAAGGGGTATTTAAACTACCAAACCAAATAATGAAGTTTATTGGAATTGACCCCCATAAAATCATGTTTCTAGGGTCCCCTCATTTTTTCTAACTCCTTGGCCGAAGAAGGAAAGAACAAGCTACGAGAAAATGCAAAAAAAAAAAAAGAGAGCTGCAAAAACAAGCTTGGGACAGAAAAAATCGTGAAAATTGGCTAAGTCCTAGTCCTCACAACAGTTGGGACATGAGGGACATCGAGATGTGGATCGCTGAAAAGCCTCCAGGTGGCCCACGAAGCAAAGGGACATCTGGGACAGAAGGACGCGCGGGGCACGAGAAGCCGATCCGGCCGAAGGAGGAAGCAAAATTGACTAACTGCTGAGCAAAACAGTTTGGGACATTCGGGCCGTGAGGACGCGAACCACCGGATCGGCCAAAATAGAGAACTTTAGCACTGGGACAGTCGGGCCAGAAGTACGCGGCAGACGCGGAAAGCTGGTTCGGCGAAGGAGAAGAAAATCGACTAACTGCTTTGGGACATGTGGGACAAAGGAACGCGAACCGGCCGAATCGGGCGAACCGGAAGAATTTGTCCCAAGGCGAGGATCCGGGCACGGTTGGAACAAATGTACGCGAAGGACGTGAACCGGTGGATCGGTGGAATGGGGAACTTTCACAAAGGGACATATGGGCCTGAGTGCGCGGAAGGTGCAAACCAGCCGGATCACCTGAAGCGAGAGAAATTTCGTATTGGGACATTGGGACAAAGGGACGCGTGGGACGCGGATAGCCGAAGAAGCCGAAAGCCAATCAAGCAATGCCACGTGTCATCGGCCGAATGAGGAACAAGGAAGCCCATTTCGGGTGGATCGGAGGTTTTGTCCCATCCCAAGCATGCCTTTGGGACATCGGGACAAAAGGGCGTGAAAGGGCGCGAAAAAAGTGAGACCGCGGACCAATCAAATCACGACACGTGTCACGAGGAGAAAAGTCAAAAGTCAAAGGCGAGGTTTCAAGCTTGACCGGCCGAGCAATAAAAAGAGGACACGTGTCAATGAAGTAGGAAAAAGGAAGAGAGAATTACGCATCAATCAGTGCGTGACACGTGTCATCAGAGTGGCGAGAGCGCGGGAAAAATTTCAAAAGCATTTTCACTGTTTTGTGCCTAAATCTTGGATCGACATATCTTTCGATCGAGCTCGGATTTGCACGTTCTTTATATCAGCGGAAAGCTTGTGAAATTCTCTACATGATTTGGGGTTAATCTTGAGTTTTGGTGTAGTCTAGAGAGAGAAAATTGAGAAACAGCTCGACACGTGTTCATGGCGAAGTGACATTCGGCGACGATTTAATGCGAGAATGGGTCGCATTCTCTGTAATCGGTCAAAATGATAGGGTATGGGTTTGTAAGGTCCCCATGCCATTTTAATGCACCTACAAGTCAAAGGGATGGGCTCTCTCATGTTTTTGTGCGTTTTCTGTCCCAGGCTCGACCCATGCATGATGTAAAAGCGATTTGGCTCATTTCTAAGGGGGAACATTTTTGGCATAGCAGACTTCTTCTTTCACCTCCAGCAAGTGATTGATGCAAGGATCAGACCTCTCCAAAGGATTGTAATATTTTTTACCTCTCTGAGGTTGTAATGCAGTGATTTTGACACTGGAAATGATAATGCAAGCTTTGTGAATGGTTTTCAGTCCTTTGTTTGTATTATTTGCTTCATTTCAAATCCTAAATTATATCTTATCAGTCTGTGTATGTTTTATGTTGTAAACTTTGGTCTGTGTCTATTTGCTTGACAAAAATGTTTCACCACTCCTTTTGGTGCATCACCACCTTTAGTTAGTTTCATATTTTTGCATTTCTATCCCTGTCTCCTTGCAGTTTAGAGTAGGATTAGGATCTGAACCTCTGTAGTTTTACAAAATATAGATCTAAATCAGAGGAGTTTGAGGAACCAACCTCTAATCTGGAGATTCCTCTCTCAGTTTCACAAGTCCCCACACTTGGAGAGAGGTTTCCATGTTGTGCAATCTGCTTTGGATGCTAGAGTGATCAACCTAGAAGCTGATCTGCATCCAGGGGGTCTTTGTGAGTGCTGCAACAACAGTTTTGGCATGCCGGTGGGACTAGAGGTCTCATTTTTATTGCAGGGGTTGATGTGCATCTGCTGCATTTTCTTGCTTAAAAGAGCTATTATTTGCATATCTGGCGACTCGAGGGAAGAATCAAGCTGGTTTCAGCGAGTGCGGGGCTGAAAACTCATGAGAAGAATCACCACAAGGTCAAGAGTTGGAGAAGAAGAAGTGTTGTTTGAATACTGCAATTATCTCAAGAAGAAGAAGGCAAAGAGGAAGAAGGATTCAAAGGTCTCCATCTCCACCAAACAGAACTCTCTCAACTCCTCCACAGTAGGCCTTTCATTGAGTAACAAGGGTTTTAAGACCAATTAGAATGGCTCGAGAACAACCCCTACATCAACTTCACGAGGCAAGCAGCCCACTTGCTCTCAATGCACAACATCCGAGTTCCTATTGCAGCCTTGAAGAACATTCCCTACTTCTTGGAGAAAATCGGACTACTCAGGTGATCATGTTAAAGATATTGCTAACCTTTGTGCGATCCATGAAATCAATGAAATGCAAGTGGTGTCAAGTTATTGGCATCTTCCTTCAAGGGTAAAGCATTGCGATGGTTTAGGAGCCTTGGAGCTGGTTCTATCAAAGCTGGAATCAATTTGTGTATTGCACTTCATGAGCAATTTGGAGAGAAGGAGACAACTTGTCTCTTTTGGAGCAGTGACAACTATCAAGAGAGCCCCAACAGAGCGGTGGTGACTTGACTTCAGATTTCAAAGGTCTTGGGATAGGATTCCGGTGGCGGTCGAGGCCAAATGAGAAGGTGCTTTTCTATATTACCTTAAAGCTTTGAATTTGATATTTCTATGTTAATTCAATCTATGGGAGGCCATGACCTTACTGCTGCTTATAGCATTGCCATTAGAGCTGAAAAGCTGTCTTATTCAAAGTGGTAAGCGGCTCCTAGGCCTCCCATGCCCTTGTATCCAAACTTAGAAAATCCAAGCACTAGTCAAGCACCCACTTTGGCTCTGTTCCCACCCCTAGAAATCAAAGTTCAAGTGAAACTTCTACTTCATCCTCTAGTGCTTCAAATGAACTCGAGAGGTCATGAAAGCGATTTGCAAAATTTGGGAAATGAGCTGGTTACTATCAAAAAAAACAACAAGCTCAAAGTGCTTAGACCGTATCGGCCTCGAAGCACGATGCAGGCTAGGCCCCCATACCAACAAAATAGGTCACCAAATCAGGCTGCAAATCAAAATCAAAGCCAAGTAAGGCCTCCCGCTAATAGACCATTTCAGCCCTATAACCCTAATGTTGTATCTGCTTCTAAAGCATTAGTGCCGATCCAAAATAACATGGCCCAAGAATATGATTGGTGTTTCCATGTAGTCGAGCCACCATAACCAATCAATGTGCTTTAACGGTGCATTAAATCAAGCCACGATGGTGCAAACCATTGGTGGTCGCAAGAGTCCGCCATGAAGGAGATCAGCGGCGAAGAAGCACCTCGGCAAGGAACATCTCGAATGAAACTACTCTTGTCAATTGGCGGTGAAGATTTACGTGGTATGAATCAAATACCCTCTCAAAGTGTTGCAGCCAACACAAGGTCAAAGAGGAGAAATTTGGGTGAAGAACAACCATTGGCCCCAAGTAGTCCACGACCTTGTCACTCTCCACAGGTGTTGGCAAACAAAATGCAGTTCCAAAATGCGAGGAGCACCCAAACCAGCTCCTAAACCAACTCGAATGCGTTGTTGCTGCCCATGTGCAAAGGAATGAATGTGCAAGCTAGGGACAAAGAGAGGATGCTTCATCCCCATTGACATCATTGATCGGATGAAGAAGACAAATGTAAACATATCAATGTGGGAATCACTATCCATCCCGAGGCCAAAGAGATTTGCTACAAGCTGCCATGAAGGGAATTGGTCAACTTCAAATCAACGGAGTCAAATGCAAGAGAAGGTACTCACAAATGCTGCCCAGCCTGAAGGAAATCATGGAGGACAACAAGGTAAAATGTTGAAGCCCCCTCCATTTTATGTTTCATTGATCATAGGAGACAAGTTGGTACATAATTGCATGATTGACTCTGGGGCAAGTAGCTCAGTGATGCCCAAGCAAATAGCTGATCAGCTGGGTCTCCAATATGAAGTAATATCTAAAGGGGTAGTGCAATTGGATGGGACAGCAGTAGAAACCGTGGGAGTAATTAAAGGTTTGAATCTTACCTTGCATACATGCCCAAATGTTGTTGTTTTACAAGATGTATCAGTCATAGACCTTCCACCACTCTTTGCCCTATGTTTGTCGAGGACTTCACTGCTAAAATTGGAGGCTACTTTCTCTGATTGGTCACACATGTTATTGAGAACAAGATATGGAACTAAGACCACAATCAGATCGAACCAATTGCAAACTTTCATATTGAGCCTCATACTCCAAGCCAAATCAATGCCAACTATTGGCATTTGATCAAGAAGATTATCAAACACGATGAAGGTGACACCAAAGTTGGAAGCATCCAGATTTGACTCTTGATGAATGGGCAAGCAAGGTGCATGCTTTTGATCCCTACCAAGAAGTAGAAGAATCGAACTAGGAGTCTATTGCATACATGAAGAAAACCAACCTATTCCTAGCATCACCAAACCAAACCATAAGGATGACAATGAGGTATGGAAATTATTTTTGATGGATCAAGGAGTAGGCAAGGTGCGGGGAGGAGGAGCTATGCTTGTTTCACCTCAAGGCATCAAATATTATTGACTTTTCATTTCAGTTTTCTTGTTCAAACAACACGGTGAATATGAGGCCTTGATTCATGGACTTCATTGGGCTAGGAAAAAGGGCATAAATAACTTGCGGGTGTTCGGGGATAGTGAGCTGATCGTCAATCAAGTCGAGGGGGACAACATGCTACTGAAGAATGACCTCTTTGAAGAACTACAAGAATAGGGTATGGGACCTCATTGAGGATTTGAAGCTTTGACATCGTGTCCATACCTAGGAAGAAAAATGAAGCCGCGGATAGGCTCGCGGCGTGATTGGAGCAACGTTTGATGTGGTTGACAACATCAAAAGGAAAAAACACAGCCACATATCCATGTGATTGTGAGGCAGCGATTCGAGATAATAATATAAGTGGCGGTGTTTGAGAGCGATCAGCGAGATCGTCAATTTTTACAAGAAGAGGCTGAATTCTCGGCTAGGAATCGGAGACAGACTAGAGCAGCGGTATGGGGATCAAGTAGTGCGGCTGCGGACAAACAAGCTTCCCGAGGGTTTAGTAACGTTGGAGTCTATCTTGACCCTAACGACCCGATTCCGTAAGGAAAAGGCTAACATACTGGTCAAGAGAGAAGATTGAGCCAATTCCGGTTGGGGAAGGCAAAACACTTCAAATTGGTAAAGTGGCCCTTTGAGCGGGAGAAATCAGATTTCATACTGACTTTGCCAAGAATTTCCAGATGTCTTCACTTGGAGCTATGAAGACTTGAGAGGATTCAATCGAATTTGGCACAACATACCATAGAATTGGATCGGATGCTAAGCCCATCGGGAGAAGTAGAGACACTGTTAACCCTCACATTGAGCCTCTAATGAAGAAAGAGCTAAATAAGCTAATAGAGGCAAGCATTATATTCCCGATCAAGCACTCAAGTTGGGTTGCTAACTTGGTTCAGTCGGGAAGAAGAAGCGGAGAAATCAGGTTGTGTGTGGACTTAGAGACCTCAATAGGGCATCTCTCAAAGATCATTACCCGCTTCCTTGATGGAACAAATATTGCAAGTAGTATCCGGTTCGGAGAGATTCTCTCTCTAGATGGCTACTCGGGGTATAATCGGGTGATGGTGAAAGAAGATGACCGATTCAAGATGGCTTTCACCACAAATGGGGACCTATGCCTCAAGAAGATGCCATTTGGGCTATCGAATCTGGGGCCACTTTCCAAAGGGCAATGGATATGGCATTGAGGGTTGATCAATAAAATAGTTTTGATATATCTTGATGACATCACTTTGTATTCTCAAAAATGCGGTGGACCACCTCTTTCATCGAGGAAAGTGTTTTAGAGGTGTAGAAGGTTTGGGGTATCATTGAATCCCAAAAATGCATATTCTTGCTCATGAAGGGAAAGCTCCTAGGCCATATTGTCTCGAAGAAGGATTAGTGATTGATCGAGAGAGAGTTGAAGCCATAAGAGCACTACCATTGCCAAGCCACAAGAAAGGCTCTTGAGTTTCTTGGGAAGGATAAAATTTTGTTTGGAGGTTTGTCCCAGATTTTGCAGCCCTTGTCAAGCCCATCACCAAAATGTTAAAGAAAAGCATGGCTTTTAAGTGGAGCGAGAAGGCAAGGAGAGTTTTGAAGCAATCAAAGAAGCTATCTCTCAAGCACCAACTCTCATCATCCCGGACTTCTCAAGGATTTCATCCTCTATGCATTTGGAGGTGATGACACTATTTCTGCCATTCTAGTACAACAGAACAAAGATAATGATGAGCAGCCGATTGCCTTCTTCAGCCAGAGCCTAGATGACTGTGAGGTGAGGTACTCTTTTATTGAAAAGCATGTACTTGCAGTAATCAGAAGCTTGAAGAAATTCAAGCATTTAGTCTCAAACAACAAGGTCCAGTTGCTGGTCTCACATGCTGGAGTTAAGGACTTCCTCCTCAACAAGGATTTGAATGAGAAAAGGGCAGGTTGGATCACCCGTGTCATGGAGTATGACATTGAGATCAAGATCACCAAGCTGGTAAGAGGGAAAGGATTGTGTGAGCAGCTGGTTTTGGGGAAGCAAAAAGAAGTATGCTGCAATGAAGAAGAGGCTGTTTTGATGAGTCAAGACAGCCATGAGCAAGTGGCAATCAAGAAGAAGACAATGCTGCCCCCACTCCTTGCTGGACCCAAGGTATTATGCACTTCCTAGGTACAGGCCAGTGCCCCCCAGAGATGAACAAGACCCAAAGGAGACACTTCAGATTGCAGGCTGTCCCGTATGCCATTGTTGATGGAGTTTTGTTCAAGAAAGATGTAAATGGAGTCTTTCTTTGAGATGCATTATGAGGTCAGATTCAAAGGGTATTGGAAGAAGAGTTTCATGATGGACCAGTGGTGGCCATTTTGCACCCAGAGTGACAGCTCTAAAAATCATGAAGGCTGGTTATTATTGGCCTAAAATCTTGGTGATTGCTTATGCATGGATCAAGAGGTGTAAGAATTGTGCATTCTTCACGGGAAAAGAGAGACTTGCTGCCCTTCCATTGCATCAATCTCGGTTGACCAGCCATTCATGCAATGGGGTTTGGACTTCATTGGAGTCATTAATCCCAATTCAAGCCAAGGGCACAAATGGATTTTGTGACCCAGACTACTTCACCAAATGGAATGAAGCGTAGCACTCAAAGAGGTGAATGAGTCTAGCATCTTAGACTTTTATGAGGGGATAACAACCAGATTTGGTGTACTGCTACAATAATCTCTGATAATGCATTGGCATTCATTGGATCTAAGGTGGTGAGTGGGGTTGTCGAAGCGGTATTTACCTAAGCACTTCATCGAACTATTACCCTCGGGGTAATGGCGAGGCGAGTCTACAAACAAGAACTTGTTGAGGATCATTAGGAGGACTCTTGATGAGAATCGAGAGGTCTTGGCATACCAAGCTGAAATCAGCCTTATGGGTGATAGGATCACTCCCAAAAGATCCACGGGTAACTCTCCATTAGGCTTGTCATGGAAGAGAGGCAATCTTGCCCATGTCACTTGAGTTGCCAACATTGGAACTCATGAAGCATTTGGAGTTGCTTGAATTTGAGCCCATGGAGGTGAGGTATGCGAGTTGATGGAGCTGAGAGATCGAAATCGGGCATCCCAAGCAATGGAAAAGGATCAAGCTTTGATCAAGAAGACCTTTGATAGAAAGGCCAAGGATAGATCTTTTCAAGTTGGAGATCTAGTGTTGAAATGGGATGTGGATAGAGAAAAACCAGGAAGGCATTCAAAATTTGATGCCATTTGGAGTGGCCCATACATGGTCACAAAGTGCAAGAACAACAATGCTTTCCAATTGGCCTCATTGGATGGTGAAGAACTGCAGATTCCAGTCAATGGAATCTATCTCAAGCGTTGCTTCTAGAGGGAAGTTCACTACCTCTGTAAATATTAGATTAGATTTTCTTTCCTCCAAGTGCTTGTGCACATTGTTTTCTTTGTAGGTTAGTTTTGTTTTCCCTAAGTGCTTTGGCATGACTTGCTTTGTCCATGGAGATGTTTAGCAGTCCTTGCTTTCATCGGGTGACATTCCATCTTCCTCCTTGCACATTAAGTCGAGTTAGGGTCTAAAGCAGAATATTTGATGACTCCATGCCCAATGGTGCTTGAGCAAGCTGGTATCTTTTCACCTAGCGAGGGAGGTAACCCTGTTGAGTCACCAATTGTTATCCAAATTCACCCCCCAGGGTTAATTCGATAACATACATCAGAATTCTCAAGTCCCAGGCAAATTGATTGATCCAGGGAAAAAAATCATGTTTCCAGGGTCCCCTCGATTTTTCTAACTCTCTGTCCGGGTTGAAAAGAGCAAGCTACGAGAAAATGCAAAAAAAAAAAGTTGCGAGAAAAACAAGCTTGGGACAGGAAAAATCGTGAAAATTGGCTAAGTCCTAGTCCTCGCAACAGTAGGGACGTGAGGGACATCGAGACGCGGATCGGCCGAAAAGCCTCCAGGCGGCCGCGAAGCAAAGGGACATCGGGACGAGAAGGACGCGGGGCGCGAAGCCGATCCGGCCGAAGGAGGAAGCAAAATTGACTAAGCTTGAGCAAAAGCAGTTTGGGACATTCGGGGCGTGAGGGCGCGAACCACCGGATCGGCGAAAAGCAGAGAACTTTTTCAGGGCAGTCGGGCAGAAGTAATTTGCGTGGCGGCGTGGAAAGCGAGTTTGGTGAAGGAGAAGAAAATTGACTAACTACTTTGGGACATGTGGGACAAAGGTGGAATGGCCGGCGAATCGGGTGAAGCGGAAGAATTTGTCCCAGGCGATCAGGGGACAGTTGGAACAAATGTATGTGAAGGACGTGAGCGGCGGTCGGTTGGAATGGGAACTTTCACAAAGAGGAAATTTGATTGGGGACAGGAAGTTGGGACAAAGGGGCGCGTGGGGCGCGGATAGCAGAAAAGCGAAAGCAATCAAGCAATGCCACGTGTCATCGGTAGATAAGGGACAAGGAAGCCCATTTCGGGTGGATCGGAGGATTTTGTCCCAAGCAACCTTTGGGACATCAGGACAAAAAGGACGCGAAGGGCGCGAAAAGCGGCAGACCCGCGGACGATCAAATCACGACACGTGTCACGAGGAGAAAGTCAAAAGTCAAAAGGTGAAGGTTTTGAAGGCGGCCGAGCCAATAAAAAGAGGACACGTGTCAATGAAGAAGTAGGGAAGGAGAGAGAATTACGCATCAATCGGTGCTTGACACGTGTCATCCAGTGGCGAGCGCGGGAAAAATTTCAAAACGCGTTTTTCACTGTTTTGTGCCTAAATCTTGAGATCGACATATCTTTCGATCAGAGCTCGGATTTGCACGTTCTTTATATCAGCGGAAAGCTTGTGAAATTCTCTACATGATTTTAGGGTTAATCTTGAGTTTTGGTGTAGTCTGGAGAGAGAAAATTGAGAAAATGGCTCTGGCGTGTTCATGGCGAAGTGACATTCAGCGACAGATTTAATGCAGAATGGGTCGCATTCTCCTGTAATCCGGTCAAAATGATAGGGTATGGGTTTGTAAGGTCCCCATGCCATTTTAATGCACTGTCAGTCAAGAAGGGATGGGCTCTCATGTTTTTGTACGTTTTCTGTCCCCTGGGCTCGACCCATGTAATGTAAAAGCCAGATTTGGCTCATTTCCAAAAGGGGAACATTTTTGACATAGCAGACTTCTTCTTTCACCTCCAGCAAGTGATTGATGCAAGGATCAGACCTCTCAAGGATTGTAATAGTTTTTACCTCTCTGAGGTTGTAATGCAGTGATTTTGACACTGGAAATGATAATGCAAGCTCTGTGAATGGTTTTCAGTCCTCTGTTTGTATTATTTGCTTCATTTCAAATCCTAAATTATATCTTATCAGTCTGTGTATGTTTTATGTTGTAAACTTTGGTCTGTGTCTATTTGCTTGACAGAAATGTTTCACCACTCCTTTTGGTGCATCACCACCTTTAGTTAGTTTCATATTTTTGCATTTCTATCCCTGTCTCCTTGCAGTTTAGAGTAGGATTAGGATCTGAACCTCTGTAGTTTTGCAAAATATAGATCGTTGTTATCTTTTTCTAGGAGGTCTATAATTGATTTGAATTAAGTGATTAGACAGTTGATAAAATAATAATAGGAAAGATATAGGAAAGATATCTAATTAAATTCATCCTAGTTTCTTTGTTTTATCTATGCCAAAATTGATGTTATTTTCCGACCGAATCATTACAATGGGAAAGTAATAATACAAAACCCTTCTCCTTTCTCGTTGTTACATGTTGTTGTTCTGATTCCATTAAGGGAGTGAAATCAGCGATTGATCGATGAGATGCCATCATCGGTGATGAGATGAATATAGAGTATATGCGCCCCGGCGCCGGATAGATAAGATACGAACGCACTCACTCTCACTCACTCACTCACTCACTCTATATGATCGATCGATCGATTTGATTGATTTGTAAAGGAGTGAATTAAGTCAGCGATTTCCCAAACCAACCATAGTGTGATAGGGGGTCGGCCAGGGGACTATATCCCTATCCGCCCTCTCTCGTTGGTTAGAGATAGGGGCCCTTGATCTACTCAATTTGGGTAACCATACACGAGTCTTATAGAATATATCAATTGGGTGACTATCTCTAGTGATTTTCATAAACTCCATTTTATGAGGAAATTAGTGTTAGTGTCATTCATACTTCCTTCTCTAGTAGAGATAAAGGACTTAAAATTTTCTATGATCGACAATTTTTTTGAAAACCATGTTAACATGAAGGATCTTCAAATATTCTTCTTTATTTCTTTCAAAATGGCCCTTACTATATGAGGTAAAATTATCTCCCATATAAGTCTCATAGAAATGAATTTAGTTTGAAAAACCAATTTCTCCATATTTTGTCACCAAATCACTGCACCCCCAAATGGCTTGAAAGTGAACACGACATTCGGTGTGATTGAGACACATGGGATCACCTCTCAAGTTGTGGGACTTGGGCTTGAGGTGAACCTCTAGAGAAGGCCAACTTCCTCTTCCTAAACTAAGCACTACACTACTCCTAATGCAAATAAATGGCTAACTAGACCTACTTTAACATTTCAAGGGATTAGGGAGAGAGATTTGCAGGAAATAAAACCTATACTAGAAGTGGTGATGCACCAAGAAAGGGTGTTGCTAGAAAAAATTCCAGCTTGCCAATGAAGAGAGATGATCATGGGGAAGAATGAACATGCATTACAAACCCAATTTACATATAGTACTTCACTCCTTGATAAGCACGTTTAACTCCTAAACTTGCGAAAAGAAACCCTAGTTATACGGTTCACTGCAAAAACATGAGAGGAAAATAGAAGTAGAAAAATCATGAAAGGACATATAACTGATCACAAAACATAATTTTCATTACTTCAAGCACTTGCACAGTGCATCATTACATCGGGGAAAAGGCATAGGCTTCCATTACAATTTGAGAAGAAAAGGTTTGAGATCTACAAATTCACGGCATCTCACTTGTGAAGAGAGGGGAAGCTTGGAAAGTTTATAACTTGTCCAACATGTCTGACCTATCAAAACCCTTTGGAATGAGCTTCCAACTTACATTTAAAGAAGAAATTAAGAGAGAGAAGAGGAGTCATAAATTCCCTTACTAAATTGAAGGTACATGATGTATCATTTATTATAGTTGGTTGCACCACTTGAGAAGATTCCATCATGTGCCATTAATTCACTGTTTGACTTAATCTTTGTAATTAACTAAAAGAATATTTAAATAATAATATTATATATTATTATTAAAATATTTAAATAAAAATATTAATTTAATTAACTTATAGTGGGCCCCTTTGTTAACCGGTTTGTGCTTAAAGGGAGAATCATGAGAAAAAGGAAAAAAAGATCCCAACTTGGTGGTTGCACGCAGAAAGAGCTCAGCACCGAGTTGGGTTTGAGCTCCTCTTGCCATCACATTTTCTGAGCTACTTGGTTTCCCAAACGAGCTCACCCTAAACGAGCTCCTCCACCACTCAGCATAACCAAGATCATTGTGTAACTGCACCGCCCCTTTTACCAGTGAGCCGCCAAGACTAATCGAGCTCCATCACCATCTTGGTGAGTTATATGCATCAACTTCAAGCTTCTCACTAAGCTCCCCATGAATTCACCGAGCTCATACTCAAATACCTGGTTGAGCCATTCCTTTGTGTGTCAATTCATGTTTGAAATGTCTTGGCTCGAGCTCACCATCACTGAATTCAAACTTATTTAATTACATGCCTTTCCATGACTTGGTCACTGCAATCCCTATGAATCTGAGTTCTCCTATTGCACCATGTACAAACATTGACTCTATGACATTTTAATTCATGCGATTCATGACCGTTTCTCCTTACTCGTAATCCTCTTGCAAGCCTAGTGAGTTCTATGTTTGGCCCGATCCACCTATTTGTTCCTTTGTTATCTGCATCTCAACATAGACACCGAGTTCAACCTTGCATCATGTCACTATAGTGTGCTTTCCCACAGCATTAACAAGCTCTCCACTCAAACCCCGATGGTGTAAGAGATGAGTGGCTCATTTTCCCATCTAAGCTCTCTTTAAGATCTTTGAATCATTCCTTGCACTAGATTAAGAAATTCTAAGGAGCTTGTATATGCTCCATCCACGTAGAGATTTTCCTTTTATCTTGACTCCATGAGCTCTACTTGCGAGATCTTCATGCATTGGCCAAACTCACTTGGTCCTAATTTAACAAACAAACCTACTCGAGCTCTCTTCCATTTTGACCACAACATCTAACTCGAATTCCCAAGTTTGAGTTATCAAAAATATGCACTAGTGAGCATCACTTTATGTGAGAGATCTCAATCCATGTCCCTAGCCTTCAAACTTGGGGATCTATTCAAACCATTACAAGCTCGAAAAAATCCTACCTTGCATGGAATAGGCTCCTCGGTCATCTTCGAGTCATTTAATCTCATCACCGAGTTGTGAGCTCACCTTGACCCACGAGATATTATTACAACTCGACACAGTGATCTTCGGTCAGAGCTTGAGCTTCATTGGATTTATCACTTGTAATGTTTCTTCTAGTTGCCAATATTTTACAGATCAAAATCATTCTCCACGTCTCCACGAGTTTTATGTAATTTCCATAAGTGAGTTCAACGCATGTAGATTCACACTCGGTTTTAGCTTGAATGACCTCCCTTTTCCATGATCGATGACCACCCTCCACTTTGGCCAAGGATTCTTGCTATGCAAAGTTGATTTATTTTTATATCACAATGAGCTAAGCTCCTCTATCGTTGCGACCATCGTTGATTTTCGAGCACCCTATCAAAGTCACCGAGCTCCAAAATGAGCTCTTCATCAAGAAAGTCAAACTTACCTTCCCCAAGCTCCACTTTGTGACAAAGGCCTCATCAAGTTCTCTTACCATGACTACATCCTTCACTCGAGCATGTCACATTCTCCACCAAAATGAGAGATTTCCTTTCCTTGACAATCTCCCAACCCCTGAATGAGCTCAACGTCGAATCGATCCACCATTTTGCTAAGCTCTCTACCGATAAGTCTCACATTGAACACCTTTGCCGAATTGTCTAGTCCTTGGTGAACTATTTACCCGAAATGAGTCTCATGGTGACTCTCTCCCTCTTGTTTCCATTTTCGTATAGAACCACTTATTCCACTATCATCATGGTGGATGACCCAAGCATACACATTAATTCTTTCCTCCGAGTTTTCAATATTTGGTATCACATTACTAATGACTTTTTGGGTAACTCGGCCATTGACTTGGCTCTAGATCCACCGAGCTCACCTTTGGAATTTGGAAACTAAACTCCCAATCACTTAGCTCAAATTTGAGACACCTCAAACCACGAAAACCTAAAACTTTGAATTTGAGTTTAGGGCTTACCGAAACTTCAAACTTATTTTCGTCAAAAATGGCGAGTGAATTTTGAATTAAAAATATCTGAAATCCCAAAAGGAATATTTCTGAAACAACTCTAAAATGAATCCTTGGTGCTGATTGAGCTAGGCTATCATCTCTCTTTAGCTCATTGTAAGCTTCATCTGTGATACTTTTGACATCTGCACCGAGTCTTTATGCTCGAACCAAATCCTCGTCTCTTGATTGATGAAACCAACCGTGTTGAGTTTCTTCCCTTCTTGTGTTAAGTGAGCCATGTTTAACATGCCACAATGAACTAAGAATAGCCATATTCCTCACGAACGTAAATCATTCCCATGGATCTCTCATGAAAAATTAACCCACCGAAGTAGCTCAACCCCTCACTGCTGCAACATCATGACTCATTTCTATACCAAGCCCACTATTTACATTGATGCCTATGTAACCTAAAAATAAGTTGAGCATCAAATACGATGACCATCGAAATCGGCATTCATCCACCTCAATAGCCATTACATACGTGTTAAGCTCATCATGGTAGGTTTTGGTAGAGCCGACTTAAGGAAATAAACTTGAAACCCTTGAATATTATCTAACATTGAGTTGTAATTTATTCTAATCTCAGAATTCATTTGTTAATCCAATTATGTTGATTCCTATGAGCACCTTGTTCACGTGCCAAAAAAACAAACCTTTGACCCTTGCATCTAATCTCAAGCTCTAAACATTCCGAGTTCAATCTCACATCTCGGGATGGCTTGCTGAACTATGCTTATATTCAATATTTAATGAGAGGAAATAAGATCAGTTCATAAACATAAATGAAAAAGAGCTATGAAGAAGGATGTATGCATAGAACCATTAATGTTCATATTCACATAAACTTGGTAACCTCATTACATTCATTAGGCCCATTACAGAATGTCACAGAAAGGCAGACCGTGAGTCATGCATTATAACTAGATTCATATAGCTAGGCTCTCAAAAGAAAATTTATAACCCCAAACCCTTGATACATCCTTTCCTATGCTTATTTACCCAAGCTAATAGAGTCCTTGTAGTATTTTTAGAGCTCCCCTCTATTCATTTTTCCTCTTTTCTTCTTAGGCACTTGTATATATAGCCTTCTGAACTGCCAACTCATTCTTCTATGGCCTCAGATCTATTGCCAAGTGTCTGAATGTGGTCCTCCATGGGTGCATGCTCCTCAGGCCTGAGCTCACCACTCCTTGCCATGATGTCCTTCTAGAAGCTTCTATCGTAGGGCATATTCCTTCCAGGCCACCCTGTCGCCAGGCTGGCACCTTATCCACTCGGGTCACATTTTTCTTGCGTCTTGCCTGATAGGTCAAAAATGGCTAAGTCTGATTCTACTCTATGGGCATGCATCCCAGGTTCTACCAAAACCCTACTTGAACCCTTCCTGTGTGCCTTATCTTGCACGCTTTTTTCGACCTTGTGCATGCTATGCGCCCTTTTTGGACTTAGTTGATATTTCAGGGGCCCAACATCACCCCACACTTTACCTATTCTCCACCCTCGGAAACTTCCTCAAAGAATAAAAATACACAAAGACTTAATGTCTTGGAAAAAGAATAAAGGGGAAAAGAATAATGGGAAAAGAAGGAAGAATGGGGAATGATGCTACTTAAAGCAATAAGAGAGGAAATTTCTTTCTGCAAGTCGGCCTCCAGATTGTTCCAGGCATCGACCTCATTTTGTGCTCTCTGGAAAAGATCACCTACTAAGGCACTCACTTGATCAAAACCCAGCCCATCCCCTTGTGTGCTCATGGTGTCAACAATTTTCTCTAACTCCTTGCCTATATCCTCAGTGCATCCATCCTTCGTGTAATCTGTGGGTATAGTTCCTTTAGCTAGTTTTTAATTGAGCCCCGTAAGGCCTCAATAGCTTTTGATTTATTTTCTACCTCGGCTAGGATATTTTCTCACTCGCTCTATTCCCCTTGTTCTTCTCTGGAACTCTTTAAGTTCTACTTCATCATTGGTGACCAACATGCTTGCCACTTTGTCTATCTGCGCAGTTAGTTGTTTGTACATGGCCTCGTGATCAGGAAGCAATCTTTACATCAGATAAGGACCTTGTTGTATTCAGCTATGAGTGCCATGACCTTTCAATTTATCCTCCTTTTCTAAATGTGTGGCCACTTCTTCTATAGATTCCAAGGCTAGTGATTTGCCTCTCCATGGTGAGGATTCTTGTTAAGTCCTCCTAGGCATTCAGGGAAGATGCATACTTTTGCGTGGGAGGCGCTAGGTCTGGATGCTTCAACACTATTGCATCTGTAATGGACTCCACCTTTTTGTATACTTCATGCACTCTAGCCTTCTCATCCTTTAACTCACTTGTTGTACAATTGGGTTGATCATTTTCTTGACTCAGCTCCTTTGTCCTCTCAGCTAGCTCTTCCTCTTTCTCCTCTAGTTCATCTTCAGAAATTTGACTCTATCATTCCACCCAAAGAGTCTAGCTTGACCTCAATGGAGACCTTGTTGAGCGCGTTGCATAGTTGTTCATCGAGAGCCATTGAGCATTCACCATGGGTTGTCTCCTTTTGATTGATAATGTTATTATTTCCCCGTGGCTTACTTCAAATTCTGGCTCATCAAGATGGGACTCAAATGCCCATGAGAGCATCTTCCTTGTCCATGGGTATAGCCTCCTTATCAAAAGATGACATTCAGGAGCTCCTCTGCTGGAACCATGCTTTGGAACCATGTGTGTGCAACACTTTGTTGGGGTCATCAATATAACCCATCCATGGCCTCTCCTCCTCATGTGCTTTCCTCCCGTGTGCGTGCCCTTAGGAATATTTACAGTTAAAGTGGGGCCTCCAGTGCTTGTCATGGTCCTTTTCCCCTGCTCTCTTCCTTATCCTCATTCATCACAGCTCAGCGTTGCATTCCAACTCCTCTTCCACCAAGGTCTCAATGATCTTCTCAGCCTCTCTTTCCACCTCCTTGTTTACCTCTTTTGCTCCCTTCCTTGTCCTGGGTGCCTTCCTCCTCTGGCTTCCCTCTCCATGCATGAAGATGTACTCATTCTTCTCTCCTTCTCCCTCCTCCGAGTCATGTACACTGAAACATAGGTTGTTCTTGGTTTACCTAGGCTCATCTTCCTCATCATCATCCCTTTCACCCTGGTAGGCCCCAAAGCTCTCGGTGTACTCAGAATCTGAATCTCCTCATCATCTTCTACTTCTTCCCAACTAGGGATTCGGTGTAGGTGACTCTGTCTCTTCTTCTTGATGACTCCTTGTCTAATGGCTCCTCTGGCTCAGAGTCTTCTCTTTGACTATGGAATTTTTCTTGTGTGAATACATACTTGTTTTGGCACTTGTCCTGGGGTACCTATTGCCTGTGTATCCACTACACTTGGTACTTTCTTCTTTGGTTCTTTTTCCTCCCATTTGGGTGTGGGTCTCTTCCTTCTAGTTGGGTCCTCAGGTATGGACACCTCATTCTCCAGATATGCACCCTTCTCAAATTTGGGTCTTATGCGGAGAGGTATACTCATGTTGTGGTCCCTCCTGTAATGGGAAAAGTCATGGGTCTCACCATTTGGACCTCATGCGACATGTACTTCTCCACGTATATGTGTGCTTGTTGGGGTAGACCAACCCTTTGTGCATTTCTCTGTGGTCTGGTCTAGATTACCAAGGTCAACTTCAACTTCTTGGATTCTTTGAACTGTTCACTCCCACTTGGAAGTGTTGAGATGTGAAGGAAAAAGGGAGCTTGCACCATGGGCTCCATGTCTCATCTATCAGTTTAAATCTGCCAAGGTAGAAATGTTGGTACATAACAAACTTGGCTTCTCCCTTGGTGGTCATTGGTAGTTGTTTAGGGATCCTCCATTCCACCCAAACGTGTTCCTCAGGTGTGTGTACCACTTCTCTAGGGTGCGCCTTGTGCACATGGCCATCATACTATCATAGGTGTACTTCTCAAACCTCTTTGTGGGTGAAGGGTCTTTATCAGGTACTCCCACATGAATTTTTTCTCTGCATCTGGCACCCAATCTTGAGAACACAATGGTTAATAGGACATTACCAAAGAGGATTTTATCACCTTCCTTGTGTTGCTTGACAATCTTATCGTGATGAATGCAGACAAGTTGTAGATGGTGCCCTCGAAATCCTCCTGCAAACATTCAACCAGGACTTGTTTACCTGGGTCCATCTCTCTTGGCCATTTAACTTTGTCACAAGGTGTGTGGCCATCTTCATCACCGGGTCCTTGATGTCCGTGATATCAAAGTACCTCGACCCCTTTTTATATGCATAAGTAGTGATGGTTTCCTTAATTTCCTCCTTGTTGCATAGGTCATCCTCCAAACTTTCTCCTTCATAGATGAGGCCTGTGAAATGTGAAACAAGTTGAGGGGTAATGTGCATCTTGTGCCTGTGAAGTGAAAGTAATCTTTCATGCATGCGTGTGACATCAACCATTGATATAGGTGCTCAGGCTTTCCAAAGTAGGGAAACTCAAAGAGTTGTAATAATCTGACTTCTCCATCTTCACTTTTACATCATCATTATAGATGGGAAAACCCTCTGGTGTCCTTTTATTCATCGGGTGCACTAACTCAGTGCCATTTCCTTCTCGATGTGCTCAAGTGATGATTGTAATCATTTACTGACATATTTCTTAAATGGGACTCCCACTCTTGCCCCAAGCAATACTCCATGTTGGGTATTGCATTTCTGCATACCACTCTTCATTTGTACTCATGATAGTTTCTTGTTGCTTGCTCTTGCCCTTTCCCTTTCCCTTCTTAGGTGTGCCAACTAGTTTCTTGGGTGCCATTGTTTATGTTAACACTTCAACTTCTTTCACTTGCTTTGTTTTACTACCCCTTTCCAAGTTTAGATCTCAAACTGGTGAAGAAACTCTTTTCGACCCATGCCCTAGATACCAAACCCTAACTGGAATCTCTTTTCACCAGATGATGCTTCTCCACAACTCTTCCCACCCGTGAATCACTTCCTTTCTGGTTTGTAAATCCAAACTGGTCACTCACGCTCAAATTCTTGCAATTTTTCTTTGCATGGATCAACTCTGGAAACCCTAGTTCACAAAATCTCTTCTCTTCGTATTTGTAAAGTGAATAATGAAATGTCTGAACCTCTATTTATAGTTTTTCCCATTTTTAAGCATTAAATGCTACTTCACCTACCACCATACTTTTAACGTTTAATGTGGATTTTTCAAACAAAGCCCAACTTTTGTGCCCTAACTCACGTGCCCAACCCTGCGTGGACAATCTTCCAACCTTTTGGCATGCAACCAATCCATCTTGATAGGAGACTCTTTGTGTGTGTGTAACTTAGTGCGAAGGCACTTCTTATCATGATTTTTTCTCTCACCTACCTCGTGTTGTTTATGTGCTTCTTCCTCCTCTATACATGGGATCTGAAAGTAGCCTTATCTTGACACCAACCATCCTTTTCCACCTTTTCTTTCATGCACCTCTTTCAATAGGGCCATTTGACAGTGGGATTTCAACACAATCCTCCTTGGCACTTTACCCACGCTTTCCTTCACATCACTCCACCCCACACTTAAAATGATGTGCGGTCCTCTGTGCATTCAAAAACCTCAAAAAGTAACAAGGTTACTTGGTGCCCAAGGCATGAAAAACAAAACAACAACGTGAAAGGGAAACACAAGAAAGGAAATGCATAAAGGAAATTCTAAACTATCTGGAACTACCTTATTTACAAACACCAAGAAGCCTTATTTATAGTAGGGCTTCACCTACTCCCATTGAAGTGTCTAGGAAATTTCGTTCCATCCAACAGTGCTTATAACTGGCATGCACTGAATCAAGGATGTATGAGATTATATAGGGACCTAACCAATGGACCTTTAACTTCCCAGGGTGGTGCAGAAACTTAGAATCATACAGTAAGACCATCTTCCCAACCTCAAACTTCTTGTTCCTAATGTGGCGATCATGCCATGCTTTTTGCTTTGCTTTTTTTTTTATTTGGCTCCACCTGGTGAGTGATCATCTTTCATCTAGCTTCATCAATTCATCAATTCTCTCTTCCTGTGCTTGCTCATCAGCCATGACCCTCCTGCATGCATTTTCACAGAGAAGGTAACATGAACTCAACTGGTAGAACAACTTCCGTGCCAAACACCAATTGAAATGGTGTGGCTTTGTTCAACCTTTTATAAGTTGTCCTATAAGCCCATAATACGGTTGATACCTTGTCATCCCAATCTTGTCTTCGACATCACAAATTTTTGTCAGGGTATGACTCAAGTATTTTGTTAAATGCTTCCGTAGTTCCATTTTCTTGTGGGTGATAAGGTGTAGTCTTGTGATGAGCCACCATGAACTCTGCTAATAGGATCCTCATGGTCTCATTCAAGAAATGTGTACCCCTATCATTGGTTAAACTTAAAGGGCATCCATACCTTGTGATAATGTTCTCCCACAAAAATCTTGTTGTTGTAGCTGTTGTGCAGTCTTTAGTTGGGGTTGCCTCTGCCCACCTTGTCAAATAGTCGTGCAAGTGATTACGTAGCGTGATCAGTCCTACGTGTTGCTTGGTGTAATAGGGCCTACAAAGTCTATTGCCCATTTCTCAAAGGTTAGTGCTAGGGATAGGGTGCAAAGGCATTTCATCTCTCCTTCTGGCTTGCCAATGATGCTTGACAATGGTCACATGCTTTACAATAGTCCTTGTAATCCTTATAGAGTTTCCCACCATAATCCTGCCATTAATATTTTACGTGTGGTGGTGTCACCTACATAATGTCCACCTGCACTTCCTCTGTGTGCTTCCTCTATGATGGTGAGGTGCTCATGCTCTAGTACACACCTACGTAAAACTTCATCACACCCTAATTTGTATAAGTCCCCATTGATCAACATGTAGGGCGTGACGTGTATGGCTAGTTACTTTTTCTCTAATGTCTTCATCCCTTCGGTGCCACACCTTCCTTTAGAAATACTACAATTTCCTCCAAATCCAAGGGTGCATGTTGTAACCTAAATAGTTTGTGCATCTGGCATAGTCTCTTCAATGCTCTGTGTGTCCTCCCCTGAATCAATTCTTGACAAATGATCAGGTCCACAATTACTCTTTCCAGGCTTCACAACTACCATGAACTCAAACTCTTGAAATAATAGCACCCACCGACATATGCCCTTGTAGAATGGGCTTGTTCACCAAGTACTTTAATGCCATGTGGTCAGTGTAGAAGATAAAGGGTTTTCAGCAGAGATACTTTGCTACTGAACTTGTGAAGCATACGTAGATCATTGACAATGCTTGCGCTCGGTCGTAGTATAATTCTTCTCTTTGGTGTCAACTTCCTGCTTGCAAAGCATAGGGGTGATCAAAAATTCCCTCACTAGGATGTGTAAGTACTACCCCAATGGTCATTCTAGAGGCATCTACATGAACATGGAAGGGCTTATCCCAAGAGGGAAAATGTAATATAGGCGCGGTGACAAGCCTATCCTTCATAATGTCAAACACCCTCTTGTGCCTTTCCCCAATGGAAGGCACTTTTATGTCTAAGAAATTCTTCTAAAGGTGCGGTGATCTTGGCATACCCCTTGATGAACTTTTGATAGTAGCCCGCGTGTCCAAGAAACCCACATGCATTGTGCTTTGGCTAGTAGGCTCCCCCAATCCCACAATAACTACAACCTTGGTAGGATCTACTAGTAAGCCCTCCTTACATATGATATGCCCCAATAACGTTCCAAAGGGGGTAGTAAAGACACACTTCTTAATGTTGAGGGATATCCTCAACTTCTGACACCTCTCAAACATCAACCTCAAATTATCACAATGGTCTTTTACTAGCCCATACACCATCAATCATCTAGATAGACCTGAAGAAATTTATGGATGAAGTCTGGAATGCTTGTACCACTATGTGAGAAAAAATAGGTGCATTCTTCAACCCAAAGGGCATGACCATGTGTATGCAAAACTTCCCCATTCAGTGGTGAAATTTGTCTTCTCTGGTCTTCCTTTGCAATCGGACTTGGTGGTACCCCAAAAATCCATCCAGTAAAGGAATAGATTTTCATGCCAGTGACTCCCTCCAAAATTTCTTCAGTGAAGGGGGTTGGAAAAGGATCGATGACACAAACTACGTTCAGCTCCCTATAATCCATGTAGATCCTAATCCACCCATCCTTCTTGATGTTGATTACCATTGGACTTATCCATTCTGATTCTTCAACAACTTCAATGATCCCGAGATCTTTATCATTTTTTCCTACTCTTCCTTTACCTTCACGCGTAAATTGGGATTCATCTGGTAGGGTCTCTTCTGGATAGGGTGTGCGCACCATCCTTCAGCTTTATCCTCATCTCCCCAAGGAATGGTGGATGCCTTTGAGCTCATGGTACCCACGTGGGAATAAATCCTCAAATTGTGTAAAAGATCAATGATCTTAGAGACTTCCTTCTCGACTAGTAATCTCCAATGATAGCTTCCTTAGGTTCTTCTCTTGAGCTGATGTTAACCTTTTTAGTTTTTAAAGGTTCATGGTAGGCGTGTGCGTGAGTATCAAGCATTGTCCACTACCTCGTGTGTCCCTACAGAATGGTTAACATCCAAGATTTCTACTTCCTCCCCATCAATTACATATACAAGCTTTCCTTTCTCCTTTTTCACACACGTGTGCTCAAGCTTGAACCTCCTCTGTTTCCTCTTCTTCAAAGTGTGCCTCCAAACCTGGTTCACCAAGCAAGTCCAATAGCCTATCTTCTGCCATGGCACTATCCCCCATGGTAAGGTGCTTGACAACCTGTAATGCCTTATCAACTGATGGCTTGGTACTTGATACTCAAATGTTTGAATGAGGTCAGCTGCTAGCTCTTGCCAATTCCCTGTTTGGCGGCGTGTCTCTAGAATGTATGTACCATGCGTGCACGTAACCCTGTAGTGTAGAATATAGTTTGTGCACCCAGAGGGATGGTGGAAAAGCTTTCCGTGCACCTTCCCTCTAGGTTCTCTCATAGGCTTGGATGTGGAAAGAGGTGGGCTCCTTACCATGGTAGTCCTTGATGGTGGTGGGTGCATTGCTTCTAGAGAAACAAATAGAGAAGAAATTCTCACTTGTGCCATTCAAGAGATTATCCGATGTGTCCCACCAGCAGTGCAGCATAGTTCTAGTAGGACGTAACTTAACATCCCCCTTCTTTCATTTTCCTCCTTCCACTGAGCTTCCATTTTCTAAAAAAGACCTCAGGGGAGGCTCCTCTAAGTACTTAGGTAGCTCTTTTCCTCCTAGGCATTAGACTATGTGTGCCTTTGTCACCTTTGTCACCGATCCTCTTAAATGTCATCTGATCAACTCATAGGTTCCATGTGCCCAATTATCACATGCTAGACTAGTGGTGTCACTTACCGACTGAGCATCCTCAAACTGGATAACTCCATTGGTAGGATGGATTATCTCTGGATCCCTGATTGAGTGCACATATATTCTATCAGGACCTCTTCTCCCAAAGGTTAGTATAGGGTGTTGACTTCCCATCAGCTAGGGGTATGATGACTCATTCCTCCTCATTTTCAAAGCTGATGTACCCCTTGTTGAACCGAAGATCCACATTGTTCTTATAACACCATGGGTGCCCAAGTAGTGCTTTGGGAAATTGTCTACCTCGGTGAGTGCCAAGACTTTGAAGTCCCTAGTAAACTTAGCTCCCTGAATGGTGATAGTTGCATCCTTTAAGACACGATGGGCATTGCCTTTTTTTTTTTCCATATAACACATTTGAAGATGGTTGTAATGCAGGCCTTCCCATCTGATGCCATGCATCAATGTGAGAACATTGACCTCTCGTGCCTGTGTCAATGAGGATATTACTCAGTAGCCATCCATCCACTACTGCATTTAATGTGATCTCCCTATCATAGTCAAGGTTGTGAGGGGGAAGGTTTGCATCATAAGACCTACCTCTCATGCTCTTCTCGGTGTGTGGTACCTTCTCTCTCAACCATGCTCCTAGCAAGGGAATAATATTCTCTTGCCTTAGCATTTTACATACTTCCTTGACCTCATCCAGGTCATCTCTTGGTGCCTCGACCTTCCTTCTTTGCTCCTCCCTCTGGACTGCTCCTTTAGACACTGGATTTCTCCTTGTAAACTTTGAATGACATCCATGGTATCTTGATATACCTCCTTTTGATGAGTAGGATCTGGGTACTTTCCATGTACCACTTCTTCTCTTGAAACTAGAGTCCTCTGCCTTGGTATTTCCTTTGCGCGTGGCCTCTGCTCTTGTTGTTACCAAATAGGTTCTAAGCCTACATCACGTGTTACCCATGGCATCCATTGTGTGTCCATCTTCTTAATGCTTACCATTGTAGTGCCCTTGTCTTTCCATTGTTGCTGTTGATTCATGTGCTCAAACAACTCAGGGCACTCCTCATACTTGTGTTTCTTCCCGCACCATGAGCACTGCAATAGGTCTAGGCACTCTCATTTGTAATGCTCTGTAGACCCACAATTAAAATAGGTTCCACGTGGGAACTCACTTCTTCCTCCTCCTCTGTGGTTACCATGACCATGGAATCCTCCATGAAATCCCCTTCCGCATGTGCCTCCATCTGCGCGCTCCTCATAATGGTGATCATCACCTTTAGAACTACTAGGAAATCTGTTTCAGTGCACCCCATGATCAATGGCCTCATGGATCTGGTCAATAAGCCTACAATCCTTAGTATCATGGGTTGTAGAGGTGTAGATCTTATAGTAGCAAGACACATTCTTTCGAATTGTGTGTTGTAACAAGGGACATCTACTTGCATCATGGTCCCCATGAAAATTTCATAGTCTCTATTATCACGGTGCGTATTATCCTCTGGGGAAACTATCCTTGACATGCCCCTCTACTTCACAATCTATACACCATATACCACTGTGAGTCTCATGGGTTGAGTTTGCAGACAAACTTCTCTAGCTGCTTAGCCATAGCAACAATTTGAGCCTCCAAAAATGGGCTAACACCAGTATCAACACTTCCAATAGCCTCGATGTGTGAGAGCAGCTTCTAACGCCTCGTGGGTTGTGAAAGTTTTATGAGATAAAGCTCTCCTAAAAGGAGTGATCAACCCTCCAAAAAACCATTGAGCATGTTGTGAAGGGTGAATATCATATGATAACTTAGACAAGAGAGTTTTAAAGCATGCATCATACTCCCACACACTCTCTGCCATTCCTGTTGAATCTCCTTTAAGGTGTTGATGCTCTTTTGTTCAAACTCAGGGATGTGGAATTTCTACCAAGAAGGCATTCTTTAAAGTAGTATAATCCACCACCATTTGATGAGGGTCATATTTCCTATACTAGCTATGTGTGCGCCCCTCTGACATCATTTAAACTGAACTTGACTTAGCCTTCCGCTCGGGGTTGTGATCCCCTTTGTGTGCCATAGTAGTTCACACTTGTGAACATGTTCTGTAACATCTTCAATACCTCTGTAATCTGGAAAATGTAAAGACATCTCAAAGAAGACTTGAGGGGTGGTTGGGGCCCTTGTCCTCTGAGCCAGAGCCTTGGTTCCCTCGGTGTTTCCTCTCTTGCCTTGGATCCACTAGATCCACAGGTCTGTGCCTCTGAGCCACCGAGATCCACGAGATCCACAGGTCCTATTCCTCTGACCCAGAGATCCACTAGAACCACCAGGTCCTATTCCTCTTGACCCACCACCAGATCCACTAGTCCTCAGGTCTGTAGTGGTTGTGCCAAGTGTCCCCAAGGTTCCACTAAACTACGTGTGATGGTCTGTGATAATGCCCCACTACCACTAGTGTACCCCATGCCACTCCCAGATGTGAGACCGAAGGCTTGTGTACTTTCTCCTTGTCCAAAAATTCCTCTGAATACTAGAATATGTGTAGCCATAGAAGTGGGAAATGAAAAATTGTATCTCTGGCAGTGTAGATCTGTCACTTCCACTGATACCAACTAGGTCAATGATACTCCTTCCTTGATCTAGAAAACCAAGTGCCAGGGTTTGGTCACTAGGTGGGTTTAGATATGTGCCAATGACTCTTCTCTCTCCATGTGATGAACTCTCATTAGAAGCTGAAGGGGTCTCTCTTATGCACTTGCCAAGATGGGGTAGCACAGACTACTCAGGTTCCATGTCCTCTGCGTGAACCTCAACTCCTTCCCATAACATCTACCTCCATAGATCCATCACACTTGTAACCTCACGTTGTCTAGAAATCTCCCTTTCACGTGCTTCACTATACTTGATCTGTCTCTCCTCCCTTTCTTTCTCCATCATAATATCTGCCATCTTCCTCCACCCTAGCTTCCTCACCCCACTGCTCAGAATGGTTTAGCCGGCCATTGGAAATGCCTCTAAACTCAAGGTAACAATCAAGATCTTCATTCTAGAGGGATAACATGTAGAAATGATCCTCTAGGCTCCCAGAAATTCAAACTCAGCAACTTCAGACAAGAATATGTAGAAATAGCGTACTCAGAGTGTAGCTAGCCAACACACCTTTCCACCAATGATCCACAACATGAGTCCACATCAGATCTGCATCCTACACCTCTGGTATTCTTCTTGGGTCCACACGCATGATCTATAATACCAGCTTGATCTAGATGCATATGTTGAGAGCCATTCATATAGTTCTATTGGGAAGAAACAGAAAAAAATTTTTTCATATAAATCATGGTAGAGGTTCTCTTCTACCCATCTACGTGCATTAAACTCAGATCTAGTGTTGAATCTCTGAGAAAATTCATCCTCCGTGCTCTTGAACCATGATTCAACACTTTCCAAAGTTAAACACTCTGTCATTACTCATTACATAGATCATGATGTATGCCATTTCCCACTACAACTTTGAAAAGAGGTCCCGGAAATGGAACCAAGATGTAGTCATTTTTACACCCATCACAAAGGAAAGAAATCCCATGCATGCATTGGCCTATCACCCAGTGGGTTCATTGGGTGCTCACCGAGGCACGTGCGTGGGTGTCGAGTCTCTCTTTTATGTGAGTTTAGTGGGAAACATCATCTATGATCTGAGTTTAAGAGATTTGAGAGGAAATAAGACATACAAGCACCATAGAGCTCAGAATGGCTTCTAGATCCTTGCAGTCATTCAGAGATAGAGAAAAGAGCTTAACAGATTATAGAACTTACACCAAAATAGAAAGGAAGTTGTACAAGCATTCATACTTAGTTCATAAACATAAATGAAAAAGAGCTATGAAGAAGGATGTATGCATCAGAACCATTAATGTTCATATTCACATAAACTGGTAACCTCATTACATTCATTAGGCCCATTATAGAATGTCACAGAAAGGCAGACCATAGTCATGCATTATAACTGGATTCATATAGCTAGGCTCTCAAAAGAAAATTTATAACCCCAAACCCTTGATACATCCTTTCCTACACTTATTTACCCAAGCTAATAGAGTCCTTGTAGTATTTCTATAGAGCTCCACCCTCTATCCATTTCATCTCTCTTTACTTCTCGTAGGCACTTGTATATATAGCCTTCTTGAACTACCAACTCATTCTTTTGTGGCCTTAGATCTATCACCAAGTGTCTGAATGTGGTCCTCCATGGGTGCATGCTCTCTCAGGCTGAGCTCACCACTCCTTTTGGAACCCCCACGCCTTAGTTGATATTTTAGGGGTCCAACATAGATTTTGTGTTTGCATTGACAAATATGAGTGTCTAAAAGATCTTTAATCTTTGCAAACCTAAACGAGATCCTAGAAAGAAACTACACATCTACATAAAGTAGGTTATCTCTTGTCTCCACTTCACGTTCGAATAGCTCACCAAATCCTTCTCCTGGATGATGGATCACTTTCCATGTCTTGGTAAAACACCTTATGTTCATGGAAACCACCTCATCTCCTCATCTTACATGATTATTCATGCCTTATGAACTTCCATGGATCGACGATGTCTAGCTAAACATGTTAGAAGCTTCTCTCGGGTTCCCGAAGCTATGTTGACTCGGTGAGGCACTTGAAATGCTTGGGATCCATCCACATTATAATGTTGAGCTATTTTCATTAATTAACCTCTAATATCTTTCCACGAAAGTCGGTGATAATAGATTCAATCTTGTATCTACAAGTGAATGAGCTATAACCATCTGAAAGATATTCCCCTTGAATATGCATCTGGGAAGCTCACTTTGTGTGAGATCATTTCAATGAGCTCATCTCTCCATTGCAAAGCGGGTTTTCCCATTCCACTATGTGTTCAACTTGATGGATGCTCAACCTTCATATTTGTAGTCTTTCCTTTCTGGAAGCATATTTTAGCTTGTTCTTCATGCCATATGATTTGAGCCATGATTTCTCCCTATCGAGATCCTTAGTAAATTTCAACACATTCATTGACTTGAGGAACTAGTAAGGGTGAGCTCCCAAGTTCTTGAAAAACGATGACCACTACTCCTGATATGATTCCCAAATGTAGATTTAACAATTGAAATGAGCTCGGTGTAGAGCTCATTGTATCAAACTCCATTTTGAGTGAATCCATGCAATAAGCCTAGTGACTGCTTTTAGCTCGAGCTCATATGTGGCTTGTGTTGATAAATTTTAAGTCTTTCATTGACCCTTCTTAAAATTTTGAACCCTTTTGTGAAAATTGGATCATGGAAGTGTGATCAAGTGAAGGTATTTTATCTTTATGGCTTGACCCCAAGACACTTGAACATTTATATGTCACTTTTAACCATGTTTTTCTTGAGTTGGGTGAGTGTGGGTCCTCCACAGAGCAATTTCCTTATTCTGAGAAAAATCAAGCTTAGGACTAGGGAAAGATAAGAAAAGTCCAAGATGATTATAAACACCTCTTAAAGCTTGAAATTATCCCGATAACCCTAGAACCTTTTATGGAAGAATTTTTCGAGTCTCGGGGTATTATCCTAATTGTTTTTTTTTTTGAGGGAAAAAATTGAAAACATTTTCCCCATGCCTCTAGTAAGGGATGCTTTCCACTAAGAATGATACCATAGAAAGCCTTGTATATCCCTTGGGCATGAAGTTAGTGTCAATCCCAAAATTGAGTTGATTCTTTGTGATGGATGAAATATCCTTAATCATTCTTGCGATCTTAGACCTCCCTGGAATGCTAGGCATGAGGTCTATCTGAATATGTTGAATACTTGGCATTTATGGCATCTTTGTGGAATTTTGATAGGCAGATCTTTCAAAGTAGAGAAGCATTATAGCATGAGGATGAAAATCTTATGGAATCCTTGAACCTTCCTTCTCCTTGACACCTTCTAATGATGCAACAGTGTGTAGAACAACACAATAATGAAAATGGAAAACAAAAACACACATAACATATAAAAACCATACATGCCCCAATTGAAACATGCAGGGTGTGCAATGCACTTATTCTGCTGAAAGAAAACCTATTCCTACTCTATGCTAACCGGTGACATAGGTAAGATAAACAAAACCAAACTGGTTGTGCAAAATAGCTTCATGTCCTTACAATGGGAAGCCATGAAGATGATGTGATAATGGGCATGGCTGAAAATGAGAGTAAAAAACTGAAACGAGCCTATTTCTCCACTTGGTCCACCAAGGTATCAACTAGAAAGAGAAATAATTCCTCTTTTAGTTGCTCTACATTTGTCTTGTAGAGGCATTGCAACTGATCCTCATAATTTTGAAACTCATCCTCACATTGAAGTGAATGTGACTAGTTCTAACTTCTCTTTTGGCTTACAAAGTTTAAGGAACTTATGGTACACGATAGGACACATGGTCTAACCCATTGAATATCCCTGCTTGTGTGAACTTCAATTTTAACAAGAAAGTCCACGATAAAGAAATTCTTGAAAAAGATGGTTATTCACGACCTGATTTCCCTCTTGTTTCCCATTTACAAATAAATGATCTTTCACTTGGATGGATGGTATTGCAGTGACATCTCCCTCATTTGACATAGAATTTGAAAGGTCAAACCCTCCTATTTGACTTGATTTCTTTTAAGGGAAACAAAATATTCAAGAATACTTTCCTCCATCATAGACTTGTTAACCAAAATAGGTTCCATAACTGAAAACAGAAACCTCTCCATGGCATAATCTTCATTTAATGTTTCTAGATCAGTCCTAGCTTCTCTTGTGTGTTCCTCCTTTATGTGTGATGGAAGAATCAATTCCTCCAATTCTGATGTAAAAGGACAGTTATGAGTAAGAAGCTGTTCTTGACCATGTCCCTCCACTTCTCTCTTTTGATCAGGTTGACATCCTGAAACTTTACTTTGGAAAAGAAGTGATAGAATAGAAAATTTTTCAAGTTCCATAGGCTCTTTTCCATCAAAACATTCTTCCAAATCTGATAGATAATCTACTTCTTCATTCTCTGACTATATCAAAAGCTCCTCCTTAATTTGAGTATCCTCCAAACTAGAACCTCCTTCACCTTGATATTCTTCATTCTCAAACATGAAATTAGAAAGATCAAATTCCTCTAAAAAATCAGATTTTTGAGAAGGTAGAGAGGGAAAAGGATTAGAAAGCCTCTGCATGGTCTTATCCACATTCTCAATCTCTAAATCCACCTTCGTCTCATAAAACCTTTTGTGGCTGATTGTAACATCTAATGATGACTTTGGAAAGATGTTACCACCTTCCAGAAGTGATGTAAGTTCTTGACATGCATGAAAATTAGGATCATTGCACTCATTAGAATCAACTAGTACACTTGAGAATCTTTCTTCTTCCACGTGCACGAGAATCTTTCTTCTTCAATGTGCACATGCTATTCTATTACTGATTTTCCCAACTCATCGGGTGATTCAAACTCCTCTAATGGAATTGAGCATAATATGAATACTACATTTTGGACAAGTAGATTGCTGGTCCTACTCATTCAATTCTATATTTGTTACTAGTACAAAACTAGTTTGTTTTGCCCATTCTTGAGGGTCGACTTGGAGAAGGTTTATTCGGGAAAAAGTTTTCTTGATGTTAATTTTGCAACCCATATCTTTAGATTATCTACATGATCTCCTTTTGTATTCTCTTCAACCATATACTCCTCCCTTTTTTGATTTGTTGATGATGCTCCTCCTAAAATGGATTTGGGACTACAAGAGGAGGGGTGGGTTGGGATTTAACCGATTAGATTATCATTGTTTGAGAAGATATTCATTCTCTTGTCTTGATGGCCCATTTAGAAATGAGGGAAATTTAAAAGGATGAGGCATGGAAGATTTATGATGGAATGGAGGAATAGATGATGAAGTAGTGAATTCCACCATAGGGGTAACAACTGGAAGGTTAGGACCGCGAGGCTCAATTATGAATGCATGGATGGAAAAATGGGAAGATCATTATAAAGGTGGTAATGCGGGGACCTCCCATTGATATGATTGATTAACATTGCATTCAGAACGCCCCTTTTATTGATCCATTCTAACAATTTGAGCCATCATCTTGATTATGAAGTGAAGCTTTTGTTGAGGATTAAACTCACATGGTATAGGTAAGATCTATGGGTATGGAATGATGAAGCCAATCTGGGCTTCCTTTGTCATTTCATTGATTCTTATTTACATTTTTTTATCAAACTCTCAAAATTTCTTCGTAAGTGATCTTCTTTAGGTATCACAATAGTGAAAAGAATCGAGAATCGGAATGGGAAATGAGGCACCGCGAAGTAGTTACACTCGATGGAATTGTGAAAGCTCCAGTGATAGCAAGGAAAAAAATTGATCGAAATGGAAGAACTTTCTCAACAAAAAAATATTGCATAAAGGAAAGACAACGGAGTGTCTTGGCATGCTCATAAATGAATAGAAAAAGGGGTACATATAGGGTGTTGAGTAACCCTAGTGCATGACACATATGAAACCCTAAACCTAACCTACCTAACCCATGTGAGATGACCCTCGACATGAGAGGAGGACACATAGGATAACTCACACTAACACCCCCTTCATTGAAGCTGGGGTAGCGGGTTGTGATGAGTCAGACGGAAGAGGAAGACACTCCTAAACAACTAAGAAAGATGTGTCAATGGGGCGGAAACTAAAGGCCTGATAAGGTGCCCATATACAAACACAATCTTCCTAGAAGAAGAAGAAAAAAGGACTAAATAGCCCTAAGAAGATGGGAAGCTGCAGAAGACCTCACCCCAAGAAGAGACCGTAAGTGAAGAAACTTCATCTCAGTGAAAGGCTTGGTGAATAAATCTGCAATCTGATCATTTATCTGAATGTATTGAATGTCGATGATACCATCATGAATAAGCTCCGAATGAAGTGCATATGGATCTCAATGTGCTTCATCCGCTGATGCTTGAACTAGATTTCTACAAATAGAGATAGTGCTCGTGTTATCATAGTAGATAATGGTAGGCGAAAGTGGATGCCAAACTCTGTCAGAATACCTGTAGCCAAATAGCTTATGTGGCAGCGTTAACTGCTCCTCTGTATTCTACCTCTGTAGATGATATTGCAATTGCATTTTACTTCTTGCTAGACCAACTAATAGGACCCGAACCAAGAGAGAAACTGTAGCCAGAAGTAGATTTCCGATGATCTAAGTCACCGGCCCAATCAGAATCTGTGAACCCAATCAAGTCAATATCAACCCCTCCATGATAGTGTATGCCATCAGCATAAGTGCCACGAACATAATGAAGGATCCATTTAGCTACTTTCCAATGCAGCTCATGTGGCTCCTACATGAATCTGGACATGATCCCAACAACATATGATAAATCCGGTCGAGTGTGAGTCAAGTAGATCAAGCTCCCAACTAACTGTCGGTAAAGAGTACCATCAACCAAGGGAGTAGAGCAATCTGAAACCAACTTAACCCGGAAAGAAAAGGAGTAGGAGAAGACTTGTAATCAGACATTTGAAACTGAGCTAGCAAATCAAGAGCATACTTAGGTTGTGAAATCAAGATTCTGAGTCAGATTGTGAAATCTGGATCCCAAGGAAGTAATGAAGCGAGACCTAAGTCGAGTCATGGAAAACTTGTTGGCTAGGTGATCTTCACAGAATCAATAATAGAGGAAGAGTTGCTTGTGATCAACAAGTCATCAACATATAGAACAAGAATGAGTATGGAGTCATCTTTCCGTAGAATATAAACATTTGGATCAGAGTGACACCTAGTAAACCCTGATGTAAGTAAGAAGGAGTCCATCTTGGCATACCAAGCCCGAGGGGCTTGTTTAAGGCCATAAAGAGACTTCTTTAACTTAAAAATGAGGGAGGAATCTTGGACATAACCGGAGGTTGTTCCATATAGATCTCTTCCTCTAGGTCACCATGAAGGAAGGCACTCTTAACGTCCATTTGATGGACTTTCCATCTGTTTGTTGTGGAAATGGCTAGGGTCAGTCGAATAGAAGTCATCTTTGCAACTGGAGAAAAGGTTTTGTATAATCAACCCCAACTATCTACGGGAGAAACCCTTAGCTACTAATCGCGCTTTAAAATTTTTGACGTCTCCATCTACTCCATACTTTGTTGAACACCCACTTTACACCGAAGCGATTTTCTTCCTTTCGGAAGAGTGGTGAGATCCCAAGTATCATTCTTCATGAGAGAGGAATACTCCTCATCCATGGGTAGAATCCCACTCGGGAATACCGAGAAGCCTCCCGGAAAAGACTATGGATCGAAGAAGAGGTGAAGAAAGAGTGGGGTCAATGAAATCGAGTGAGTACGTCTCATATCGAAGTATCTCAACTAAATCTCAACACTTTGCAAAGTTTTCTAGCCCAAAGGGACCGGGAGGATCGGGCTCGAGTCGGAAGATTCTTCACTTGAGTGAGAAGGGACATAGTCCTCATCATCACTCTTGTCGAGAATCGAGAAGACTCGAAAGGTCGATGGTGGGAGGATCGAGAGAAGAGGAGCACGCTCAACAGTATCATCATCTGATGAGTTAGAATCCGAATCAGTGAGCTGAAGAACCTCTATAGGTGGAGAAGTAGAAGTCGAAGAAGACTCATCGAACTTAACACTTCTCTCAATATATAGCTCATGAGAAGTAGGATTCATCAATCGATATCCCTTCATGCCATCAGGATACCCTACAAAGATACAAGGTTTGGATTGTGGTTCCAAGGCCTTGCGTTTCTTCTTGGGAATCTGAGCCATAGCCTTGGATCGAAGACTCGAAAGTGCTCAACATCAGGCTTGCTTCCAAACCAGGCTTCAAAGGGTGTCATCCCTCTTACTACCTTGTGTGGAACATGGTTATGAATGTAATTTGCACAATTCTTTGCTTGGCCCAATCTGCGGAGGAAGAGACTTGAGTGAATCATACAAGTGGCCATCTCCTTAAGAGTATGGTTCTTTCTTTTCTACTGACTCCATTTACGCGAAGGGCTATAAGCAAGCTATATCTGTTGTAAAGAGATCCCTTCAGAAGTACAGAAATCCATGAACCTATTGTTTACATATTCACCTCCATTGTCGGTTTGAAGAACCTTGATAGACCATTCCACTGTTTCTCAGCAAGAGCCTTAAAGTCCTGAAAATGTTCAAAGACTTCAGACTTAAGCTTAAGAAAATATACCCAAGTATATCATGAATAGTCATCAATGAAGGTTAGCACATAAAGAGCTCTAGTAAATGAAGGAGAAGGAAATGGACCAGAAACATCGTTGTGAACAAGATCAAAGGACGAGTGGCTCTCCAGGATTTTCCTTTGTCAAAGTTCTTTTCAGGATGCTTTCGAAGTCTGACCCTCACAAAGACCCTTAGAAAACTTGACGTGAGGCAACCCATTGACCATTTCATTTTGACTCAATTGTTCAAGGTAGCGATAATTTAGATGTCCAAAATGCTCATGCCATAGCTTACTAACCTCATTTGCATGAGTGAGCAAGGTAGTGGGCGTAGAATCAGAAGTAAAGTGGGAGAAGGTGTACAACCGTGAATGGTGATCTGCCTTTCCCTCAGCCACTGTAGTGTCATTGTTAAGCTCACGAATAATCACCGAGTTAGGACCAAATTCCACTCGCATTCCTTCACCAAGGTGAGTAATTTGGTAAACTGATAGGAGATTGGTAGAGAGATCAAGAACACTCAACACTTGGTTAAATGTTCCCCCATCCATCTCTACCGATCCACTACTAGGAAACCGACACTGTCGTGTCATTACCCATCGTGATTTGGGACATTCCACAAGGTTCGATGTTGGAAAACTCAACATGTGAAGAACCCATGTGGTGCGAGGCACCGAAATCTATAATCCATGTTGATGAAGGAGCAACTTTGGCTACTAAGGGCCTTTCCTTTCTTCTTATCATTTTAGCACCTTTTGCAGTAGAAGACTCGGCCTTCGGAGCACTTTGTTTTATTGATTCAGGAACACTTATTTTATTTTTCTCAAGTAAATGAGATAAGTGATCAATCTATTTCTTAAAATAGTGTTGCTTGTCGTGACCAGTCTTCTTGCAATAGGAACACAAATACTTGCTTTTTTGTGCCTCTAGGCTCAGAAGTCGAAGTGTTTGTGTCATTTTTAGGTTTGATCTTGGTTTCTTTCTTAGGTTGATCCTTAGTTTCTTTCTTCTTTTCAGTCTTCTTTCCCTTGCTAGTACTTGCTACAAGGGCATGTGACTTGGACTTGAGAGACCCCATTTGAATGAGTTTGTCTGTTCTCGAATGAGTTGGGATGAAAAAATAGTCAAAGGAGGGCATTGTCCAAGTATCGCCCAAAGCAACTTTTGTAGCGTAGAAAGTTGACACGAAGACAAAGAATATTCGGGACCTAGCTTAGAGAGAATCGACAAGATCAGTTGAGAATCTTTCTTTTCTACTTGACATCCTTTTAACAATAATCTAATGTGGACAAATTTTGAGAAGAAGGCTTGTAGGTTTTCAAAGTCACTAGGATTTAACCCTAGTAGTTCGTTTTCCAACTCATGCGCTCTCATGTCATCTAGTTGTCCAAACATCGCATCCAACAGTGTTTTCCACGTAGATGTAGGTGTTTCAGATGCCTCAATGTGGAAGAGCAAGTCAGGAGAAACGGACATGCAAAGAAGACCTAAAGCTTCATCACTACGGTTTAACCACTTAGATTTTTCAGGTTCGTCGTCTAGTTCAGTCTCAGTTCCCATGGTGATGCGGTATAACCCTTTACCCCTTAGTTTCATTATTATTTTTGATCTCCATTCGAAAAATTTGAACAGCGTAAGCAAAGGAATTGAAAGTGCATCCATAGTGAGAGAGAGAGAAAGAAATGCAGAAAAGAAACACAACCACCCAGGACAATAACAACCCCCTACTTTCGGCACTTTATAGTTTAGTGCGTTGATTACAATCGGGTCCGTGCGTGTGGTTTGAAACACTTGGTAACTCATCTTGCAATTAGCGTAATATGCGCGAGAGAGGAGACCCAACAGTGTTTCGTGGAGCGCAACAAAGAGGAACACCGTAAACAAGCACAAAAAAAAAAAAGAAAGGAGGTGAAAGCCACCCAGTGGTGAGAAAAAAGCATCTCACGTCACACAAAAAAGAATCCCTTTGTCGTAAAATTGTGGCGTGGATGCGCTCACAAGTCCACAAAAAAAAAGGAATAGAACAAAGCTCAAAAAGAATGATTTGAATTAAGCAAAACAAAGACACCCCGAGAATGTGGCACTTTATAAAATTAAGTGCATTTATAAAGCTAATGATCCCATCATCTAGAGTGTGAAAAAAACATACAACTTTGACTAAAGAAGTGCTCAAAACCAAAACGAGTCAAAAGTTATAGCAAAAACCAATTCCGTAATGATTTGATGAGAAAAAGCCAATAAGCCTACAAAGCGGATTAAAAAAGTGCCCCTAAACGCATAAAAGGTGTCGTATGTATGCTCATTGGAAACAACATGGAATTTGAGATAGGGTTTGTTTGTATTGCGAGGGGATTAGCCCACCCTAATCCGGACCTCACCCTTCGTCTTTGACACTCGCGGAAGGTTAAAAATACAACAAGCCAAAAGACCAAATTATAATGCCAAAGAAATATATTTTTAAATAATGAAATGAAATAAAATTAATCTAATGTAATTAAATCTAATGAATTTTGAAAAAAATTCTTTAATTAAACAAATCACTGAAAAAAAGCACTTTTTTTGAATATTTTCTAAAACTTACAAAGTTTTAGAAAAAGTGTTTTTAAGAAAATTTTAAAAAAAAGATTTTTAGATGAATATTTTTAAAAAATAAAGATTGAATGCATTTTTAGAAAGTATCTTTTAAATAAAGAAAGATTTTTGATTTAAACGAAAATAAAAAAAAAGTTTTTTTTTTTTTTTTTTTAAAAAAAAAAGAAAAAACAAAAGAGTCGTATTTTTTCTTTAAAATGAGGATTTTAGAGAAAGAAAAAGGAAAAATTAAAACTTACCAAAGGAAAAGGTGTATGGTTGAAACCTTACCAAAAATCAAGGTTGGAAGCAGAGCATGGTTTTACCTTTTTAAAAAAAAAAGTTGTTTAAAATGCGGTGCGTTACGGGAAGAGGAGTGTTTAGCAGTGTTTTACCTTTCTCGAGACCGAAAAAAAATGCATTTTAAGAGAGTTGTTTAAAAATGCCTAGGAAGCAAAAAAATGCAGCGAAGATGATTTTAAAAACCTGTGAAAAAAAAAAAGCGTGGTAGAGCGTTGTTTAAATGCCCGTGAGCAAAAAAAAAACGTGGCGAAATGTGATTCAAAAAAACTGTGAAAAAAACAAAAAAATGGCTAATGATTGAAAAAAAAATGCCCTGACAAAAAAAAAAATGAGTCCCAAAAATGCCTGATTCAAAAATGAAGAAAATGTGTGAAAAAAAAGGCAAAATTAAAAAACACTCAGGAAGCAAAGGAAGAGGGACAAAAAAAAACACGATTCATTGAAGAAAGAAGATCCTGTGATCCACTTGAAACACGTTTTGGCATTGAAAAAAAAAAACAAAAAAAAATAGAGATATTAGTAAGATAATCTAAAAATTCACTGAGTAAAAGTTTGAGTAATAAGACAAATAAAAAAAAATGGTGAGAAAAGGGAATCTCTATTTGGTTTTGATGATAGCAACCACGATTGAAAAAGAACTCAAGGATTTTGAAAAAACTTGAACAACATGTGTGAAAAAAAAAATTGAAAAAAACTTTCAAGAAAGCTTGTTAGAGATATTAGCAAGATAATTTCTAGAAAATAGTGATAAAAAGACTTGCATACGAGTAAAATAATGAAACCAAGTAAGAGTAAGTGCAATGAAAAAAAAATCGAGTGCCGTTTACCGATCTCAGCTCGATACCATGAAAAGAGTTTGCGAGAATCGAATCGGAAATGAGGCACCACATGAAGTAGTTGCACTCCAACGGAATCGTGAAAGCTCCAGCGATAGCAAGGAAAAAATTGATCAGTAATGGAAGAACTTGCTTAACAGAAACAAAGCTTGCATAGAGGAAAGACAGCGGAGTGTCTTGGCATGCTCATAAATGAATAGAAAAGGGGTACATATAGGGTGTTGAGTAACCCTAGTGCATGACACATATGAAACCCTAAACCTAACCCTAAACCTAACCCATGTGAGATGACCCTCCAACATGAGAGGAGGACATGAACATGCATTACAAACCCAATTTACATACAATACTGCACTCCTTGATAAGAACATTTAAATTCTAAACTTGCAGAAAAGAAACCACAGTTGCATGAGTTCACTCTCGCAAAACATGAGAGAGGAAAATAGAGGCAGAAAAATCATGAAAGGACATATAACTGATCACAAAATATAATTTCAATTACTTCAAGAACTTTCATAGTGCATCGGTATGTCGGGGAAAAGTCATAGGATGCCATTACAATTTGAGAAGAAAAGGATTGAGAGCCTACAAATTCACAACATCTCAGCTTGTGAAGAGAGGGGAAGCTTGGAAAGTGTCTAACTTGTCTAACTTGTCTGACCTATCAAAACCCTTTGGAATGAGCTTCCAACTTACATTTAAAGAAGAAATTGAGAGAGAGGAGAGAAAGAGTCATAAATTCCCCTCCTAAATTGAAAGTACATGATGTATCATTTATTACAGTTGGTTACACCACTTAAGAAGGTTATATCACGTGCCATTAATTCCCGGTTTGACTTAATCTTCATAATTAATTAAAAGAATATTTAAATAATAATATTAAATATTATTATTAAAATATTTAAATAAAAATATTAATTTAATTAAATTATAGTGGGCCCCACTATTGACATGAGAAAAGGCCAGTTTGTGTTGAAGGGGAGAATCATGAGAAAAGGCCAAAAAGATCCCAACTCGGTGGTTGGCTCACCGAGCCAACTCACCAATTTGGGTTCAAGCTCCTCTTGCGATGGCATTGTCTGAGCTACTTGGTTTCCCAAATGAGCTCACCCTAGACAAGTTCCTCCACCTCTGGTAATCGAGATCACTATGTAACTGCACCACCACTTTTACCGAATCAATCGCCCAAGACCAAGCAAGCGCCAAGACCAACCAATCTCCATCACTATCTTGGTGAGATATATGCGTCAACGTCGAGCTTCTCACTGAACTCCCCATGAAGTCACCGAGCTCATACTTGAATACCTTGTTAAGCCATTCCTTTGTGTGTCAATTCAATTTTGAAATGTCTTGGCTCAAGCTCACCATCACTAAATTTGAACTTATTTAATTGCATGGCTTTCCATGAATCAATCAATGCAATCCTGTGAATCCAAGTTCTCTTATTACACCACGCATAGAAATTTACTATATGACATTTAATTCATGCTAGTCTCATGGCCATTTCTCCTTATGCAATCCTCTTGCGAGCTTGGTGAGTTTTATGTTTAGCCCAAGCCACCTATTTGTTCCTTTTTATCTCCATCTTTGCATAGACACCGAGTTCAACCTTGCATCATGTCACTGAAGTGAATTTCCCTGACATTAATCATCTCTCCACTCAAACCCCGGTGGTGTAAGAGACAAGTGGATCATTTACCATCTAAGCTCTCTTTAAGATCTTTGAATCATTCCTTGCAATAAATTTCAAAATTCTAAAGAGCTCGTATATGCTCCATCCAAGCAAAGCTTTTCCTTTTGGATCGACTCCATGAGCTCTACTTGCGAGCTCGTCGGACATTGTCCTAACCCATTTGGTCCTATTTCAACCAACAAACCTGTTATGAGCTCTCTTCCATTTTGACCACAACATCCAACTTGAATTCCCGATTTGAGTTATCAAAAATATGCACCAGTGAGCATCACTTTACATGCGAGCTCTCAATCCATGTCCCTAGCCTTCAAACTCGGGAGCTATACAAACCCTTACAAGCTCAAGAACCATCCTACCTCACCTGGAATAGGCTCCTAGTTTTCCTCAAGTCATTTAATCTCATCAATGAGTTGTGAGATCCCTACTTCAACCACTCGAGCTCTTCTTGCAACTCGACTTGGTGATCTTTGGTCTAGGCTTGAGCTTCATTCCATTTATCACCTACAACGTTTCTTCTAGTTGCCAAGATTTTCCAATCGAACTCATCCTCCATGTCGCCCAAGTTTTATGTTATTTCCACATGCGAGTTCAACGCATGTAGATTCACACTCGGTTTTAGCTCAAATGATCTCCCTTTTCCACACTCAATTATCACCCTCCACTTGATCGGGTTTCTTGCTATGCAAAGTTGAGTTCTTTTAAAGATACAAATGAGTGAGCTCCTCCATCATCACGACCATATTCAAGTTCCGAGCACCCTACCAAAGTCACCGAGCTCCAAAATGAGCTCTTCATCGAGTAAATCAAACCTACCTTCCCCGAGCTCCACTACGATGACAGAGCCAAGATTTGTAGAGACAAAGGCCTCATCGAGTTCTCTTACCACATTGCATCCTTCACTTGAGCATGTCACATTATCCACCAAAATGAGTGATTTCCTTACCTTGATGAGCTCCCAACCCTTAATGATCTCAATGTCGAATCAATCCACCATTTTTCTAAGCTCTCTACAATAATTATCGTGTTGAAAACACCGTCGACTTGCCTAGTCCTTGGTGAACTCTTTCCCAAAACGAGTCTCCTAGTGATGCTCTTCCTATTTTTTCTATTGCTGTTTAGAATCACCCTTGCACTATCATCATGGGAGTTGACTTTGAGCATACACATTAACTCTTTCCTACGAGTTTTCACCAATTGGTATCACATTAATAACAACTTTCCAGGTAACTCGGCCATTGAATCAGCTCTAGATCGACCAAGCTCACCTTTTGGACTTCAAAATTGAACTCCCACTCACTAAGCTCAAATCTTTGAGACACCTCCAAACCACGAAAACCCAAAACTCCAAATTTTGTAGTTTTGGGCTTCCGAGATTTGGAAACTTCAAAATTATTTTCGTCAAAAATGGTGAGTGAATTTCGAATTAAAAATATCCAAAAGCCCGGAAGGAATATTTCTGAAACAACTTTGAAATGAATCTTTGGTGCTTGACTCGAGCTCGGATATCATCTCTCTTCAGCTCATTGCAAGCTTCGTCTTGTGAGACTTATCACATATGCACTGCAGAGTCTTTACGCTCAAACCAAATCCTCCTCGCTTGATTCAATGAAACCAACTATGTTGAGTTTATTCCCTTAATGTGTCAAGTGAGCCATGTTTAACGTGCCACACCGAACTAAGAATAACCATATTCCTCCAAATGCAAATCATTCCCATGGATCTCTCTTGAAAAATTAACCCGCCAAAGTAGCTTAGCCTCTTACTACAACGTCATGACTCATTTCTACCCCAAACCCACTATTTAATTGATGCTTGTGTAACCCAAAAATTAGTTGAGCATCAAAATGCGATGACCACCGAAATCGGCATTCATCCACCTCAAACGACCATTCCGCATACGTGTTGAGCTCGTTATGGTAGGTTTTGAATGAGCCGGAAACTTAAGGAAATGAACTTGAAACCCTTGAATATTATCTAGCATTGAGTTGTAATTTATTCGAGCTTAGAATTCACCTGTTATTCAAATGATGTTGATTCCTACAAGCACCTCATTCATGTGCCAACGAAACAACCCTTCAAACCCTACGTCTAATCTCAAGCTCTAAACACTGAGCTCAATCTCACATCTCAGCTAGCTTGGTGAACTATGCTTATATTCAATATTTAATGCTAGGTAGATTTTGTGTTTGTGTTGACAAATCTGAGTGTCTAAACCCGAACTCTTTAATATTTTCAAACCTAAACGAAATCTTGGCAAGAAACTACACATCCGCTTGGTTATCTACTATCTCCACTCCACGTTCCTAATAGCTCACCAAATCCTTCTCCCTGCAGGCTCACTTTCCATGTATTGGTAATACACCCTATGTTCATGGCCACCACCTTAGCTCCTCATCTTACATGTGTCTTCATGCCTTACAATTTCCATGGATTGATGATGTCGAGCTCGACCTATGTCACAACCGAGTTGGCCTCCTCATCCCACACTAAGCTTGATTAAGATTCTCTTGGGTTCCCAAGCTATGTTGACTCAGGGAGGCACTTTAAATTCTTAGGCTCCATCCACATTCTAACATTGAGCCATTTTCATTAATTAACCCCATGAGATCTTTCCACATAGGTCGGTGATAATAGCTTCAAGATTGTATCTACCGGTGAACAATCTACAACCATATCCTTCATGTCTCGTCAAGCTCATTGTGTGAGATCATTTCAATGAGCTCGTCTCTCCATTAGTGGGTTTTCACATTCCACTATGTGCTCAACTCGATGGATGCTCGACCTTCACTTTGTAGTATTTCCGTTCTCGGGTATATCCCTTAGCTTGTTCTTCATGCCATATGATTTGAGCCATGAGCTCTCCCTACTTTGAGATCCTTAGGTAAATTTTAACGCATTCATTAACTTGAGGAACTAGCCAAGCTCCCAAGTTGATTTCAATGATATGATGACCACTCCTCCTGATATGATTCCTAAATGTAGATTTAACAACTGAAATGAGCTCGGTGTAGATCTCAATGTATGCAAATCACATCTTTGACCGACTCATCGATAAGCCTTGTGACCCGCTTTTAGCTCGAGGTCATATGTGGCTTGTGTTGATAAATTTTAAGTCTTCCATTGATCCTTCTTAAAATTTTGAACCCTTCTATGAAAAATTGGATCATGGAAGTGTGATAAGACACCCAAACATTTATATGTCACTTTTAACCGTGTTTTTCTTGAGTTGGGTGAGTGTGGGTCCTCCAGGGTAACTTCCTTGTTTTGAGCAAAACTTGAGCTTAGGGACAGAGAGAAAGATAAGAATAGTCCAAAATGATTATAAACAACTCTTAAAGCTTTAAATTATCCCCATAACCCCGGAATCCTTTATAGAAGAATTTTTAGTCCAGGTATTATCAATTGTCCATTTTTTCTTGGGGGAAAAAATTGACAACACATATAACTATTAAAGAAGAAAGAAGAACCCAATTCTACCCAATATTGTAAAAATAAGGCCCCACAAGGAATTGGATAAATGAAATTGAATGAAAAAATGATTAACACTTTCCTCAACATATTTTCATAGAATGCACATGTTGGGAAACATTAGCCCCTTTCTTATTATGTTATCCCCTGTGACAATTTTGTTCTGCATAGTAAGACACCAGAGAAGAAATTTATTTTTGGAATAAGTTATTTGACCCAAACATTCCTCCAATAGATTTTGGGGTTAAAGGGTTGAATCTGACTATTGTATCATGAATGCACTCTATATGTTCCATCTCATGAATCTTCCTAGATAAGTTCATCATTAATATTCATGCTGGGAATGTAGATGTTAGCTATCAATTTTTGTATGAGATTCACATTATCTTTGTCTTCTTTTGATACCATCTTCAAGAGAGAGTATTCTCCATTCAATTTTTCATCATTATTTCTAACACAATAACATGTTCTTTCCCCATATTTCTACCTTATCATAGTAATTTTGAGCTACATATTATCAATTTGCTTTGCTGACTTATCTCCAGATTCCACTTGTCCTCCCAAAAATAGATCTTGTTTCATTTCCAAACTCCCACCTAATGCCTTTGGTGATCAAATCCTGACTTTTGATTAAGGAATTCCAAAAATATGACCCTTTAGGAAGAACATAAGATATAGTAAAATATTTAACAAAATCATCCTTAAGGTATTTATCTTTTATGATTCTACACCAAGGAAGATATTCTTTCTTGAGAAGTCTCCAACCCATCTTAGCCAGAGAGAGCCTTGTTCATATGTCTAAGATTCTTAATCCCCAAACCTCCTTGAAACTTAGGTTTGTAGACCTTCTCCCAAGTAACTAACGAGACTCTATTATGTTCTTCAACACCTTCCATAGATTTTTTTTTGAATTTTCTCAATCAGTTTCAAAACCTTTTATAGAATTTTGAAGTAGGTAAAATTTACATTGTTCTTTTAATCAAAGTAGCCTTTGCAGCACTTGAGAATCTTGCACCATTCCATCCTATAAGCTCATGTTATAATCTACCTAAGAGAGCATACCAGTCATCCATAAAAGCAAACCATTAAATAGTGGCATCCCCAAATATGTAGATGAAAGGGGCTTGACACAACAACCAAGAATTCTAGAAAATTTATGTTGTCTACTCCATGGAGTATTGATGAAGAATACTAAAATTTTATCATAATTAATGAGCTTAAAAGATTCTTTGTAACAAGAAAAAAATATTTAAATTTTTAGCTTCAAGAATTGAGGCTATGGAGAGAAATATTGTATCATCAAAAATTGTTGATGTGATACATTTAAATGCTTAGAAGAGGATTTGAATCCATAAAAGAGTACACCTGAAAGTAATGAATCTACTTATTTCTCTCGATCAAATCTCCACCATGATGATAAAGAGAATGGGGAAATATGATCACCTTGCCTAATCCCTCTATTGCTGCCAAAGAAACTAGTGGGGGATCCATTTAAGAGAATTGAAAACATAGGCATGGATATACATTCTCTAATCAAATTTCTGAAATGGATGTTGAACCCAAATTTTCAAGTACTTTATCTAAAAATCCCAAGAAACTCTGTCAAAATCCTTGTTCATATCAAGCTTAATTACCATCCCATATTTTTTGATATTTTCCATTGAATGAATTATTTCATGCACCACCACAATACCATCATAGATTTTCCTACCTTGGATAAAACTACCTCCTTTACGCTTTAAGAGATAATGATTTTTAGAAAGGTACTGCATTCTCGTGGCTATAGTCTTTGTAAATTTTTTGTAGATAATGTTAGAAATACTAATAGGAAGAAAATATTTGAAATCCTTATCCCCCAATTTCTTAGGCACTAGAACAATGAAGAAATTGTTTAATTCTTTCAAAAGGATACCACTATGGAATAATTCATTTATGGATTTAAGAAAATCAATCTTACAAATTTCCTAGTAGATTTGAAAGAAGCAAGATGGAAAACCATCAGGGCCAGGGGAATTTTCACCTTCAAAAGAAATGAAAATCTTGTAGAGTTCTTTCAAATCCATGGGTGCAAGAATTTTATGCAACTCATCTTGAATTCTTTGACACTTTGAATAAAATATAGCAAAAATTGATGCAATTATCATTTTCTTGTCCCTCTTTTGAAAGAGTTTTTAATAGAAATAAAAAACCTATTTTTTGATGACATCTTTGTCTATGATTTCCTTTTCATTACTACTGATTATAGAAGATATCCTACTATGGATTATATGATTGAGTGTAGTCATGTGGAAAATATTTGTATTTTTATCTCCTTCCTTAAGCTATACTACTGAAATTTTTGTCTCTAGTGTATTTCCTCACAAGTGCTAATATTGTGTAGTTCACTAAATAAATATTTTTCCTATAAAATTCATCAACATCCATTCTCAAATTCTACACTTTAGCTTCCAACTCAACAAGCTCATCCCTTAATTTTTTTCTTTTGAAAGATATTTCCAAACACTAATTTATTCCATTTTTAGACATTAATTTTCACATTTTTAATTTTTGAACCAGAATGTACATGGCAAAGCCCTTCTTTTCCATCTTCCACCAATCTTGAACCCTATTATGGAAGTCCTGATGTTTAGTCCACATTTTATCAAATATGAATGGAGTAGGATCATGTTTACCTTTACTATCAAGACTAAGCACCAGAGGATTATGATCAGACCCAATTCTAGGAAGAGTTGAGAGACAAAAATCTTGGGTGAGAAACTAATCAGATGAGACCAAAGCTCTATCCAGTTTAACCATTATGATGTTTTCTCCAAGTCTCCTATTGGTCCATGTATACTTAACTCCTCTTAGCTCAATATCAAAGAGATTATTATGTGAAAGGAAGTCAACAAAATTATCCATGCTTAGAGTGAAGTCTTGATTACCCTTTTTTCAGCTAGAGAGATGGGGGTGTTAAAGTCCCCTAAAACCAACTGTCAAAATTTAAAAAATTATTTATGAAAATGCTTACCTCTGACCAAATATTTCTTCTACCAATCGAGCAAGTAGGGGCATATATATTAGATTGAATCCAAGTTTTATTATTATGTAAATAAGTGAAGAGCACTTTAGGATGATTAGAATTATCAAGAATAGTCCCTCCTTTAACCATATTTTCATCCCACATAATAGAAATTCCCCTGAAGCTCCATTAGATCTCAAAACTAATAACATTTTCAAAACATGGATACTCAAATATTTAAAACTTTTAGCATCCATTTTGGTCTCTTACAACACCAAGATGGTGGGTTTATGATTCTGAATAAAATATTTCAAGATTCTTTTCTTATTTGCACTATTAAGTCCTCTAATATTCCAAGTTATAATCTTCATTTAAATCTTGGGAATTTTTTGTTACCTTTTTGGTCTAAGGTAGATTGCTTACCTTCTACTATTTCCCTTTTGAAGATATTTTTTTCCTCCATGATTTTTGTTATCCAAATAACTCTCCCAATCACTTGGGTAACTTGTATACACTTTTTGGCTCTGAATTCTCCATTGCAAGGTTGTGTGCACTCAAGTTCACTTGGCACATTCCCTTGCATGAATTTCCTCACACTCCCACCTTCTCTTCCTCATGTGCCTTTACCTGCTTCCCCTTCTTCCCTTTTCCTTTTCCTCTTTGTTCCATCTTCCCCTTGCGAGCCTTCCTTCTACCTCCTTCCCACACCTCATTCTTCCATGCACATTATCTTTGTGCCCTCCTTCATGCCTTTCTATGCCACGTCATCCTTTGACACACTTGAGTGTGCTACACATGACCAATCAAAGCATGCCAATAGGGTGCCAAATCCTGAAAACCAACTAATGAATGACACATGGCAGAAATGACAAATCAAATGAATGGTTGGCCAATTTCTTCAATCAATCCACGTGCACCACGTGTCTTACGTGCCTGACGGCTCTAACATCTCCTAACAACCATATCTTTTCTCTGAGATCTCTTATCAACACATGCCTAGTCTCAATCAATATCTTATGACATGGGCTACAATGATAAACATTCAAATTCAAATGGGAAAACATCTTTCTGGGCATTAATGAGTAGATATTATTGCTTCAACCACCTGATTTGATATGATTCATGCTCCTTCCTTCTCCAACATGCAAAAAAACTTGGGAAATGTATTTGTGGTGTGCGGGTGGATTTGAGGCATTGAATGCTTCTTGTCAATGGTTGTATTTTGAATTGAGTTTTCCCTCCTTCTCTTCTTTTTCCATGGATTCATCTATAAATATAAGAGTGGTTCTCATTATTAATGTTGGAAACTTTGGATCCTTATAGATTTTTCTAAGGACTTCATATTTTTACGTATTATGAGTTATAGGCCTCTAGATATGTCTCGTGTATGTGGATATCATTCTATTTTACCATTATAACAGATATGTGAATTTTGGAAAGTAATAGAAACATCATTTTATGAGTCCTTTCTATCCTAACGTGTTTATATCCCTTCTCCTTGAATTTTTTTTTGCATTGCGTGCTCATTGTGCCATTCTACATCCCTTGTAGCTCCTTATTTAGTTGTGTTCTATGAATCTGATCTAATAAATATGTTTTAGTTGTGCTTACATGTGCCTAGCCTTCATTCACACATTTCCTTTCATTTTCACTCAAAACAGATAGTGTTCATACCTCTTTTTCGGTGCTATCACTTTTTAGTGTAGTTTCCTTTCATGTTATCCTTCTATCCATGGTCCCTTGGCATTGTTAGCTTAACTTTCCCTTTCAGCACTAGGAGTAGTAGTAGCAGTATAATTAGATAGAGGAACCAACCTTTTCTAGAGATCCGTCCCAAGCACGAAAGGTCCCACAACTTGGGGATAATTCCATTGTTGTCATAAATGACTTGGTTCTTCTAGATCTAAGACACGGGTGCAAGTTTGATGACTAAAAGTGTTAATTTTCACTCTAGTTGTGTTTCCTCCTACATCCTCTCTAGAAGTGTTGTTTGGTGTTCTTGAAGAAGATGATTCTTCAAATTTACTTTTTCCTTTTATTGGAGTCACCATAATTTTGAGTTGTTACTTCAGATTTTCTTTTTCTTTTATATTTGAATCCATTTCTTGAATTTCTCTTGATTCTTTTCCTAAGTTTTACTCATTTTCTTTTTAAATTCTAGCTATTCCTCCCCTTTCTTCATGCTCCTACTCTGGTAGGGTATTTATTTCCTCTTGAGTCTCCTCCATCTCATTCTAGATCTATAAAGGGCATTAAAAGATCTTCTAGGCTGAGTTTATGCTACTATTTCTCCTTCTACTGATCTTGTTTTGACCCTCTATTTCTGAATCTTTTTTTTTCCATGGATGGAATTTCTTGAGAGATTTCACTTTCTTTTACATCTTGACTTGATTGATATCTTTCTTTTTTTCCAATTTTTACTTCCATTCCATTATGGTTTTATTTTCCTTTGTGCCCCCATTGCCATATTGTTTGGGAAAGCTTTTATGATATGTCAAAGTTTATTAAATTTATTACACCTCACAATAATTGTTTCATATTCAAGAATTTATCTCCAGATACCCACTTTGAAATGAATAATAATGTTATTTGGAAGATCTCTTTCCATATCCATATTGACGTAGAATCTTGTATACGTTATCCTAGTTCTAGCTTTTGTAGCTCCATCAAATGTAACTAGAGAACCAACATTTTTTTCTATTCTAGCCATTACGTCTTCTTCCCAAAATTTCATGGGTAGCCTGAGCATTCTAATCTAAAGGTGCATAAAATTGATATTTAATTTTTAGGGTTGAATGATAGAGAATTTTTTTAAAAATAAACCCATGTTTCCTAAAAACCATGGGCCATCAACCAGGGTATGAGTGTAATCCTCTAGGATATTAAAATGAATAAGGAAGAATCCCTTTGTCATAATAGATATTTCCATGCTTCCTTTTGGATTACATTTTCTAAGCCCATACCTTCTAATAACATATATATTAGGTCTTGGACCATGAAACTTACCTATCAAGGCCAACTTGTTCCTTTGCATTAATTTGTCATAACCACATCTAGGATTGTGAAATGATGGTTGTTAACACTAAAAAATAGCACCCTCTGATTTTCATGAATATATGGATGAGCAATAAGAGTTTTTCAAGTAACATGGGATTTTCTCTCAAGTTGTGGGACTTGTTACTTGAGACAAACCTCTAGAGAAGGATGGTTCCTCTACCTAATCCTAATGATAAACTACTTCTAAGGAAGGAAATTTCAACTATATACTCTAACTCTATCATTCCAAGGGACCAAGGTGAGAGAAAGATGCATGAAAAGGAAAATCCTAAGCTAATATAGGTGATAACAAGAAGAAAAGGGGTGGAGATACTCTAATGAGGGAAAAGGGAGAAGGGAGAGGCTAGAAAAAAGTGACACATACCCAAGTCTTCATTCACTTTTATTCTCCATGAAACACAAAAAAATGAACCTGTAAGTGAGAAATACATGCACAAAATACCACAACAAGAATGGAGAGGCAAGGAAATGCAATAAAACACAAGTTAGGGTTGAGAAAACACCACAAAACATTGATTTTATTGCTTTCAAAGTATGCACAGACCATTACATGTGAAGAAGAAGGCACAAGAACACTTTCCAAGTCTAAATGAAAGCTTACAACTCACAACTACTCGAAACAATTTTGGTAGAGTTTATTTACATTTTAGAACATCCCCCATAAATGAGATATTTTTACAATATATACAATAAGAGAGAAAGAGAGAAAAGAGAGAACAATTAGATTTCCCATTCCATGCACAAAAATATGCATTGAATTTATAAAATAGGTATGGGAACCTTTCCAAGGCCATTCCCCATGAGTACATTGCTTGCTTGAAGTAAGAATGGGCACCATACCTCATTAAAACTAGTTGTTGAGCAATATGGAAATGTTTGTTTTTAATGTTGTGGATGTTTTACTATTTTTCACCCACCAACCTTCACATAAATTAAGAAACCAAATGGTACCAATTATTTCAAATTTAGAGCAACATGTCAAAAGTTATGGCCATTTTAAGTTTGTGGGATTGGGGAGGTCATGGGGTTCTTTTGGCAACTCCACAATCCACATTTAACTAGTTTCATTTGGTACAAGTGGTTCTAATTATAGAAGAACTAGAAATGTGGGGAGTTAAGGGAAGGAGGAGCCATTTTCATTTGTGATTGTGAGGCCCCCATTTTTTTGCAGTGGTCGTGATTTGTATGTTGGGAAGATCACGAGTCTGGGAGGAATTATGAACAGTTCCTCGGGCTATAGGTTCTCACATCTTTGTTTCCTCCCCAACACATAACCATTTATAATTTTATCCTTTGTTTTGGGAAAAATATTCCCTTTGGGAAAACAACGAGTCATGGGAACTTGTCCCACCCAATGCCCTTGAGCCCACATCTTCCCCGCTTTGTGCATTACACTAACTTTGCACCCACATTTATTTTCCTTGCAGAACCAATGGCATGTGCAGAGAACCCTTATCTCGGGAACTAGTTTCCCATGGTTCCACCTACCACCCACATTTCTACAATACATTTCACTTCTTTGAATTCCTTTTTTTTGCAGAAAAATCAAGAAATTAAGGAATAAGAGGAATTCTTCCGTGTAGCCCCTAAAACCCATAATACACTTTAAAAGGTCAAATTTTTCCATTTTCCCTAATTTTTGGCTAATTATGAAAATAATGAATTATGTAAAGGAGTGGGAAGGCCTTAGAATATTTAATTTTTTCATTTTTATCATTTTCACCTTTGTCCAAGCCCAAATAATCAACATAAGTTATTAAAATACATAAAAGGTGGAATTTTGGATTAAAATTTGGTGACTCAATGGGTCTATTTGGTCTGCTTAGGATGAAGAGATCAGTGACCTTGAAGCATCCATTAGGCATGGAGTTAGCCTAATAATCTAAAAAACCATATGAACTTGAAGAACTCATCCTTGAACCTACGAGTGCTTGCTTGAGACTTGGAGTTGATTTGTTATGCTTGAAATGATAATTATCATTGTAGGAATATACTAAATTAAGTTTTATGAGAGCAGAAAATTTTTCCCAACTTGAAATTTTCACCATGTTCTAAACATATCTTATTTGGAGTGCTTCATGAAACACTATGCAATGAAACCATGCCACCCAAAAGCAATAAAACATGTGCAAAGTACTTAGGAAAGTGAAACCTACACTACTAACAAGACAATGTGTTGAAAGAACTTGGAGGAATTAAAAACTAATCTACTATGTAAAAGGGAGGTCTTCATTTCAATAACAATTCTTGAGATAGATCCCATTGATCAGGATTTGTAATTCTTCTCCATCCAATTTTGATAATTAGAAAGCATTGTTTGACTTGTACCTGAAATCATGTAGGGACCACTCCATATTGCATCAAACTTTGAGTTCCTACCTAGGTTTGGCCCTGTCTGCATCCCACTTCAAGACTAAGTCTCCTTCTTGGAAACTCCTATCTTTTCTTTCTTTTCAAAACTCATCTTGATATGAGATTGATCCTTTTCCATTATTTGCATTGCTTGGTTTCTCAACTCTTCTATCTCCATGAGCTCTACATATCTGACTTCCATAGCCTCAAATTCAAATAATTCATATATTTCATGAGTTATAATGCTATTAATTCAAAGATACGTGACAACCTGCTTATTTTCCATAAACTAGTTTATAAGGGAGTTACTAGTTGATATTTTGGTGTAATCCTATTAGCCCACAAGGCTGATTTAGCTTTGTGTGCCAAGTCCTATGATTTTCATCCAAGGTTCTTCTTATGATCCTCAAAATATTCTTGTTTGTGGACTCAATTTTACCCATTACCTTGGGGTAATAGTTTGAAGAGGTGCTCAAGTATATTCCATTTTAATAGCCCAATCAAATATCTTTGTGCCAAGGAAAGCTAAAGCATTATCATAAATGATTGTGGAAGGAACACCAAACCTAGTCACAATACCTTTATAGAAGTCTAGAATGTTGGCCTCATTTTCCTCCTTCAGTGTAACTACCTCTATCCACTTGGTGAAATAGTTGTGGCTGTGAGGATCCACTTGTGGCCTAAGCTTGAATGTGGGTTGATCACTCCAATGAAGTCCAATCCCCATTGCATGAATGGATGATCTACAAAGATGGGGTGGAGTGGAAGGGATGCTAACCTTTCTTTTCCTATAAAGAGGCACATTTTTACATTTCTTGACCCATGAATAAAATCATCATTGAAGAGGTTTAGGCCAATAATAACCAACTTTCATGATCTTAAGAGTTGTTACCCTTGGAGAAAAGTGACCTCCTACTTCTCCATCATGAAACTCATGCAAACACTTTTCCATTTGATATTTTTAACACACCTCAAGAGAACACCATTCACATATTTCCTGAATAGAATTCCATTGATAAGAAAATAGGGAATGGATTGAAGTCTGAAATACCTCCTTTTGGATTTGTTCAAAACCTTGGGGGCATTGACTATTTGGAGAAAGTTGACTACATCTTTGAGTCTAACAAGGAATAGGAAAAACATCAGTTGGTTTTTCTTGGTCATATTTAAGCATGAGATGGATTCTTCATCAATATTCAGTCTTAAACCAGCTCATCATAACCCTTTCCTCTAACTAGCTTGGTCACCTTGATATCAATGTCATACTCCATCACTTTGGTTATCCAACCATCTATTTTTCTCATTCAGATCCTTGTTTAAGAGGAATTATTTCACACCAACATGTGAAACTAGTAGATGGATCTTGTTGTTGGATACTATAGATGTATAAATTTCTTCAAATTCTTATAACAACAAGGACATGTTTTTCAATAAATGAGTACCTTACCTCATAATCCTCAAGATTTTGGCTGAAAAATGCAATAGGTTGTTCCAAACCTTCTTCATTCAGTTGTCACTAGTATGGAAGATATTGTCTCTATGCCACCAAAAGCATACAAAGTGAAAGTCTTTTGAAAAATGGGTTAATGAGAGTTGGGGCCTGTGCAATTGCTTTCTTTATAGCTTCAAATTATCCTTTCCTTTAGTTGTCCATTTGAAGGCCATACTCTTCTTTAGCATCAATGTTAATGGCTTGACAAGGTTGGAAAAATTTGGAACAAACCTCCTGAAAAAGTTGATTCTTCCTAAGAAGCTTTGGAGTTTCTTATGACTAGAAATGGAAATGTAAGGATGGACATTAACTCTTCTAGAATATTTAACCTTATTTAGAAACAATATGGCCAAGGAGTTTACCTTCATGAGCTAGGAAGATACATTTTTAGGATTGAGAGAAACTCCAAACTACCTACACCTTTCAAATACTATCTTAGATGGAGAAGATGATCAACTGCATTCTTAGAAAACATTGTGATATCATCAAGGTACATAAGAACAATTTTGTTGATTATTCCCTTAAATTCCATATCCATGGATCTTTTGAAAGTTTCTCTGCATTAGATAACCAAATGGCATTTTCTATAGGCATAGGTTCCCCATTTTGTAGTAAAGGCTATCTTGAACTAATATTCCTCCTTTACCATGATTTGATTGTACCCTGAGTATCCATATAGAGAGAAAAATATTTCAAAACCTACTACCATTTGTAAGATTTGTTCCATAGAGGAAGTGGGTAATGATCCTTTAAAGAAGCCTTATTTCAAATCTCTGAAATCAACACACAATATGATTTCTCCATTCCTTTTCCACACTAGAACTAGATTAGAAACCCAAGATGAATGCTTGATGGGAAAATTATGTTTTCCTAAATAACTTGTTCAATTCCTTCTTCATCAAGGCTCAATATGTGGATTAACAGGTCTCTTTTTTTTTCTAATAGGCTTGGTAGTTGAATCCAACTCAATGGTGTGTTGAGATAAACTAGGATCAAAACCTCTAAGGTCTTCATAGCTCCATGCAAAAATATCAAAAATTCTTGGAAAAGTTCTACAAAAGAATATTTTTCTTGTGGAGTGCTTACCTTACCAATTTGAAGAAATTTTCCTTCACCAACTGAGATGGGTTCTAAATCTTCACCCTTGACTGTTATGTTTTCATTTTATTTTCTAAATTGGTCATTAGGGTTGAAAATGGATTCCAAGGTCACTAGGCCCTTGGGAAGCTTATTTGATCTGAGTTGAAAAACTTGGTCTCCATATTGCTTCTCCAACTTGTCTTGATTTCTTGAAGAAAAATCAACCTCTTCTTCTTGAATGAAATTGATAATCATATTGATCATTTTCAAACACTTTATAATTTGTCATTATCTAGTATAGTAGGCCTCACTATCACCTTGATATGAGGTTGAACTTTGTCTCTCTTAACATTCTCATCAACAACATCAAAGTTTTCCCCAATTGCATCCAATATATCAAGCTTCATTCTCTTTTCTTAGAATGGCATGGATGTTGAAAGCTTAAAAAATTATAAAATATCCCATACTCTGTGCTTGTAGGCCTTGAGAAAGTCATTCTTGGATGTATTTGATCCTTTGATTTGATTCACTAATAAGTTCACTATCCCCAAAAGTCTACAAATTTTTTATGTTTTTCTTTCTTCCCATTACAAGCCATGGATGAGGGACTCATACTCTATTGTATTGTTGGAGCAACTGAATTGAAATATGAAAGATGAGTAATACTTCATACCTTTAGGAGATACAAGGACTACACCTCCTCCTGCACCTTTTCTACTTCTTGATCCATCAAAGAACATTTTCCAAATACCATTCTCTTCTTCATTATTTGGTTTAAAAATGATAGGAAAAGGTGAATTCTCTTCATGAAAATAGTAAATATAATACCAAATTAGTTTCTTAGTTTGCTGATATGGATCAAATTTATAGCACCCATTTCCCACTCATCAAGTAGCAAGTCAGAATGCCTTCAATTGAGTATTTGATTCTTGAGTACTTGGACAATCCTCTTGATCAAAAATGGTACAATTTGCATTAATGGGGCTAGAACATAAGGTTCTATATGATATGTAGCAATTGGTTCAGATTTAATAGTAGCCTTAGTGCCATACCTGGTTTTGAAAAGCATATGAGACCAATCAGCTGATAAATATCCTCCAATTTTGGTAGTGAAGTCTCTGGATAGACATAGAGAAAAGTGGAGGTAAATCAATTATGAAAACATCTTGAGGAACTGAGACATTAGGACATGCATGCAATGTGAGGCTTAGACCTCTGATAAATCCAATAGTTCCTACTATTGTTCCATCTAGTTTTACCACTCATTTATAAAGAGATTCATACTTGAGGCCCAATTGGTCTGCAATTTGCTTGGGCATCACTGAACTACTTGCTCTAGAATCAATCATGTAATTGTGCACCAAATTATTTCCAATGATCAAGGATACATAGAAGGGTGGAGGTTTCATGTTATTTCTTGGTTGATCCTCCTTTTTTTTGCATGGAATTAATAAGAACAACCTTGTTCTATTCCTTGGATGACTCATTTGGGATAGACAAGTTGGCCATAACTACCTGTAAGAGATCTCTTTGTCTTAGGATTGCTAATGATTCCCACATAGATATGCTCACATTAGTTTTCTTCATCTATTCAAGGATGTTGAAGGGATTTGGGTATTATCTTTCTGCTACACCTTACTTAAAAACCTTTTCTTGCACTTGAGATGATATGGAAGGTCCTTTAGGTTGATTTTTTTGCACATTTGAGTTAATTTGTTTCACCATTTTTGGAGTGTCAAAGAAGGTTGAGAAGGACCTACATTTATTGATTGTCCCTCTTCTATATATCTCTTCTTAGATCTAGTATTTGTAGCCACACCTTGAGGAAAGTCTGATTTATCCCACAAAAGTCTTCCACTTTCTAATTTACAAGTGAAGTGTCACTTGGTGGTGTCTCTTGAGTGACTATCTATTTTGATTTTCTCTTGCATGTACCTCTTGAGGAAAAAAAATGCACTTTGCACCATCAAATATTGGTTTAATGCCATTGGGGCATGTTTTTGGTTGTGTGGAATATGAAAAGGAAACACCACTCATAATCTTGCACAAGGTTATTTTGAATAGAACCAAAGCTTGAGATGAACTAGCCACATTTGGATTATATGGTTGAAATGGTCTTGCAGGAGGAAACTAATTTTGATTTTGAGAGAAACTTGGAATGAAGACTTGTTTGGTTGGTAAGGGGACTTGTTACATTGGTATGGAGGTTGATAAGGTCTAAAACTATGATCTTTTACCTCTTAATGGATACTAACTCATTCCCAAATTTTTTTCAATTGTTTCATCACCTCTTAACTCAGTTGAGAAGTACTTGAGGAAGTATATGCTTGGCTAGAAATTTGGATTCTTGGGGTTGGGATAAGGGCTAATTTAGGATCTTGATGAGAATATGGTGTCTCAATATCTAGGTATATAGGCATAGGCATCTAGGGGATAGTTTTTTATAGATTGTATAAGATAATTCTAACCCTAATGGATATTGGATAGGCATTAGGTAATTAAATAACACCATTGATTGTATCATAACAAAAATATCAAATTCAATTCTCTTAAGAAGTAAAGAAAAACACCTTGTGGAGTTGGTCTCAAGAGATTTGGAATTCTGTCCCATTTCCTTTGAAATCTGAAATTGAAATTTGTCATGAGCTCATTGGGATCTCTCTTAATGGTTTTCATTATTGTTCTACCAAGGACATTTTCTATTTTCCCCAAATTGATTGCAAAGTGTAGTGCCAAGTCCATCTCAATTAGTAATAGAGGCAAGTCTCAAGCTCTGTACCATTGAAGAGATTTTCCTTTAAATGATGAAGCCAAGAGTCTAACTACAACATCCTCTTCAGTAATAGAATGGAATGAACAAATATTAGAAACATATTGATATGATCAGATGGGGTAGTATGATTTTCACTAGTGAAGAAAGGTATAATTTTAAGTGCAACTAGTATATCATGTTGTACATTGAGAGATAGAGGACTACCATTATTGAAACTAACAAAAGCGCAGATTTATCTGTGCTACCATGATTTGTATAGGTCTTAAAATTCTAGATGAATGCAAGAAGGGCCTACCAGAAGGTGGATTAGAAAGATTTATTTGGTGGAGATGGTGATCTATGAACTAATATTCCTCTTCTTCTTCTCCTTGGTGACATCTGCAAGTAATCAAAATGATCCTTCTTACTTTTCTTGACCTTGTCTGAATCCTTCTCATGAAACTGAGGCACCTTAAGTGCTGAAACTAGTAAATGAATTCTTAGAGTTGCTATATGTTTTGCTACAAAGCCTCTAAAGGATGAAATTCACCAAGATACACACCAAAACTTATGAAATGAAAAAAAATCTCTAAAGGTGTCCCACAGGCATGCCATAAACTGTTATCACCAAAAAAACAACACTCAATTTGATTTGTATGAATGTATGGATGAGCAATCAATGTTTTTGGGTAACATGGGATTGTATCTCAAGTTTTGGGACTTGATACTTGAGATAAACCTCTCAGAGAAGGCTAGTTCCTATACCTATTCCTAATGCTAAACTAATCATAAATAAGGAAACACAACTATCTAATCTGCTATTCTAGCATTCCAAGGGACCAAGGTGAGAGAAAGATGCATAAAAATGGAAAATCCTAAGATAATAGAGGTGATAACACCAAGAAAAATGGGTGGAGATACTCTAATGAGGGAAAAGGGAGAGGGAAATGGATAAGGAGAGGCTAGATAGAAGTGACACAGACCCAAGACTTCATTCACCATCTATTCTCTATGAAACACAACAAAATGAACCTGCAAATGAGAAATACATGCACAAAATACCACAACAATAATGGAGAGGAAAAGATAAATGTAATAAAACACAAGTTAGGGCTGATAAAACACCCACAAACACTAATTTTTATTTCTTTAAAAGTATGCACATACCATTACATGTGAAGAAGAAGGCACAAGAACACTTGCCAAGTCTAAATTTAGGCTTATAACTCACAATTGCTTAGAAATTTTTTTGTGAGTTTCTTTGTATTTTAGAACACACCCCACAAATGAGAGTTTTTGCAATATATTGAAGATGAAAGAAAGAGAGAAAACTAGTATTTCCCCTTACAATGACCAACAAGATGCATTAAAACTAGTTGTTGAGAAATTTAAAACTATTTATTTTAATGTTATGGACGTTTTCCTCTTTTTCAGCCACCTACCCTCACCTAAATTAAAAAATATAGTTTTTTGGTGTAGAGGATGTTGAGAGATTTCCAATGGTACTAATTTTTTCAAATATGGAGCAATAGGAGTCAAAAATTATGGTTATTTTAAGTTCGTGGGCTTAGGGAGGTCGGCGAGATTCTCTATGTGATTCCAGTGTCCACATTTAACTATTTTCCTTTGGTGCATGTAGTCCAAAGTGCGAGAAGAACCAACAATGCGGGAACTAAAGGAAGGATGGAAATAGTTCCACTTGTGCATGTGAGGCCCACATTGTCCATAGGGGTCGTGATTTTCATGTTGGGTAGATGGTTGGGTCCGGGTGGAACTATGGAATAGTTCCACCGGGTTATAGGTTACCACATCTTCTATTTCCTCCGCAACACATAACACTCTCTCCTTTTATCCTTCATTTTGGGTGAAAGGATTCCATGGGGAACCACCAAGTCAAGGTAATTTGTCCCTCCTGATGCCTTTGAGCCCACATCTTCCCTGCTTTCCACACTAGACTAACTTCATGCCCCATTTCTTTTCCTTGGGGACCAATGGAATGTGTGGAGAACCCTTATCTCACGAGAACTAGTTCCATAGTTCCACCTACCACTTACATTTCCAAAATACTTTGTACTTCTCCAAATTCCTTTATTTTGCAACCAAATTAGGAAATTGGGGAACAAGAGGAACTTAAGAACTATTTCATTGAGGCCCAAAAACCCACAATATACTGTAGAAGGCCAAATTTTCCATTTTTTCCCAGGTTTTTGGCTAAGTATGGAACTAATGACTTATGCAAAGGAGCAATAAGGCCTTAGAACATTGAATTTATCCATTTTTATCAGTTTTACCTTTTTCCAAGCCCAAATAATCAACATAAGTTATCAAAATACCTGAAAGGGGGAATTTTGGATAATAATGCTCATTTTAGAAAAGTGATGTTTTATCTCTTCTTGGAGGAGCGAGCTTTCCACATCTACCTTTTGCATAGAAAAAATCCTAACCCACATGATATTAGGTCTCACTTTGTTATGATATTTTTAGATCCACGTGATTGGTCCCTATCGTCGCCCCCCTTCTCCTACTCGGAGGAGGAATTCAATTTTTTTCCACTTATTTTCTCAATATTTGGAACATGGAAAGGTTGATATAATTTTGAATTTTGAGATTTTACTTTAACTAATTGAAAAAAATGGAATTATTACACAATTGCGTGCACATATGTACTCATTTGTGGCCAAAAATTAACTCTCATCTAGCTATGTTAAATTTTTATCCAAACCAAATTTCCCTACAAATCCTCCACTATTATTTTCTCTTACTAAATTCTCTCTAATTGATCCTCTCAGAATGCACAACTATCTTCCCCTAAATAAAAATCCTTCCAAGCATAAAATAGTCCAACTAAGTGTGTTATATCAAAACTTTTGGGTATTTCTCATACCTCCCATGCTTGTTAGAATATTCATCCTATTCATATGGCTCCTTCATGGATTAAAAATCCTAAACATGTATCTTCATTTTTTCAAAAAAAAATTACACCCTCTTGAGCACACTAACCTCCTTGTTAGATTTTATGCTCCTATGCTTCAATACAAAAGTGTATCATTATAGGTACTCCACCCACTTCATATGACTTTGGTTAAAATTTCCTGAAAATTAATGAACTATAATGGTGATGCTCCATGTACAACAAGAACTCCTTAGCGCAATAAGAAATGTCTCTACTTCTTCAATACCTACACAATTACGTAAAATTATTGATCGTAAACACTATAATTCTTCTTTACATGATTAATTTTCTCATTGAATAATGCAATAGGTCTATACATATGAGTTAACAATGCACCAATGGATATGCGAATAACATAAAAATTGAATTAAAATAATTTAATGAAATTTTGAAATGCAAACATTAGTTGTTCTATTATTCTTCTCTTCAATTCTACAAAAATATTTTATGCGCCCATGGTCTAGAATTTTTTTCCTATCCCCCTCATTTCCTCTATATTGATGTGCATACACCAATAAAGTTATTGATGAACTTATGGTAGAAGCTATCCAACCCATGAAAAATTCATACCTCAAAAGCACTCCTCATTGAAGGCCAATCCATAATTGCACAATAATTGTTTTGGCCCATCTTTAATACTTCTCTAGAAATAATTTTTTTTTAGATATGAAAGATATGTAAGAAAAGATATATAAAGGGGAGAGGGGAGAGAGGGAATGTACCTTGAACTATCTATATGGTGAGTGAACCATCTATAGAGAAGGGCCCTCGCCATATAGATAGTTCAATACATCAATTCTTCTTGTAAAAAATTCAATTTATTGAGATTAATCAACAATTTTTCTTCCCATAGTATTTGCAACACTTCCTTGATATGTAGTAAATACTCTTCATGTGTCCTTCTAAAAATTATAATATCATCTAGGTACATGATCAAAAACTTTTCTTAAAATGATTTTAGGAATTGATTCATCAACCTCATAAAATTACTTGGTGCATTTCTCAATATAATGACATTAAGAGTGGCTCATACAATCCTCATTGAGTTTTAAATGCTACCTTCCATTCATCTCATTACCTTATGGAAATATTATGATTTCTACTCTTCAAGTCAATATTTCTAAAATAAGTGTAACACCCTCGACAATGGTTATATTCCTCCTTTGAATTTCAAGTGTTGACATGTGATTTTCTTGATAAAGGTGTGTTCTTTTGACTGCTGAAGATCATGCTTGAAATGGATAAATCAATTATGCTCTTTGATTGGAGGGTTGGTATGTTGTTGCTTGCAATAATCTATTTCACTCTCTTTGGATAAGCTACAATCTGGTTTTAAGAGTTGTAACTTACCTTTTGCTATTGGACTCGTCCTTGGATCAATTCCATTGATCCAAGGTATGTTTTAAATCTTCTTATTATAACTGAATGAAAAAAATTGACATTCATCGATTGTGAGGCTTAACGGACTGAACTTGTGTTTGTGGAAAATTCTTTATTATCTTGGAAATAATGCTTGCATTCTATTTTGTGTTGAGCTCGGCTCTTCTTGGTTAACCCTTGTAGGGCACTTATGGTGACAAGGGAAATAGGAACCCTGCTTTTGGATTCTTGAGATAAATAGATGGTTTGTTACCTAATAAATACTAGATTTAGTAATTTACCTAACTAAAGTTATTATACCCCTTTACGAGGGATGACATTCTAACCTAAGTTGTTAGCTTGTAAGGAAGTAACCTAGGGGATGCTAAGTTATTTTTGAACCTATATTTTTTGGTTTAAACTACATCCTAACCTAGGGTGGAAAACTATTGTTGGGGGTTATATCCTAAGGTTATTTATTTAAACTAACCTAAGATCTAACCTAAGAAAATTCTATCTATCCTAACTAATGGGATATGAAAGGGGACCTAAGGGCCATTGGAAATGGGAACTAAGCGGTGGTTCCAAGGCTTTTTATTGGGATTTGTTTTGATTTGGTTTTTAATATATGAAAGTACTGCCAGTGTGGCAGGGGTTAGTGAAAGTTAGAGGAATCTACATGGAGGCTTCTCTAAGTTTGGAAATGCACTATGAATTGTAATTAGGTCTCGCCAACTATGAATGGTGGTGGCAAGGAAAGATAAGTGGGAAAATTGGTTTTAATGGCATTAATGTGCCTTGGGTTTGGTGAGCAAGCCATCTTGGAAGGCATGCTGGTGGATTCATTGGGGGTTGTTTAGCTTTGCATGCTTCACAATTTTCACTCCACATGGAGCTATCTGGTTCTTCGAACCAGATAGTTTGATCTCCACTTTGTAGCTATTTTTGAACTCTCTGAGCTATTTTTGGTTCGAGGAATGTATAAGTGGGATTGTGGAAAAATAATATGGTTGTTTGATCTTGTTTGGAGAAGAAGAGGTCTTGGAAACTTGGTGGAAGTATTCTTGAATCGGCGTAGAGGCACTATCAGGCATGATAGGATCTACCCATTAAGATTTCTTTCTTTCTTCTAAATGATTCATTAAAATAATTATGCTCACTGGAAATTTTATATTTGCTTGATGTATGTGGTTATTTACTTGCATGTAATCTTAGAAACCATGTGGGTTTTTAAATTTGAATCCTTTGTTGTTATTGACAGTTTTTGGAAAACTTCTCTGTTTTGGTTGTTAGAGGTTTGCATGTAATTGTTTTGGAACTCTACAATCTATACTAGAAGCTCTTTTGACCTCTGTAACTTGAACTAGTAGTTGTTATTGTATTTAAGCTTGTAGCTTGTTTTTGAAGCTTGTTTTCTTGCATTTGAAAATAAGGTGAAAAGAGTTGGCTTATTACTTGTTGGGTTCTGAATTTGTTATTGGGTTGTCACGTTTGATCTGTACTTAAGCTCGTTGAGCTTGAATTAGAATCTCCTTGGCCATTTTTAACTTGAACTAACAGTGTTTTTGGGATGGCCTTGTATCTCTGTTTATGATTGTGTTTGGGTAGTTGTAGTAGCACTCCATGAATATTCTAAACTTGTATTGAATCCGTGATTGGTTTTAGCTTTATTTGGACCAAGTGGTTGTTTGAACTGTGCCGAACTTATTGAGGTTTTGAACCTTAGAACTTGTATACAGTTCTTATGAATTTTGTACTCATTGTTGAGTTATTGTGTTGTGCTTTGTACTTGAAGTTCTATACTGAGATTTTATTCTTCCTTATGAAAACGGAAGGCTTGAACCCATAATAGGGTGTTGGTATTATTATGAGCTTTTACTAGAGCCATGTTATTCCATTTTAAATTCATATTTGAACTTAAGTGGTTTGGAACTTGTGATCTTTGCATGAATTTAATGCAACACAGGTATTCCTTGTTGGTCATTTTGATTCTGTATGGGGAAATTGATGAGTTGTATGCTTCTAGGTTTTCTTTGAATTGAAAACTGTAGTTTCCTTTAGTATTGTTTGATGGAATGGGTCTTGTGAGTTGTTGGTCAAATTTGATTGTAAAACTTCCTTGAGATCTCCTTTGTTTTGACGTTGAGAAGGAATGGTTGTTTTACCTCTACCTCTTAGACTACACTATGTTTTTGAACTTAACAAGGCATGTGAATTTTAGAGTGTATTCTATTCATATCTACTCTGAGTGTATTCTTGTCTTGTGGGAAAACTTGACTACTTTGTTCTTAGAAATAATTGGGACTGGAACTTTGTTCTATTAAGGAACCGACGTATCAGTTGTAGAGGTTCATGGAAAGAGTTACTTCTTCCTTTCGTATTTTTAATTGGAACAAACCCTACCTATCGTATGATGTTTGAGGAACTAGAGAGGTCTGTGGTTATCTTGTTTAGATGAGTTAGAAGAAGGTAGGATAGTACTTGTCTTATCAAATCACTTAATTATTTACTTCCATCTGAGTAGTGGGTTTTGGTTGAATGCTAAGTTCAAACCTGATATTCTGTTTGTAGTCCGAAAGTTTCAGTACCATTTATATGGATGTTGACAATGTGAATCTTGCTTGGAAATTGATTGCCTTCTCATTAGTAGTTTGTTGTTAATGTTTGTAATGGTGATTCAGTCTTCAATTTGTTGTGACTTTCCAATATTTTTGATTGGAGGACTTTTACTCCATTGTTATACTCTTGTTGAACCACCATGTATTAAGAGAGAGAATTATACTCTCTTGGGAGGGGGCAGTCTATAGTTTGAAACTGTACTGTGTTTTCCTCTTTGAATTGAATTGAATTTGAGCTAGGTGATGAGAATAGGTCTTCCTAGGAAGGTTGCATGGAAATTGGAAGTATGCAGACTTGACTGTGCCTTTGGTTTTTAGTTCTCTTTTGGAAACTAGCATAAAAATCTCTAAGTTTATATTAGATGATGGATTTCATTTCATATTATAAATGAAATGAAATAAGGTTTGGGGTCCTTGTTGGTTGGAGATCCTTTTCTATTGACTAATAAGTTATGGATTGAACTTCTCATTATTCATTCTCTTCTTTGTCTTTATTGAGGGATGGAACTTACTAATATCAGTTATGTTGTAACTAACCCTTTTTGCATTGGGAAAAGTTAAATGTGCTCTTCTATCTTTATGAATTTAAGAGATAAATTAATGTTAAGACTTGTTTATTGATCCAAAACTAAATTGATAGGATCTATTAAGTCTTGTGGTATAATTTTGAAGTTGCAGATTATAAAATGTTACTTCTTAGAAGTAATCCAAATTTCTTAATTGTACTTCTTACTTGATGTTATTACTTATGATTACTTGCTTGATGTTTTACAATTGATTCATGAAAGCAAAGTTGTTTAATGAAGCAATTAGTGGAATGCACTTTACTTTAATTCTTAGTGCTTATCATGCTTAGTTCATTGAACTGACCCGTGCTAGCAATTTTGTAGATGGACATCATAAGTGATTAAAGAAGACAAGAACTTTCATGTTGTATTGGGTTATTTGATTTTGAACCTTATGTAAAGAGTTTCGATTCATTCTTTAATTGTATTGAAAAAGAAAAGTTGTATTCTTTTTGGATTGAAGGTTGTTTGTCATACAACATGCCTGAAATACTTAGTCTTGTAAATGAAAAAGTTTTAAATGAGGAATTTGAATGTTGGAGATTTACTTGTATTGGTTGTGTAATCTATCTTATAGAAGATGGAATTTCTATCTTGATGACATTATTCATATCTGTTATATGTATAATTCGGATAAACTTGATAAGTTAGATAAAAAGGGAATTAGTTTAATCTCCCTTAATAAGATGCAACTTGTTAAGTTGCATAAGTTATCAATCTTATCTAAACAATTCTAATATAGTATTTAAATGTGTAATGAATATGTGATGGAACGTTAGAGTTTGTGAAAGATAAGAAGGGTTGATAAACCCTAACACTTAATCAAATAGAGGAAGGTTCTTCCTCGCTAAATGAATCATAACCCAAAGAAGGGTGACATGATCATTAAACGTAGACTTCATTTCTTATAAAGTCTACCATGGTTGAACCTATTTGGTGGCTACACCTTCTATGAATGATTATGATGTATGTAATGGAACTTATGCTATTGCTGTCCTATTTTGATTAACTGTTGTTAAACTAAATAAATGAACATTAAAAGCAATCATGAGTTAGAGGAAGTTATTTAATGCTTAATTGAACCAAGTATAGAACAAGGACTTGAGGAGTGTTGGATTAGGGTTTAGCATAGATGCATTGTAATTTGTTTTATAATCCAAATTAACTTAACATTAATAACCTCCTTGGTGTATGTACATCATGATGAGGTAGTTTCTATAGGATGTTGGCACAAAACTACAGGAATGTACCTTCGAGAAGACTTGGGTCTTCTCGAGGATACAACATTGTAGTTGACATGTGGCAACACCCTTCTGCATTGATCATCTAGATCTACACACAATAAGGACTTGAACTTAGTTTTTCTCTAGGTCAAGTTAGCAACATGTTTAGGATAGGGAGTAACTTTCAATAACTCAGGGTACTTTGGCACATCCGGTTGACTTAGGTCAACCGAGTATGCCCTTTTACCCTAAGTCATCGAAAGTGTCTTCCTATAATAGACTATGTTCCTAACCGGGCTAGGGTTAAACCTTGAACAAGTGGACTGATGGTAGTCAGTAAAGACCATTCATGATAACAGAAGAGTGGGGTGAAGGATGTATTCCAAAATGATGAGTATGCCATCTAGGAATAACGACATACATAGTATGTTGTAAAATATTTGGCCAAAGTATCGCAAGTTACTAGTTGTGTTGTCCTATGTCACCTAGTTTAAAGCCATGTGATACCAGATGAATATTGGTAACAAATATTCAGGTATGTTCTTTAAACAAGATCACTTAGTACCGGATTAGGGTGAAAACCAAGTATATGAAGTATATGATAAGTATTCAATACTTAAAATGAAACATGAATAGATCGGTAGATAATCGAGTCATGGAATGAATATATTGGTGTATTACCAAGTCATTTACAACTGCATATGGTTATCTATTATGAGATTGACTGACATTGAATGTGTGTTCTAAATTAAGTTTTATTTAGAACAATGAACATTATGTAATTTTTTTCCCCTTGTTTCTAAAGTCTTAAAATGGGAATGTTACAACTTCACTCCTCTCAAATAGTCCATTTTGTCATCTATGCATGATAATGGAAACCTATACTTTATGGCAATGTTATTTTTGATCTTTGAATAATTACTCGAGATGCAACTCAAAACCCTCCTCGGCACTAGAAATTCTAACAATACACATAGTCTCAAACTATATCTAATGATTCTCCTCTCTAATGACTATTGGAATTACTTATGTATCTCTATATTATCTTGTTGTGATATCTTGTACAATTCCTTGTTTGGAAAAATTAACCATGGAATCAAACCCATGTGGTGAATAATGTCTATTACAAGTGGTAATCTTTGAGGTAATTCAATAGAGACAAATTCCAAAAACTTATCCAACATTCCTTTCACTTATGGTGGTATTATTTATTCTCCTTTTTCCATTTCAGCCATGCCTTCCCTTTGTTTGGTTTGCACTTTTATCATAAAACATGCACTATCCTAATTCACTTCAACGAGGAAATGATTAACTATAATTAATAGCACTTTTGATAATACCTCACAATTCTCCCTTAATGAGATTAGAATATATTTATTTCCATCCTTCTCCACTATGTATGTGTTTGCATGGCCATCATGTTGCACATTCCAAATAACTACAAGGCCTACTATGTAACACATGATAGGTGTCCATGGGCATAATGTCACACATCAATTCATCTTCATATATCCCAATAAAAAAATTGACCAAAATTTGTTCCTATACTAGTAAATGAAGTCCCTTTTAAAACCATGAAACATAGTATGGATTAGGATGCTAAATCCTCTTCAAATACAATTTATCCAATATTTATTTTTCCACCAAGTTATTAGTGCTCCCACTATCCAAAAATAATATTCAGAATTTTCATCTTGACTTACATGTCATCATAAACATAATTATTCTCTACTTAAGGCCAATATCTCCCCTTTTTGAATTCAATAGTACACACTTGAACATTAGTACTTATCCCATATCTAGTTCTTATTTGTGACTCATCAAGGCATGTTCCTCTCTTTAAAAATGTGTGTACTTCACTTACCACCATTATGGTGTGTGGGAACTCATATAATCCATCCCTTATTTCTTTAAACTTGTAGCATGCTCCGTTGATTCCACGAAATCTTCCTCAAGACACATGACCTCCTCTTCGAGATGTTCCTTCACCATGCACATTCAAACATGACCCACTCTCATCTTACAAAAATTATATGTGTCTTTATTTTTTCATAACCCTACGTGAATAGTGATTTCTTATTTATGCGCCAACTTATCCTTTACATTTAGAGCATCTTGACAAGATTCTTCCATGGAATGAACTTTCTACATACTAATCTCATCCTGAATTACTATATGAAATCTGACTATGTATCTTGATATTTTATCCACATAATTCCCAATATTTACGGCTCTAATGGTGATTCAATAAAATTCCTCATTATATTCCTTTACAACAAGTTCTCTCTATCAAAATATTGACAAAATTTGGAATAAAATAAGCTAGTAATAGGTGGACAAATGATTTACCTTGAGCTTCACCAATAACTTTTCCCATCTAATAATATTTTTTTCCACGCTGTACCAAATCAATTTAAATATTTTCTCACCAAAGAGATTCATGACCATTTAATTTTGTAGACACAAAATTTAACTTTTAGGGATATTCCATATATTCATATTTTAAATACTTTTCTATCTCTGTTATCCAATCCAAATTATTTTTCCAGTTCTAAAATACTAGAATAACATGAGGTATCTGAATTTGGATTAATCACCATCCTATCAATTGCATAAATTAACCTATCCTCAGGACCATCTTATTGTTCCCCTTCCTCTACATTTTCATCTACATTATCATATTGTGCTCTTTATTTCATGAGTCTTCCTTCATCATCACTATTTTATTTCACAAAAGCACCTTGGCATTATGCAACTTCCACATCTTCCAAATGATCTTATGTAGTTTGTATCATTTTAGAAAAGTCCTCAAATATTATACCATAATTTTGGCTTCATCAATGGCCATTTAATGATATTTTTTCCTTTTTCATTCTCTAAATTCATAAACAAAAACTATGAATTCTTCTACCCAAAAATATAAAATTTGGAAATTTCCTATAATGACCTTATACTCATAATTTTCATTATGGGAAACTACAAAATATCAATATGTCACTTCCTCTCACACCTTCTACATAGAAATAAACCATTGGAATATGTATGCAATGATTTAATACCCACACTCATAAACATGGAAAAACATATATCTCTCATGAATCTCCTCAAGGAAATAAATCCCACTACGATACCAAATGATGCAAATAAGGTGAGGGAATGTAATAAAGGATAACCTCCAACCCCACAACCTTGAGAATGTGCACAAAATAATAAATATAAATAAAATATACATCAACTAAATATCAGATGAACATACATTTAAATGAAAACAAAGCTCGCGGATATTATATTCAAAGAAATAACAACATCAAATTGATCACAATAATTGTATTTCAATATTAAGAAAATTTATTTTTACACCAAGAATATCATCATAATTTAGTTAGAAATGATATCCAATCATGCGACGAATAATCCATTCTCTCTATTCATAGTGAGCCTTAATATTGCATCCCACTCTACCCTTAAGCAAAGTGTTTCTTCGAAATTTGAGTTGTTATCCTAAGACAATTAACTCTACTTATATATTTGTTTATGCCACCTCCTCAACCTCCTAATTATATGGAATTTAAATGAAAGGACCTAAAGGAACAAAAAATAGTTGAACACAACTAGTCAGCCTTTCCCCTAACTCATTCCTTCAATCATTCAATTATTCCAAGTTCGTGGCTTGAATTAGATTGCACAATTTTTGTACATTGAATGATTACACAATAGATTAAAAATTGTGTAGAAGAGCCATTCACTTTACATAAATTGATAAAATTACATACACACTCCATAGAATGAAACATAAAGCTCTATGTCTCTTTAAAAATATATTTCTTCATTGCGTGATTCAAGAAAACCTAAAAAATTATCTATAGGATGCAGAAATTGATTGAATCCCTGTACAACTATTTTAGATTGACACAAGATTACTTGTGATCTCATAATCTCCTACACTAGTTTGCTTATGAAAATTATGAATAATGTAAAGAAAAATAAGGCCCATGCCTGTAAACCATGTAGCTACAATTGTATATGAGTGTTGTAGTAAAGAAGGAATGGAGTATTCAATTTTTTATATTAAAATATGAACTTTATCATATATATATGAATATATACAGAAGCCTATAAAAATTTGAGAATGCTGAAATTTTCTATGAACTTACTCCTAGATAGAAATATCTAATATGGGACATAACGTACTATGGGTTTTATCCTTGGTGAAATTTATGAACCAGTGTGGATTATGTTCTTATTTTGAATATGCAACTTTTTAAAAGGACATGTACCCTATATAACTATGTATCTAAGTGTTGAAATCTATCCAAGTCATACAAATGTTTATGAGGTGCATGCGATATGGAAATATATCACACAAATTACAATAAATAATGTGTACCCATCTTGTATAAAGTTGATAATATTCGATATATCACATAAAGAGTTATTGTGTTGGTCACTATTAGGATCCTATTCATGAAATGGGGTTCACATGGTAGATACCATGGGAAAAAGGTAGTAACATACAACAAAAAATAACTAATATTGATAATAAAAATAACGTAAAAGATAAAATAAGAACACGGGAAAAGGAATATACAAGTAGGATAACATACACGTACACAAGTAATATAATGTAAAGATTCATATCAAGGAATGAAGACACAAATTTGGGACACCAAAGTGTCACAAGAAAATAATAAATAAGGTACATAAGCCACACATAAATGAGTAAGTAAAAAAGGAATAAATCTTGCAAGTACAAAAGTAATGTCACATAGAAAAGAGACATAAAACCATAAATATGGAACACTAAAGTGTCACAAGAAATTTACAAAGGAGGCATATAGGCCACATAAAAGTAGTCAATTAATCAAGAAATCAAGGAAGAAAACAATCAAATAACAAATAGAAAAATAGAAAATAATAGGTGAAAGGCATATAGAGAAAGATAAGTTAGTGCTACATAATACACATTTTAGTCCTATTAGTCTAAAATATAACATATACATAGTATAAGTGATTGAGCATAATGAGGAAGTGAAAGTAATTGTAATGAAACCAAAGAACCTTTATAGTGTGGAGGATTCCCCTACAAGATCAAGTTTTACCGGGAAGGGTATATGTAGACACTTGTCTTCGTGTAACAATTTATTTATGCCTACATCAAGCTCAACATACCTCATAAACACACGTGCAAATAGTATATAGAAATACATGATATCTATCAAACCAATATGAAAAACAACATATGTAAAGTAACAAACTAACACAATCCAATTGTATGTATGTCATCATTTTGTTTTTTAAATATGTGTGAGAATTTTGTATTTTTATGATTATTTAAATATATATTTTTATTTTGTGAACATTTTATGTAAAAATCAACAAATAAGAAAGAGATATATCATGACATTATCAATAATATTAATATCCACACCATCTGGAGTGAGATAAAATTTTATATTAAAATAATCAGTTTGTTATGTTCAAGGACTTGTAGGGATAATCCAAGAGTCATCTTCAATGATGGGAATACAATTTAAATTTCACATATGCTCATATGACATAACAAATTATTCATCATAAATTCCATATTAATTATCATGCGATCGATATTGTTGTTTTGAATTGACTATTAATGGTAAATCAATGATACCCTTGGAATTTTTCTTCATGTTTCCCCCTACTAATGTTTATGTACGTACTAATTATTTTGTGTCCATGTACACTTTCTCTTATTTGATACTTTGTTGCCTAGCTTTCTCCCTTTACAATGTTTCCTTGTAATTTGTTATTGTTCAATGTATATCAATTCCTTATCTCTTTACATAGTAGTATGATGTAATAATTGTAGAAAGATTAATTTTTTGAAGGATGTACTACATCCTTAGCATCTTTAATGAATATATGGACCTTGAATTTATATATGAAGTTGTATTATTAAGGGCTGCATTATGCTCATATGATATAGATGAGGTAGATTTAGGTACCAATTTAGATTTAGGGACTTTAGATGACCAAATAAGAGAGGCTTTACCCTACGTGACATAACTCATATGAGGCTAAGAAACTAATATTTCCTAAGAAGGACCCTTGTGGGATATCACAATCTCCAAAAAGTGATGCCTCAAAGAAAGAGAGGGAGATCTATCATAATATTTTATATCGAAGGAAATAATTCCCTTATGCTCAAGTTGTATATTTCAAAGTGTAAATCATAAAAATATTTTCACAATTTCCATTATTCCATGATAATTGTGGTCTTCCTTTTATCTTTTCAAGACAATGAAGAGGATAATATAATTATGTAATACATTGATTAAGCACTGATCTAGTGGATTATAAAGAGTGTCATGTGGTATATCATTATTTTAAAACAAACGAGGTGATTTTTGATGTGGTTACATTATTATGCGAGATTTATTTCTTGGAACATATAAATTGTTTTCTCTATGTATGAATTTTACATGACTCAAACTAGTATATGTATCATGTATATCATTTGTTTGAAATTTCTTTCCTTTAGCCTTATAATTATACTTGATCATGATGTATAGGGACTTGATTAAAATTTATGTGTAACATATTTCATAAACATGAAGTCTCATCCTTGAGTGAACTGATTTAAATAATTATAAATTTAATGGTCATTTGAAAATCACTATATAATGCTTGAATAGATTCTCGGATAGCTTTATGAGACATTTCATTGTAATTGGTAGGTGATTCGGGAGCATTATGAAAGAATTTTTTTTTTAATGTTTTTCAAGTGCAAGTAGGTGTAGGAAGGTGTTGTATAGTAGGTATAAGGAGTGTGTGGTCATAGAATTCAAATTTAGGCTTGTAATGGTGTGTTATAACATTTCCCTCCAAAACTATAAATTTGAAAATTTGAATTTGTAAAGGCAATTTGGAGGCTATTTTCAAGTTATGGTGAAATGTAAAGAGTTAGGAGAGTATGTATGAGTCTTAGGATGATGCTTAATGTGTGTATAAGGACTTTCATGTCCTCATTTGTCTTGTATTGAAACATCTTGGTCAAATGCTAGAATGAAGAAAAATTGGGAACTTGAAGAGTCATGAGAGACAAAAGGCCAAAGGGTATGCCAAGATGAGGAAGATGAAAGGTCAAGAGGCATGGAGAGACTAATTTTAAGAGATTAAAATATTTGTATTTTCTACTTGTATGTAGGAGAAGGATTGTAAATCAAGTAAGAAACATCTATCTAGAAAGGAGGAATAAATACTTATTTATAAGCCATTTCAAGAAGTAAATTCAATAAATAATAATTGTTCAAGATTCTATAAATATTAAGGAATATAATATAAGTGTGTTTTATGTGCTCTTACATTAATATTTTTTCTAAGTTCATTCTTTTGCTAAGCTGGTTATGACATGGACCTTGTTTTAGGCCTTTTGCATGCATGCACCATCTGATAAAATTTGAATAACTTCATTTAGGAGTTGAGTCAAGAATTGAAATTTATAAGGTAATAAGATAACTTTAGCACAATCCTATTTAATTTACCAAAAATTATTTGAAACCATATGAAACTCAAAATTTTCCCCTTTTAGTGCTCTCGGTTTGGTAAAAACTCCACCTAGGGTCTCAAGAGAAAAATTACATTTTTGGGAAAATGAATAGAATAAAATTCATAAAATTTGGTGGATAAGTGTATTTTCATGTGATATAGCTTATTTTATTTGTTTTATGATGTTTTGACACGTGTAAGTGGCCTAAAACAAAAAAATAGTTTGTAGACCTAATTAAGCCTAGGAAAGTCGAGTTTTTACATTTAGAGAGGTTTAGTGATCTAACAGAGCCTAAGGAGGATTGGGAAAGATGAAAATTGATAAATTATATCTGAAATTTTCCTTAGTTTACTTAGTTATCCCTAGAGTGGGTATGACATCAAGAAAACCACTTTGAAAGGGCTTCTTAAGAGCTAAAACCAGTATTCTTGTTCTAAGCCTCTGCATCATTTTGTATCGAGTTGGTTAAATGTATAAGGGGTGATTTAAAGAGATCCTAAAAATAGATTAATCCACCAATAAAGAATAAAAACAAAGAAATTTTTAAATATTCCAACAAGAATAACATCTAGAGGTAATAGAGAAGAAAAAGGACTATGAGATGTCATCCTAGAAGAGATGAGGAAAATGTCGGGAAGAGTGTAATCCATAATAGAAGTAATAGATACTAATGAAAGGATAGGAATAAATATAGGGGATGTAAGTGATATATAATAGGAAAGAACTCAAACAAGTCCATAAGTAACTATAATAGTAAAGGTGGAAGAACAAGAATAAAAATGGGTTGAAGAGAGAATTTTTAGAGCATTTACAAGAGTAGGGTCAAAACCAAGGTTAGAGGTTCCTAATTATTTTGGAATTTTGAATGGATAATATCTCATTGATTAGACAACTGAGCTAGACAAATAATTTGAGTATTCAGGGAGCGACTAATAATAAAAAGGTCAAGTTTGCGTACACTAGGTTGAAAGAGCATGCATCCATTTAGTGGGATTACATCCAAGATGAGAGGAGGAAGAAAGGAAAGGAAAATATCAAGTCATGAGATATGATGATAGAATATATCAAGGCAAATTTCTCTCCTAATTCCCACCAAACTAATGTTTTCAAGAAATTGTAAAATTTGAAGCAAAAGACATGAGTGCGAAAGCATACATTGAGGATTTCTACAAACTTAACATCAGGTCAAGGCATGTTAAGGATGATGTTGAGAAGGTGGAAATATATATCAATGGATTGGGATACAACATCCAAGATTAAATCAGTATTTTGACTCTTATATGAGTAGAGGAGTATTATCAAATTTCTCTCAAGGCTAAGGAAACATTGGAAAGGAAGAAAACTTAGAAAAATAGAGGAAGGGGACAATAATGAAACAAAGAGAAGATGAAAAGGCCTAATTTAGAGGATATAAAACTCAATGAAAAACATACCACTCAAGAAAGATTTTATAATAGGGTGAGGATACCTTACATAAGAGGAGCCAAGCTAATAGAGGAGGAAAATTTTGAGGCAAGTGTTTCAAGTGCAATAAGATGCAAGACATAGGTTTTGGAGTTCCTTGAAGATATACAAAAAAAAGAACCAAATATGAAGGAAAAAAATCAGATTGGTTAAGGATTAGAGGTGCATGATGGGATAACCTCACAATTGGAAGAGCCTGAAGGTAGAGAGTCTTTGTTGATAAATAAGGTGTTTCTCAAGAAGGAGAAATAACATGTTTAAAGGAAGGCACTATTTAGGACCAATTGTAAATCAAGAGGTATGATAGATAGAAATAATAAGACCATTACTGAGGTCTTGAATAATGAATAATATGAGTAAAACAAAACATCATTCAATAAAAATGAATCTAGGAAAGAAGGAAAAAATCATGGAACAAGAAAAGCCTTGAATCAAGAAGAATATGGGGAAAATCAAGCACCAATGAATAAGAAAATATAATATGAATACATTAATAATATTATAAATACCTAAAATTGGAAAAATATAGTCAATTATCTAAAGAAAATGTTGAGTACGAATGTCAAGAATGGAAACATCAAGACAAGAAAAAAACAACTCAAGAAGGTGGACTTCCTTTGGAAGGAAAGAAATTGAGGAAGAAGGATGTTAAACAAGATATTAGAAAAGTAATAAATGAATTCATATGAGCCAAGAATCAATTTAAGAATCTTCACTTAGAAGGTAATGAGAGAGGGTTTAATAATACATCTGAAATGAACTTGAATGTAAGAGTATATTCTATCAAGGTAATTCAAAGAAAGAATATGTAAGGCATATTACATGAGTATAAAGAATAGTGAAACATTTAATTTAAGGGAAAGGAATCCAAATAAATACATGGTGAGGTGAAAAAAAAGGAATGGGATATCAAGAAATTATGGTAGAGAGTTAAAAAATCAAGAAAAGCATGAAGAAGAGCAAGTTGATCTCATGCAACAGGTTGAAGATAAGGAGGGGATTGAAATACCCCACAAGAAACTTGAGATGTATGAAAACATGAATAATATAAAGGATTAAACACAAGGAAAACTTAAGAATAAATTATCATGGGATGAGAAAAGTCTAGAACACATATTGAATGTTGAAGAGGAAGAAGAACCCATAGAGAATGAGGAAGATATAAAAGTTACAATAGCTAAATTGTTATAACTCTTGAATGAATAATAGAAAAAGGAAATTAGTGAAGTCATGAAGGATATAAAATAAGGAAGAGGAAAAAAATCAATCATAAATACGAAGAGATGAAAAATAATGAAGAGAATAAAGATAATACTAGAGGGAGGATGCCAATACTCAGAGATTGGAAGAAAAGGAAAAGGCTTTCAGAAATGCATTTGAGTTGGAGCTCAAATTTATCCCTCCAAGGAAGTATGATGCATGAACATAATGAAATAATAAATTTTTATGTCTTTCAAGTGTGAGTATGTGTAATAAGGTGTGTTAAAGTAGGTAGGAGTGTGTGGTCATATAATTCAAATTTAGGCTTGTAATGGTGTGCTAGTAGTTTTCCGTCCAAAACTATAAATTTGAATTTGCATAGGTAATTTGGACACTCTTTTCAATATGTGATGCAATGTAAAAATTTATGAGGGTATGTAGGAGTGTTAGGATAATGGGAAAGTGTGTATAAGGAATCTCATGTCCTCATTTGTCTTGTAATTGAAAAATCTTTGTCAAATGGTAAAATGAAGACAAAATTGGGAACTTGAAGAGTCATGAGAGACAAAAGGCCAAAGGATTTTCCAAGATAAGGAATATGAAAGGTCAATAGGCATGGGGAGATCCATTTTAAGAGTTTCAAATATATATATTATATTTATACGTAGGAAAAGGTCACCAGATCAAGAAGATCATCTAATAAGAAATGAGGAAGAAATACTTGTTTGTAAGCCATTTAAAGAAGAAAATTAAATAAAGGAGACTTGTTCAAGATTGTTTACATAACGAGGAATCTAATATGAGTGTGTTTGATTTTTTTTATTGCATTAATAATTTTTCACAAGTACAATCTTTTGTTATCTAGTTATGATAGATCCAATTTTGGGAATTTTACATGCACGTGCCATCCGATAAAATTGGAATAACTTCATCTAGGAGTTTATTATATAATTTAAATTTATAGGGGACATGGATAAATTTGGAGCAGTATTATGTAATTTACCACAAAGATTTAGAACCCCATAAAACTCAAAATTTACCTTTTTTAGTGCTCTTAACCTATTAAAATCCCACCTAGGGTTTCAATTTTAGAAACATAGTGACTGAGAGGGGGGTGAATAAATCATTCAAAATTTTTACTTAATTTATCTTAGATTTCATACATATAACAAATCATCCATTCAAAATTCATTAACATGTGTGATCTTATTAAGTGTGAAAAAACCATCCACAAGAACATAGAGTAAGATAGTACACATGAACACAAGATATAAAGTAGAAACCATAAAGGGAAGAAAACAAGTTGAACCTCTGCATATATTACACAAAAAAGGACTCAAGTGAATATTACACATCACATGATATTTTTTTAGTGATGCACCATACACACAAGGATCATCAACCCCTATTTTAGTAGGACACCAACCCTACAAGAAACACCAACCCCTAGTTTAGTAGGACACCAATCCTATAAGGAGGCTATAACCCCTAAGATGATAAAGAAAAATATCAACCACCTAAAAAGAAGATCAATTTTGAAACTTGTTTCTAAACAAGCTGCTTGTGATCACTCTTTCAACTCTCTCCATTCAAAACCCCTCTCACACACACTTTCTTCTTCACTCAAACGTGCATCATCATATGATGATTAGGTTTAATGATCTGTATCTCTATCTTCTCTTCCTTTATTATCTTCTCATACCTCTTCTTTTCTTATTTATTTACCCTTATAACACTCTAACACTCTCATGTAGCTTGCTCATCCTCATGCAAACCAATTAGGTCTTCTTATCAAACTAGGTCATGTATGGATGACCTTCTTCAAGCTTGCCATTTATAAGATCTGAACCATAGAAGCACTATCCATAATTGTCAAGGTATCATCATATTAATTTCTTCCCTCACATTATACTCATACATACTTCCAAAGTTTGCTACACACCCATCTCTCTAACACACACAAATGAGTCTCATAACTAGCTTATATACCTGTCTCATGCACCCATATCATGTAGGTAAACCTTCATAGAGAATATATTACAAAAAATAAAATAAAATAATGAGGACATCATAAAATGACAACATAGGTTGGTAATATCACCAACATACACAATTTCTCCATTAGGTATTCAATAGACCTAATTTCACTAAAAATACATCTCACAAAAACCAAACTACTTTGTACCAACATGACCATACCAAAATACTTGAATCAATTTAGGAACATCAATAAATACCTCACCATACTTCCATGATATTTGGAAAGATCTGCATCATCACCTCATGTCATGAAACCATCTCAAGAACAAGTTTCTTCTTGTGCACCAAACCATAGAACTCAAGTATGAGGCTCAGTACCACATCAAATGACCTAAACCATGAAAGTATTATATATCATTAGAAATATATTGATCTCAGATACATCACCATGTAATCATACTGCCATAAATAAGACATTAGATGCCTCAAAACATATATGCAAGTAGACCGCCCAAAACTACAATTTCATCCCCAAATACCGAGTCTTTAAAGACATGGCATATTTTACATCCTAAGACCTCAAAATTGATATGAATCTATTTTAGACATAATTTAAAGCTACCAAAATTTCATAAAATATAAATTAGTAATTAGGTTAAATGGAAAATTTTTGCACAAAATGAAAAAATCCAAAACTAACATTTCAAAGTGGGGCCCACACATAACCAAGACCTATAAAATTAATCAAAAATATAGAGGATTCCTATACATCATAAAATCATAAAATTTTCAAAAGGAATCAATTCCGGCTTCTTGTACTACTAATAAGGATTAAAATATGACCATCGTAACATATTGGATTAATCTAAAAGTGTTTATGCAATAAATCAATAATTGATATTAACTGGTCAAAGAATTATGAGACTAGCTCAATATTAGATATTATGGAATCTAAAAAGAAGTATGGTATAAAATCATCTTGTAAATTAATATATACCTTATAATATTTAAAGTCTATTTAGATGAACTCATCAACTTTCATAAAGAAAAAGAAATGATTCCTAAAGTTGAGTTATCTCTAACTTTAAACAAATATATTAGTATAGTCCTAAATAGTTATAGATATGACTTTGATTGTTGGATAAAAATTCAATATAAGCTAAAGTATGACATTGTAAAGTTAATAAGACATATTGGAATTGTTTTTATGGGTTTAACACACCTTTTCTATTATAATGTTCAATACATTTAGATAGGGAAACAAAGAGAAAAGCACTTCATGATCTTATTATTATATCCAAAGTAAATAGATGCGTAAACTATACTTCACTAAGTAAATGGACCAAGAGAGTTTATTATAATACAAATTGGGTGGACATGACTTTGTTGATCAAGCCATGATGGTCATTATCCCTTGTAGGAATTGCATAATTAATGCATGTTGTAGGCTATCTACGAGCGACCCATAGGTTGCTTAATATGATAACATATTAAGAAGCAAATGGCCTTCCATAGGTAACCAATAGTGGGAATTGGGATTCCTTTACCCAAAACCACTCCAATTAAAACCACATCTAAGATAAATCATTCCCTAAAATATTATACATGAAGAAAATAGTCACGTGCTTTCGTTTTAAGAATACAAGTTCAAAATCCCACAAACTTTCACCGGTTATTTTCCAAAGACCCAAACAACCATACCATTTTATTAAATGAACTCAACTATGAAAACCCACAAAAATTCACAGAAAATTTTCCATAACCCCTTTCACATGAACTACATAAAATGCAAAACAAGCGCAAGTTTATTGAAGAATACAAGTTTGAAACCCACTAAATCTCAGTTTATTTTCCAAAACCAAAACAACCATTCGACTTCATGGCAAGAACACAAGTTCAAAATATCACTAAAAAATTTATGCAACTCTTTATTCAACCCCATGTTTAAGCAAAACATTCTCTAAAAATTACACACAAGGATCGGTCATACGTTTCACCGGTGATCCATCAACTTTACCTTTAGTTTATTAACATTTTCTAAATGTTCCTCGGTAAGGTTAATGTATCCTGTAAAGTAAACAAGAACCACATATTCATTTTCTTTTTTTTGTGCCAATAGATAATATTAATTTTTATTTCATAACACAAAATGAAATCAAAATTTTTAACTATTTTTCTTTCCAAGTAATGTGTCCCAAAAATCTTATTACTAGCTACAACAATAAATCAACATTCCACCATTTGCACTCACAATAAAAATATTAAATAGAATCGGTCCCACGTTGAAATGAAAAAAACCAACACAAACCCATATGGATGTATCCATTTGTATATAAAAGGAAGGACTTAAAAGCAATATTTTTCCATCATAAGGTTGTGCACCCGAGTAGAGGGAGATACCCAAATCGATATTTTACCAGATTTAAATAAATAGAAGAGGGTACGTTCTACAACCAAATTCTCAATATACTTTAAAAATCAGAGAGCATTCCATAAAATCATATGGAAATAGAAAGAAATAACTCACACACTTATTTTAAATGATACCCATTTCACATACAGATTGTCCTAGGTCTATATACGTTTTCATTATTCACGGGTGTGGGTAAATCACATACCCATTTTTTTAACAAAACCCAATAAGCTTACTTTCCATTTCCAGCTAAACCCACAATTATCAGACTATAGAATCCATGCAACAATTTACCCAACACTCTAACCAAACCCTCCTCAAAGATAAATCATTCTATAAGACAATTCATTCTCTACAGATCATACACGAAGACCATAAAAATAGTCATATCATTTTGTAGGAAGAAATCAGAATTTGAATACCCACAAAACTTTCACAGATAATTTTCCATAACCCACAATAACCATACAACTTCATGGAAGAACCTAAGTTTGAAACCCACAAAATTTCATAGGTTATTCTCCATAAACCTTTCACAACATGAACCACATACCATGAAAAATAACCATACAAATTTATTAAAGAATAAAAGTTCTAAATCCCACAATTTTTTTATTAAACTCTTTATTCAAACCCACATTTCAACAAAGCATTCACTACAAATTACACACAAGAAAAAAACCATACATTTTCATTGAAGGAGCTTGTACGTACCCAAAATTAAATGTGCTACATTTTTCGGGAAAACGGTTACAAAATTCCCAAATGATGATTCAAAATCCTTTCAAAAAGTGTTCGAGTTCAAAAAATTCATTCGTAGTGTATATTTGTAGCTTAACTTTTCCATGCATTTTTCCATCTCCCCACTTCTTTCTCGTACTTGTTTTGGCATTATTGCGGGACCGCCTCCATGCATGGGCAATGGTTCACAAACCACTTGCCCTTCCTGGGTGGCGATCCTGAAACCGCCACCCTACACAGGGTGGCGGATCCGCCCGCTTTTTCCATATTCTTCATGCGTGTTTTAAACATATGACAGTTCACTTAATTTTTCTTTTTGCATGCATTCGTAAGCGAATTGGCTAAAAATAGCTTTGTTTTCTGGTTCTCCTTCCTCCTATTTTTAAATAGATTTAATTGGTTGGAACTCCTTCTTCTTGCCTTGTGCATGAAGTAACCTCCTAGCCTCCATTATTATATATTCCATGCTTGTATTCAAGCAAAGGGCCCGAGAATTTTTGTATCTTTTATTGTTATACTGCCATAATATTGCTAGGAATTGCATATCCAAGCTCGAGATCTCTTGTGCTATCTCTCTTCTACTTGCATTACGTCTAGATTGCTTCCAAGCTGCCATCGCTCAAGTGCCATCCTCTTGTTGTTGTTCTTTGCATTCCCAATCCTTTGGACTCACATGAACACTCAGAGAATGAAAGGAAATAATTAAGGGGAAAATATTGATACTACTAGATTTGCCAAGGTTCTTTCTCTTCTAGGTTGGGGTTGTGTATTTATTTTCTTTTTTATCAAATTATCAACTACGAATTGTTAATTTCAATTGCATATCAAATAGAGTAGAGAAATCAGTTCATTTCAATTAGCTAGATAATTTCAAGTAGATCAGATCAATAGGAAGTTTTCTCTTCAACATTACTAGGAAGTTGTGGGGAATAATATCCCAGTTAGGGTTATGATTTGTTCTTCACTTGTGAGGTAGGGTTGGAAGGATTTTGATTGAATCGGAATAGATTTTTTTAATTTAGATTCATACATATACACAAATACTTAGCTACATCCTCTTTTGATTGTTTTTATTTAATTTGTTTATTAGATTATATGTATTTTCTAAAAATTTAGAAAAGAACAAAAACATTTATTGTCCATAGATTAACTTGTTTTTTGCTTTGTTATGATATATTGAGAAAACACCAAAAATATAGGTTAGACTTCCTTCGATATATAGTTTATTTACTAAAAACAAATCAATTCATATTGCATGACCATCAATGGTCCACAACAGAAAATACTTACGAGTTGTGATCCTTGGTCCCACAACCCAATGGGCGAGTTAATAAATCGACATTGACACAAGTTTGCATTTAATAATCTTACACACACCTACGACATACACCGAGAAAACAAGACAATTAGATACATTTAACGTAGCATTTCGCTAATCAAGCTTATGAATTTTGGAATGCTCCTAGAAATAGGGTTTGATTGCATTCATGAAAATCCAAGGGCCACACCCCCACGAGTCTTTGGTTGTGATCCATAGGTCCATGACAACCCAACGGGCATGCTAGTCAGATAGATATTGACACTAGTTTACACACATTGGTATTCATATCTTCACCACTTCCACCTGATATTATTACACAACTTTCATTGTTGAATATAGCAGCTGATTAAGCTAATAATTTCTAGACAGGGACCAAAAAACCGCCCATCATCCTGGAACTCCACTACACATCTTGTCTCCATTTCCATGACCTTTCTGGAAACCCATACGAGGCACTGGCAGTTACTTTCCACGTATTCTGTAACCAATCAATAGAATCTCGGTAGAACTAGAAATCAATTGGAGTCTCCGAGTAGCTATCATATTAGACCCTACTACCACACCCCTTCAGGTTAGGAGAGCATTCTTTTCCTTAGATTCGTAGATTCTAGTATTGCGTGTCAAAGACATAAAGTTACCCAATTAGCTTGATCACCACCATCACTTTCATTTCCATTTCAATTCCACACTGGCTATCTCAACATAACCTCAAGAGGTCAAGTGCGAAGAATAGCATGTGTTTATTTTCTATCGTACAAATTGGTGAACATGATGTGAAGAGCTAGTCTCTAAACGTTTCCACTTTCTTTGTCCATCTTGTTATTAAGGTATTCTTATACCCCTCGAATATGGTAGGATATGAAGAGTACGGTCGACCCACCCTAGGTTTCAACATGTACCATTACCAATCAAGTATACCACAACAATCACCTTCACTTTCAACATGGGCAGACAACCACTCATCCACTCAAAACCCTCTACTTTAAGGAACCAATGTTGGTTCTTCTGTACGCATTGAAGAACTGGATCAGGTCACTTAGACTTATCCCCTCAAACAATCAAGTTCATATAACATGAAATTCACTGGTGAAGTGATTTCATCTCCTTGAGTATTGTTTTGACATCCCATTACCATGAAATTTTATCAACTCCCTCATCTCGATGAGGAGTATTTAGCACAATATGCTAGGAGTGAAAAAAATTCCAACAAATGAACCAATATTTTGATAGGTTGCAAGGACAAGGTGATGTCCTACTTCAAAACAATAATGCTACCCCACCACCAACTGACAATACAACCAATGAGGGGTGGAAACATTGTGAACAATTCATAGCAGGATACCATACTCCTCAACAACCTCCAAGGGTTCAACCAAAGGTACCTAAGCAAGGTACGCCCCGTCAACGGGTGATGTCATTTCAGCTTTGGTTGATAAAGTCAAGGAGTTAGAGCTTGCCCAAAATACACAGAATTCATATGCAGGGAAAGCACAGACTCCTTCCTACCCATAGAATTATGGGCAAATCCCTATTACACAGAATCCTCTAGTTTACATGAATATTCAAAATCTTGGAGATCTACTCATGGGGATGGGAACCTTGGGTATGCCCCTTAAGCCACATATGGATATCTACGCAACAAGCTCCGGCCAGTGCATTCTCAAATTCCATACCAGCCGGAAATGTAACATTCCCTGGCTTCATGCCTTCGATGCCATATCAAGGTAATCAACCCACATATGTACACATGTATTCTAAATCTCCACAGGTGGACATGTACACCTACCCAAGTCCATATAGACGGCTACATGGGATTTAGACATGACCACCAAATGTCTATGCTACCCCATTTTAGCAACCAATGTAGCCCCCACCTCCTCAACAAGGGTCTTCAATGGTGGAAACATATGCAATGGGGACTTATTCTGAATATCTCAAGGAACCCCTAGATTTCTCCATTCGGGCAGTCATGCTCCGAGATCCTTGCCTGATCTCCCAAAGTTCAAAGGGGAGGGTGATCCTAATGCCCACATCAAGGCTTATGCAATGGCCATTTGAGAGCTACTCCCATGGGATGCAGTCGTTGCAAATATTTTCCCTAAGACACTTGAAGGTATTGCTCTCGACTAGTATTATAGGATACTAGAGGCTTCAATACACTCATTCAAACAACTTGTATCAGAGTTTATCAAATATTTTGATATGAACAAAATTTTACGAACAGGAATCAGGGAATTCCTTCATATCAAATAAGAACATAACGAATCTGTAGCCCACTTCATTCAGAGGTGGCGACATGTTCTCTACTCTTCCACAAGTTCTCCAAACATGGATCAAATAGAACTTTGTGATTTGTTCCTTCACTCTCTCAACAGAGAGACAAAGGAAGAGGTTCAAAAATTCCCACTAAGGAGCTATGAAGAGGTGCTAGAGGGTGCTCTTTGGATTGACCAAGTGGCCATTGATAGTGGTCATAAGACCTATGGAGCAAATGGGAAGTTAGTCACTCCTACTCAAAGCACTCCGGTTACTCCAACAACACAAATAAAAATAAAGGACCAAAGATCCTTAATATAAATTGTGGAGTCACGAGCGATGGTGTGAGTGACCAACCCAAAAAGCCTAATGTTGTTAATCCTACCAGTATAGGTACTATAAATAATAAAAATATAATGGCAACAATCAGAGAAAAAATAATTTCTCACCCTTGGTAAATGCTGTGGATTTTAATCATCCCCAACAATAGTAAAAACCTCAGCAACAAAGACAAATGCCAACCCCAAGCCCTAGTCAATACCCCAACCAATTCTAGAATCAGGGGCAAGGGTTCCAAAGTGTTAATTATAATAGTCAACAACCAAACAATAACCGTAGTTTTGGACCACAACAAGGAACAAACCAAAGGCCTCGAGATTACGATCCTGACTTGTATTGCGGTTTCCATAGGGTCCACGGGCATGACCAAGAACTTGTCACGATTGTAATAAGTTTTTGTAGCATTTTCTAGAAGACCAAAGACAATTATTTGTTGACATGTTTTTGGCAAACCCAACTGCACCCAATCAAAATGCCTATATGGGACCAGTGTCTCCACAGAACACACCATTGGGGATCTTCAACGATCCTCTCCCCACGCATCCAAAGGATGGTAGACTGGATCCCAATGGTTTGAATAAGGGTATTGTAATAGGGACTCATGATCATGAAGCCTCAACTTTGTCAAACCCATAGGTGGCACCTCCTTTGGATGGTTGCCAACAAACGAAGATCATAGGCTTGGTTGAGTTAGATGCTGAACCCCAAATTAATGCTATAACAAGAACCAAAGATTACTCTTTGCAACCAACTCGATTTATCTGGTTGTGTTAGAGAATTCTCATGACACATTAGGCAAGATAGTAGGGGATTATGATTTGATCAGTGATCTAACCAAGACCTTTTCACACATTTCCTTTTTGGATCTACTAAAGAATTCCCTGCTCATCAAGCTACTCTTTTGAAGTGCTAGGTCTTGGCCATTTGATTAATGTTACCCCTCTGCCAAAGGCATAGATAAATCATATATACTTTTATATTTTCCCTCTAGGGAAACCTGAAAGGGACATTGGGTTTGTATTTGACATAAGTAAGATTCCTATGGATGCTGAAATAGCTCGTAGAGGTGATCCGAATTTGTTTTTACATGTTTGGATCTACAAAAACTACATGAAACATGCAATGATCGATAATGGGGCAGTAGTTAACATAGTCCCCTTCTCTTTTATTCAAAAGTTAATATATGGGGAGACCAATTACTCCTTGATGGGAAACACCGAGGGGTTATGATAGCCTCAAGGTAACCTCGATCAGGACCATAACATTACCAGTTACTCTCAGGACCAAAATGGTACTCACTGAGTTTTATATTATAGATTGGGAAACCAACTATAATATGATCCTTGGCCATCCTTGGATCCACCGCATGAAGGCCATCCCTTCCACTTTATTCCAAGAGGTAAAATTATTGCATTTAGGGAAAGTATTTGTTGCTCAAGGTGATCCAAAACCCTTTGATATACATTTGGCCAACTTGAAGAAAAAGCTAGGGGTCCACTCTGAATTCGAGATTCCCATGAACAAGTTAAACAAACCTACAAGTGTGGTACTAGAAGAAAAGATGGTTCCCACAATAGAGTTAGAAGTTATGGGTTTGATCGGGGGTATTCCAGCGGTCAAGGATGAAAACGTTGTTATAGAGACTAGTATCATTAGGAACTACAACAAATATTGTCAAGCTATTAGAAAAGGATTTGCCTATCCTTCTCCCCTTTGATTCCATGAGTATGGGACATGCCTTGGGACTTGGTTCCCTTCCAGCAGATGAGGTTTGCATGGTGGAGGTAACCGAGGTAAAAGGAGAAGTTACAAAGGATGACTCAACATCCATATTTCTAAGTAGTTTTTGGACTCTCCATTTTGATGGAGCCAAGTGTCGCTTTGGTGCCGGGGTAGGCGCGATCCTTACTTCGCTTGAAGGAAGGATTTTACCTTTTCTTTCAAATTGAATTTCGAATGCAAAAACAATGGGGATGAGTATGAGGCTCTCCTATTAGGTCTCATTATAGCTAAGATAATGGGCATCCTCAATATTAGGGTGTTGGGTGACTCACAACTAGTTGCAAATCAAATATCCAAGGTATACGAGACTAGGGATGAACACCTACAACTCTACAAAATAATCGTGTTGGGCCTAACAAAGGGGTTTGAATTTATATCAATTGAGGCAGTTCCACATGAACAAAACCTTCTAGAAGACTCTATAGCAACTTCTACCTCACGCTTTACCCCAAGTAGTGACCTAGAGGACACCAACTTCATGGTTTCAATCTGCGCTGAATCCTTGATTCGCAAAGCACCAGTAGTGTCAATGTTGACATACGTCGAAGCTGAGGATCAACTTGAATTTTGAACCCTGTTGATGGTGATGAGTCAAATTTAAGTTATTTAAACACTTTGGTGGAATTGCATCTTACCTATCATGAGGTAGACCTTTCCCTAATTCCATGTTCCTCTTCTTATTTTGTGAATCCCATGATTGAGTCCTCTGCGGGAAAGATCTTGAGATTTATGAAGTAGAAGAAGAAGGGGACTGGAGGTAAATGCCTCCTTAATCAAGGGAACAGTTGATATAAACATTAGAACGGAGGAGGAGCCAAAAATATTAAAACTAGGGTCCTCTTTAACTCCAGAGGAAGTAGAAATTCATACCCAAATCCTCAAGGAACATCAAAAAGCCTTCACATTTAGTTATAAGGAAATGACAAGAATTACACCACACATCGTATTTCACAATCTCGTCACCAAGCCGGATGCCAAACAAATTAAGAAAAATTCAAGACCTATGAAGCCAAAGGTGGCCCTTATGGTAAAATAAGAAGTAATGAAGCTTCTCAGGTAGGATTTATCAAGCCCAGTTGATTATTCACAATGGGTATCTAACATTGTCCCCATTCTCAAAAAGAATGGAAAGATCCGTATTTACATAGAATTCTAGGACATTAACAAGGCTTGTCCCAAGGATGATTTCCCACTACCATCCATTGATGTTATCATTGATGCAACAATTAGATTTGAGTTGTTATCTCTCATGGATGGGTTTTTAGGATATAATCAAATCAAAATCTCCATGGAGGATCAAGATAAAACTACATTTATAACTCCTTGGGGAACTTATTGTTATGCCATCATGCCATTTGGTCTTAAGAACTTGGCGCTACATATCAATGAGCAATGACCTACATATTCCATGATCTTATTCATAAGATTGTGGAATCCTACATAGATGACCTGCTGGCCAAGGCTAGGAAGCACTGTGATCACCCAGAGGTGCTTCACATCATCCTTTCACACTTGATTGAATATGGTGTCACGTTGAATCTAGAGAAATGTGTATTCGGTGTAACAGGAGGTAAGCTTAAGGTTACATTATATCTTCATGAGGGATTGATGTTGACTTGGCCAAAATTTGGGTTATGTTAGAAATGGTTCTGCCATCGGAAAAGTCTGGTATTAGATATTTTCTTTGGAAACTCGGTGAAATATGAAGGGTCATCCCTGACTTGACCTTTTCCGTTCATCCAATCAAAATTTATTGAAAAAGGATTATAACATTGATTGGATGGAGTAATGCAATGAGGCCTTTGAGGTAGTTAAATGATTCTTGTTGTCCCCTCCCATGCTAATGCCACCTAGATCAGATCACCCTTTGATCTTATATTCATGGGCTATGGATGTTTTGCTAGCTTTGCATGCATGTTTAAGAGGATGACAATAAGTGGGAATGGGCAATTTACTTTATTAGTCAGACGCTGCTTGATTATGAGACATGCTACACACAGGCAGAAAAATAATGCCTTGCCATAGTTTTTACAACAAAGTGTTTAAGGCATTATATGCTCAATCAAGAAACAAGGGTCATTGTCAAGACAGACCACTTACGAACATTCCTCATGTAGGGATCCTTGTCTAAAAAGTCGAGCATTTCATAACATTAATGGGTGAGTTCGAGTTAATGTTTGTAAATCAAAAATCCATTAAGGTTCAAATCATTGCAAACTGGTTGGATGACAATCCATTGGATGGGGTGATTTGGTAGATCTAGAATTTTCTAGATGAGTGTGTATACTTTTTGAAACCAGGCCCCTATCTCTGTATGTCCTTGGTATACCGATATTGTCAACTTCATCATGGACCATACATACCCAGAAGGGGCAACATCACAACAAAGAAGGTGATTACATGTCATCACTGCTAAATACATTATTTTGGAGCAGGTGCTCTATCACAGAACCTTTGACAGAATGTTGCTGAGATGTGTCGACGTCAAAGAATATGAAAATATTATTTATGAGTCACATAGCGGGGTATGTGGAGGTCACTTTAGTGGCCACACCACTACTCAAAAGATACATCAGATGGGATATTTCTAGCCCACCCTAGAACATGACACAATAGATTTTGTGCACATATGTCACAAATGTCAAGAGTTCTCCCATGAGATTCACATACCAAAGACAAGCTTTGCAACCAATTGCAACCCCATGGCCCTTCTCCACATGGGGCCTAGATTTGATAGGGAATTTTCTCCCTCATCAACAGATGGCCATAATTTCATAATCACGGCCACGAGAATACTTTACCAAGTGGGTAGAAGCCATGCCCCTTACCACCATACCTGGCTCTATAATTGCTAAGTTCATCCTGAACTAGATCATTTGTAGGTACGGGGTGCCACAAGTCATTATTTCTAATAATGGCATGTCTTTCAAAAATGACGAGGTGCATGATTTATGTACAAAGTTCAAAATAAGTCATCACATGGATTCTCTCTACTACCCTCAGGCTAATGGACAAGCTGAGGCTACCAATAAGACTTTAAATTCCATTCTCCTAAAGACCGTTAAGGAGAATAAATGAGATTGGCACCTAAATCTTTTTTCGGCCTTGTGGGCCTACCGAACGTTAGTTAGAACACCAATAGGGCAACCCCCTTTTCCTTAGTATTTGGTCTGAGGTAGTTTACACTTGAAGTCGAAATACCTAGTCTCCACATTTCGCTACATGGAATCCTGGGAGAGGAGGGTTATTGAGAAGCACAAATCTCCCAGTTAGAAAGTCTCAATGAGGCTAGATTGAATGCTAAACAATGGCATAATGTTTACAGCGATAGGATGGCTCAACAATATAACAAGAAGGTTTATGAACGTGAGATCTATGAAGGATATTTGGTATTAAGACTTGATAGCCGAATAGACAAGAAGACCGCAAGGAAGAATGTTCATACCTACGTGGTTAGGTCCATATCGAGTGGTGGAAGACTACCAAAATGGTGCATTTCACTTGTGTACACTAGAAGGTGAGGAGTTTAGCGAACCCATAAAAACTCTTCACCTAAAGAGATACTACACATGATCCATCAACAATTTCATATGTACATTATTGCATCTGCATTGCATTTTCATCGTTATCTATTCATTTTGTAAAAAGTGTGATCAAGGAGCTTATTCTTATAGAAATTCCTAAAAACTTATAAAAATATTGGCAAAACATTCAAATCATGTCTCTTCAAACCTTCATAATATCATCAATTGTTTCTGAATCATTTATCAATCCAAACAAGATAAGACAAAATTTTGATGGTAACCATACCAAGGCTTGCATACTTGGTTCTACTTTTGGTCTCTTCTTAGGTTAGGTGTCTTTTGTTCATGGTCTATTCTAGAAGCTTCATGGTGTCACATCTATCCCATATACATCTCCTTGGAAATAAGAACATTCTAAACATTTTTCCCAAATAAGTAAATCAAATGCAAATTCAATTTTTATTTTATTTTTACACATTTCTCTACCCTACCAACCTTCAATGTTGAGTCTATGTCTCTTACTAGTGACATAGGGTTGGGAAAGGAGGGAAATTCCCTTACTCATCTATGCCTTGTCCATGGTGATGAGCCCACACTTCCTACTAGTAGCATGGGGCAAGGCGTAGGGGGTATCTTTGATAAAATTGAAAGTTACAAATTAGTCAAACATTGTGAAATCATAAATCAAAAACAAAGTGAGTTAGATGTCCAAAATTCCAAGAGAGTTTAAAAAATGAAAAACCATATTTTTTCAACCAAGTGGCCATCTGCAAATCCAAGTCTAGATAAACTACAAAGAAATTAACATTCTAAACTATGAGGTAGCTTGAGTAGGGAAAAGTTGTAGTGTCCCAATTTGGTTCTGTCAAACCTATGTCTTTCTCTCATCACATCCATTCAACAAATTTCATAACTTGTGCCCTTTTCTAACTCTTAGTGTTTAGCCCTCGAATCTTACTAGTTATGTGGAGTTAGGAGTGGGGCAAGTACATCTATTTATTGTATCATTATATTATCACGTTTTATCAAGACAATATGAAGTACCAAAGATTGCAAAAGAAGGTAAGTTTAAGATCACATTGTGTTTGCATCGTCATATATCAGTAGCATAAAATACAAAAAGAGATCATTTTTATCATTTACATCCATTGCATACATTCGAAAAGAATTGAAAAGTGAAAGTTTTAAATATCTAGAGTACATATGAGAGATAAGCCAAAGAGAGTCAACTCGGATATAATGAAATCTTGAACCAAAAATAGAGTCTATATATATCATAGTAGATCAAGTTTTTATACAATGTCATCATGCACTAGGCATGATAAAAACACTCACAATGATCCTATAATATACAAAAAGTAAATTAAAAAAATAGTATAATATAAAAAATGGTGTCAAAGCAATAAAGGCTCAACAACCTATCAATCCCTATGGGATCCCTCAGATGGTGGGTGACCATGTCTAGGGACTCTTTGCCATTTGTGGCAATCTTTGAGAATGGAATGAATGGTGTGAGTGCTCATGGTGGCACCCATTGCTCATAGCCTCACTATGAGAATGGATCCACCTCATCGGTCTCGTATCTAGCTACATGGGTACGAAGGGAATTCACTATCTCCGCCACCTTCAAAACAAGAGAGAAGACGTTGGTATGTTGGTTGGTGGCTAAGGGCTGTCCTAAATCAGAAGTCAACTCACTGGTCTTCCTTAAGGGTATTAATAGGGTGTCCATGCATACAATGAATGAGTTCTTACCACTCGTGTTCGAAACTACGAGAAAGAACAAAAAAGAGAGATAGTGAGCTAGAAAATCACATAATGCAAGTCAAAAGGAGAATGCTAAGCTAAAGCATACGAAAATCGATAGAAAAAATTAAGAAAGGAGTATCAAACATACTCGGGTCCCCAAGCATCCATGTGGGATTAGTGGCTACTGGTACAAGTGTTGTTGATGGCTATAGAACCTCACCAAATGTAGAGGCATGATGTTGTCGATCATCGGACTCATCATCCCCTCCCGATGTCTCCTCCAAGACCAGTGTTTCTCTCTCTCTACTCACCTCCTTATGCGCTACTCTGAGGATCTCCTGAGTATCATGCCACTCAAGGTCACTCTCATCTCCCTCCGAAGGTCCTTGCCCCCTCATCCTCCCCCTCTGCATCATCTCTCGTATCCTCCTCAGAGTTAGAGTCCAAATCAATTGGCTCATCCTCCTCCCCACCTTTGTTAGTAGGACCCACACAAATTTGAAGTAAGGGTGCTTGAGGGCACCACCTGCCTGCCAAGCTGGAATACATGCCTAACTGTAATAGTCATACTAGGAGTAACCACTATCCAACCAAGATCCCCTCTAGGACCCCTCCGAGCCTCCCGAATAGTCTTGTAAATAGGATCCACTGGAGGAAGCATGATAGGGTATGGAAGACCAAACTGTTGAGGTACCTAGTCAAATGGGTGAATCTCTAATCACCCAACTCTATCAACTAGTTGGCTTGTGGAAGAGCAAGCTACCATCGTTATAGCCTCCTCACCCCATACCCCTACCATATCTTGGTAGGGTGTGGAAGTTATGTGTCGAGGTAGTCAAGGAGGCCATTGGTGACATGGTGTTCGAGCAACCGACATACCTGTCCATCTAGCTACCCGAATAGCCCCTTGGTATGATACTAGTACCCCCCTGCCATAGGGGATGAAACACTCATAAAACCAACTCATAACCAGAGTAGGGTGGCTCAAAGACTATCCCTGTAATCTAACAACTCTATACAAATCATGGTACGTATTCCCAAAATATCTTCTCCCTAAGCATACTTACGACCATGAGCCTTGATCGTGTAATGATGGGGGCCCAACAATATAAAAGTGTATCTCCTCCCTTGTCCTTGACTAGTCTCGAGGACAAGATACCCATGATGGCTCTCGAAGGATAGGAATGGGAGCAGTAGCAATGGACCAAACCTTCATTCCCTTCTTCAAGCCAGATGAGATAATGGCGTCTCCCATATATGTGGCCCACTATGTCATCACGGCCCTAGACCTCATTGTCTCTAATGTCAGCCTCCTACCAAGTATCGGGAGTCCAAGGATGTGGTATACATCCTCCAAAGTGATAGTCCACTCACCCCTAATGCCTGGAAACTAGAAAGTGTTCAGTATGCATCCTAATAAGAGAATAGGTTGTAAAAATGTGACTAGCAGGGAGCCACATGGGGCACTCGTGCTATCCGCTAGATGCCCACTCGTTGTATAAGATCCATCTCAGCCTAGGTCAGCTGATCTAGAATCCCAGGGAGCTAATCACACACTCTCTCTCTGATCCAACGAATGTACTCCACCTTCTTCTGCATTCACCAAAACATGAGAAAAGAGCAAGTTAGTAATTTACATCACATGATAAGCTTATAAAAAACATAGCAAAACATTAAAAACACAAAAAATCAAGTTAAGGTACATTTTAGACATTCTGTTCAAAACCACTGCCTAGTGCAGGGTGGCGGTTCCAAAACCGCCACCTTAATAGGGCAGTGCAGTTCCTTGACTACCGTTGTGTCTTGGGTGAGTGTCTTGAATCGATTTCTCAAAACATGCCCTTAACCCGAAAAATGCCCAAAAATGAGAAAATTGACCATTTCTAATAAAATAAAAGAATGCCCTATGGGCACCCCCCTAAGGACTCATTTGAAACAAGAAAATTTGAAAATGTCCCCCTAGGTGAACTTTTCAACATTTTAACATCTAGGGCACAAAAAGACAAAAGAGGAAATAACTAACCTAGGAATGCACCGGTTTATTTATTGCTTGTGGAGGCATGATTGCTATCTCGTAACAGTCATTTCAGCTATATCCATGTCAGAAATGGTCAACGTATGTCTAGAGCCCCAAATTCACCAAATCAACAATGCACAAATGAATTAGAAAATGAGTTTGTTTCGATATATATATATATATATATATATATATATATATATATATATATATATATATATGTTATTTTAAACTCATTTTGAGTGTATGTGTTTACAGGGTTGGAGCGTTGGTGCAGGTATATTTCTACATCCCCATGTAGATGGTAAGTCCTCTTGTCATTTTGGTTTAGTGTTTATTTTCTAATATTTTATCTATTTGCACTTGATTCTCTTCTTCTTCTTATAGGAAGCGAGAGCTTGGATGGTGACATTTTGACACACGAGCGTGTTAGGTATAGCTTCTAACTCCCCATTTCGGGAATGCCATACTCGGACTCCACATTTTACACCTTTTCATGGCTAAGACACTTCTCCAAGGGGGCAATATATACGCACCCAAAATTGCATGTGCTACATTGTTGAGAAAATGGTTACAAAATTTCCCAATGATGATTCAAAATCCTTTCAAGAAAGTGTTCGAGTTCCAAAACCCATTCACAATATATATTTGTATCCTAGATAGCCTTACTTAACTTTTCCATGCATTTTTCCATCTCCCGCTTCTTTTTGTGCTTGTTTTGGCCTTTAGTGCCAGGATCGCCTCCTACTTGGCGGCGGTCTGAACTGCCACCCTGCGTAGGGCAACACTCCTACCCTCTTTTCCAGATTCTTCACGTGTGTTTTAAACATGTGATGGTTCACTTAAGTTTACTTTTTACATGCATCCATGAGCGAATTGGCTAAAAATAGCTTTGTTTTCTTGGTTCTCCTTCCTCCTATTTTTAAATAGATTTAATTGGTTGGAACTCCTTCTTCTTGCCTTGTGCATGAAGTAACCTCCTAGCCTCCATTCCTATATATTCCATGCTTGTATTCAAGCAAAGGGCCTAAGAATTTTGTGTATCTTGTATTATTTTGTTGCCATAATCTTGCTAGGAATTGCATAGCCAAGCTCAGATCTCTTGTGCTATCTCTCTTCTACTTGCATTGCATCTAGATTGCTTCCAAGATGCCATTGCTCAAGTGCCATCCTCTTGTTGTTGTTCTTTGCATTCCCAATCCTTTGGACTCACATGAACACTCAGAGAAAAAAAGGAAAGAAATGAGGGGATAAATATTGATACTACTAGATTTGCCAAGGTTCTTTCTCTTCCAGGTTGGAGTTGTGTATTTGTTTTCTTTGTTTATCAAATTGTCAATTACGAATTGTTAATTTCAATTACATATCAAATAGAGTAGAGAAACAATTCATTTCAATTAGCTAGATAATTTCAAGTAGATCAAATCAATAGGAAGTTTTCTCTTCAACATTACTAGGGAAGCTGTGGGGAACAATAGCTCTGTTAGGGTTATGATTTGTTCTTCACTTCTAAGGTAGGGTTGGAAGGATTTTGATTGAATTAGAATATATTTTTTTAGATTTAGATTCATACATCTGCACAAATAGTTAGCTACATCCGACTAATTGTTTATATTTAATTTGTTTATTAGATTAGATGCATTGTTTGAAAATTTAGAAAAAAAAAAAACATTTATTTTCCATAGATTAGCTTGTTTTATTGCTTTGTTATGATATATTGAGAAAACACCAAAAATATAGGTTAGATTTCCTTTGATAGATAGTTTATTTATTAAAAACAAATCAATTCATCTTGCATGACCATCAACGGTCCACAACAGGAAAAGACTTACAATTGTGATCCCTTGGTCCCACAACCCAACGGGCCAGAGCTAATAACTGACATTGACACAAGTTTGCATTTAATAGTCTTATGCACACCTGCAACATACACTGAGAAAATAAGATAGTTAGATACATTGAACATAGCTGCTAATCAAGCCTACAACTTTTGGAATGCTCTTGGAAATAGGGTTTGATTGCATGCATGACCATCCAAGGGCTACAACCCCCATGAGTCTTTGGTTGTGATCCACATGTCCCAAAGCAACTGAATGGGCCTGCTAGTTGGCTAGATATTGACACTAGTTTACACACATTGGTATTCATATCTACACCGCTTCCACTTGATATTATTACACAAATTTTATTGCTGAATATAGCGGTGATCAGTTAAGAATTTATGGACAAGACCAAAAATAGCCCATAGTCCCCTGCAGATCCACTACACCTCTTGTCTCCATTTCCATGACCTTGTTTGGAAACCCATAAGAGGCACTGTCAGGTTACTTTCCACATATTATGTAACCAATCAATAGAATCTTGGCATAACTAGACATCAATTAGAGTCTCCAAGTAGCTATCATATCAGACCCTACCATCACACCCATTTAGGTTAGGAGAGAATTCTTTTCCTTAGATTCACAAATTCTAGTATTGAGTGTCGAAGACATAAGGTTTCCCAATTAGCTTGATCACTACCATCACTTTCAATTCCATTTCAATTCCACACTAGTTGTCTCGGCATGACCTTGGGAGGTTGGGTGCAAAGAAGGTCATGTGTTGATTTTCTATCGTCTGAGCTCTAGTTCGAATACCCAAAATTTCTCAACTATTTTCCAAAACTCATAACAACCATATGATTTTATAGAGAGAGGCGAAAGTTAGAAACCGATTCAAAACATATTTTCCACAAACCATTCATAATACGAAACCACACACAAAGAAAACAATCTCTTTATAAATAAAAAATAGAAAAGCAAGCGAGAGAAACCCTTGTCTATAAAGGATTTGTGTTTGTGTTATTACTTCCTTCGATTGCCCTCTGAATACCCTATTAACCACCAAATGTAACATCCCGCTAATTAATATTTTATTTTGACATTTAATTATTCAAATAATTATGAATAATGGGAAAATGAACGTTTATTCGAATAATTAAGTGTTAAATGTGGATGACAGTAATTAGTCATCTAAGTACTTAATTAAAGATTAAGTACTTAGATAACTAAATATCAATTTTATTAATATAAATGCAGTTTAATTATGAGGTGGTACTATGTATTATCATGTACAGATTTTTGTTGAGTGTCAAGTTGATTAGAATGGTGTAGTCCTTAATCGATATGGTCGCCACATAACGATGAGGTTGTGTTGACGCCCATATGGAATAAGGGCGATGTCACTCCTAAGGAAACTTGCGCTATGTATTTTAACAAGGCTTGGAATAAGTATGACACACTATGGTATTGGTATTATTATTGCGTGAATTGTTTTGAGTTGGTGTTATATGGTAAAAACAATAAGACTTAAAAGGCTTGGTGAATTTGCATTGTAACATTAAAGTTTATGGCATTATTTTAAATAATATAATTGATGGGGCCATATGGCCACACCCATCGAATGGTTGAGCCTAAGGTTTTATTTTGTATTAAGTTCAATTTTAAAATGGTATTGAGGACCATATTGGTTGGATAAGGTTTAATAATTATTAAATCCACTATTGTGGATAGACCACACAAGGGGGTAATTATTTGTTTGAATATTCATTTTTCAAAGGGAGATCCCCTCCCATGAGACCATGAGGCTCAATTCACTATCCACTTGGAAGGTGATAGGTGGAGGGAGTAAATGCGTGGAAGGGTTTTTGGGAAGTCGTGGTTGAATGGGGAAAACTGGAGTGTGGTTTTAGTTGCATGAAATTTGATGGTTTTGAGCTCTAGTTATGGGGGAAACTTTGTAGAATTTTTCTCTGCATGTGTGGAATCAATTTTTATTAAGAAACACTCCATATTTAAAGAGGAATGCAATGCTTTGAGGTGTGGGTGTCTGGAGATCTTGTATTCTTGGCACTTAGGAAAGTCAATAGGGTTTTGAGAGAGCAATCTGGAAGAAAAAACATGGGCACAAATTATTTATAGGAAAGGGGTTACTTTGCTTTCTTTTCTAGTTTTTGATTTATAAAGAGATTGTTTTCTTTGTGTGTGGTTTTGTATTATGAATGTTTTATGGAAAATATGTTGTGAATCAATTTCTAAACTTTGAGTTCTCTCCATAAAATCATATGGTTGTTATGGGTTTTGGAAAATAGTTGAGAATTTTTGGGTATTCGAACTAGAGCTCCTTCAATGAAAATGTATGGCTGTTTTCTTGTGTGTAATATATAGTGAATGCTTTGCTAAAATGTGGGTTTGAATAAAGAGTGAATAATATTTATTTTGTGGGATTTCAAACTTGTATTCTTCAATAAATTCGTACATCTTTTTTGCATGGTATGTGGTTCATGTTGTGATAGGTTTATGGAGAATAACTTGTGAAATTTTATGGCTTTCAAACTTAGGTTCTTCCACAAAGTTGTATGGATGTTGTGGGTTATGGAAAATTATCTGTGAAAATTTTGTGGGCATTCAAATTCTGATTTCTTCCTATGAAATGATATGATTGTTTTTCTAGTTTTTGTGTATGATCTGTAGAGAATGATTTGTATTATAGAATGATTTATCTTTGAGGAGGGTTTGATTAGAGTGTTGGGTAAATTTTTGCATGGATTATATTTGATAACTATGGGTTTAGCTGGAAATGGAAAGTAAGATTATTGGGTTTTTTTAAAAAAATGGGTATGTGATTTACCCACACCCATGAATAATGAAAAAGGTTTGTAGACCTAGGGAAGTTTGTATGTGAAATGGGTATCATTTAAAATAAGTGTGTGAGTTCTTTCTTGCTATTTTCGTATGATTTTATGGAATGATCTCTGATTGTTTTAAAGTATATTGAGAATTTGGTTGCAGAATGTACCCTCTTCTATTTATTTAAATATGGTAAAATATCGATTTGGGTATCTCCCTCTACACAGGGTGCATGACCTTATGATGGAAAAATATTTATTTTAAGTCTTTCCTTTTATATACAGATGCATACAACCATATGGGTTTATGTTGGATTGTTAATTTCAATGTGGGACTGATTAACATTTAATTCTGTTGATTGTGAGTGCAAATGGTTGAATGTTGATTTATTGTTATAGCTAGTAACAAGAGTTTTGGGACACATTACTTGGAAAAAAATAGTTAAATCTTGATTTCATTTTGTGTTATGAAATAAAAATGATACTATCTATTGACATGAAAATAAGAAATTGAATATGCAGTTCTTATTCACATTAGAGATGCACTAACCTTTAGCAAGGACATTTGTAAAATGTTAATAAAATAAAGGTAAAATCTAATGGGATGAATTGGGTAAGTTTATTTCTTGTTAGTTTTATTTTGACCCAAGAACCTAGTGACTCAGAGGGTTGGATCATTTGATCCATACATTTTCATTTAATACATTTAATTCATTATTTGATTTAGAATAATCTAATCCACTTTCTGGAAAATTTTAAAAGTGGAAAATACAAGGGGAAACTCTATCAATTTTTTTCAGAATTCTATACTTAGTCATTTTTATGGAATAAAATTAGTTGGATGAATTTGATGGTTTGAGAGAAGTATTCTATATGATAATGTTTTTGTAAAATAGATTCATTTTTCCTTAAATGTTAGTTTACCCAATTTTTTGATTGGTTTGATTCATGTGATGTGCAGAGATAGTGGTTCCAAAAAATATTGGGGATCCGAAACCTCCACCAATTACATGGTTTGTGATTGAATAAGAAAGAGGTTTACATGTGAAGTGTTCCTTTGGGAACTCTTCACATATATACCCCATGCCTCTTTCATCGCCAATTATGGGACTTATGGAGGATTCTAGCTCCCTACCTTTGGAGGCAACATTACCATTGCATAATAGTTTAGTTATGTGTGATGAATAATCTACTTTATTTGTCAAAAACATAGTTAAGAAAATAGATTAAATTATTTCCAGTTATTTGAACTGACACCCCCAAACAAAACAATGTCACAAGTTTTGTGATGATGTATGGGAATTCTATCACCGACTTGTGAGGAACAATGTTAGACTTGAAGATTTTTATCATGGATCATTGATCCTATTGTACTTGTAATTTAAGGATTTAGAAACTTGTCTTGGACAAGATGTCCTTTGTACTAGTCCATTTATGGACAAGACTCGTAATTTATAAATATGTTGGCTAATTTCTATATGTTCAAATACATTGTTGTTATATGGGTATTGGTAACTATATGGTATATTTGATAAAGTTAAGGTGCTCCTAGTTTACAATCTTATGGTTAGAATGTGTATGGATTGTGATAATAAGGTTATACCCCATATCTATTTAACTCTCTAAAACAATATAGAGATTATTATTATGGGTGAAGATAAAGAATAATAAGAGAGATATAATATTGTAATTGGAAGGGAAAAATGCATGATGATAGTCTTAAATTTTAAAGGATTAAAATATGATCTTGGGTAACATATTGGTTCAATCTATAGTGATATGCAATGAGTAAATAATTGATAATAATCTAGTCAAGAATTCATGAGACTAGTTCAATAATAGGTATGAAGGCATCTAAAAGAAGTATGATATAGACTCATCTTTTAAATCAATTTAATATCTTGTAAGATTTAAAGGTTATTCAAAAAACTTATTGTTCGATGGTAAGAAAAATAAATAATTCCTAACATTGAGTTATCTCTAACTTTAAACAAAGATATTAGTATAGTCCTAAATAAGTATAGATATGAATTTGATTAATGGATAAAGAATCAAGATAAACTAAAGGATGACATTGTAAGGTTAATAAGACCTAGTGGAATATTGTTTAAGGGTTTAACACACCTAACATATTATAATGTTTAGTATGTATGGATGGGTAAGTGCAGAAGTTGATGGACAAATATAGGGTCATCCGTGGACGTCATATTGCAAAAAACAATGAAATCTCTACTTGTAGGGATTATTAGCTATACACACACTCTAAATTAGAAAAAATTATATAAATATGAATCGTAGCATTCGAATCTAGTTTCTAAAATACTAATTTTTGTAAAAATGGACAAGTTTAACTATATTAAACACTTAAAATTATATGACTTTTTTTTTTTTTTTTGAAAAAACTTACAAGATTATAGTCCATTTGCCCGCATTTTGGATGACCAAATCTTATTATTTTTTTTTCCTTTGGTTAAATGTTAGATGTAGTTGTCTATCTTAGGATGAATTTTATTTTATATTTTTTTAGCAATATTTTTTTAATGATTTTTTCCGTGAAAGTGGTTTGAAAATATTTAGAAAATAGAGCACTTTCCGTCATAACTATATAACTATATCATTTTTTTAAAAAATATCTTGGGAAATCAATTTTTTTTTAAAGGTGTATAGAATTTGTCCAGACATGAACATTGGGATGGTATAAGTTTTATCATATTTTGACAAAGAGTCTACCCTATGTGATGGCACCATTTTTGTGAAATGTTTTCAGTTTTTAGCATGGTTCAAGTCTTTAGAAGAGAAGATTTGAGGTTTTTTGACCTTTACACTTCATTATGACCTTCCATAGCTTTGGTTGGGGAAAAACAAAGATTTTTCGAGGCTTAGGTTCAGCATGAGATAGATCCGTGATCGTGGTTTTTTTAACAATACCGTGAGCGCACTTTATGAATAGCGAAGCGCGCTTTATAAACCGCAGCGCACTTTATAAAGATCGCCGCGGTTCATAAAGCGCACTCGCGGTCTATAAAGTGCGCTCGCGGTTCATAAATCATATTTACACACATCCCAATGTCCAAATTACCATCTGATTTTTACTCTCTGACCTTACCGTATGAATTACTGTGAAATTCTGTCTTTTTCTGCACGTTTTTCTTATCACCGGAAGCAAAACATCATGGGAGACAAAAAACATAGTCAAAAAAGGAAGTCATTAAGTAAAAAAACATCAAACGAATTAGAGGCCAACAAAATTTAAAATGCTGAGTGAATGCGGAAACTTCATGAATTTAGAAGAGGTTCATCTTCAATCCCAACTATTGTAAGCAATGAAGAACTAGGTAATGTTTCTACTATCAATGTTGAAGTTGAATTAAATACTCGTGATGAAGAAGTTTTTTTACTGTGAATGTTGAAGAAGAATTAAATACTCATGATGTAGCAAATGTTGAAATTGAAGGAGATAATGAAAATGTGAATAAGGAAATTCATGTTGAAATTGTAGACAAACAAAATTTGACAAAAACACCTCCTAGGATTTTACATAAGAAACCTAATTTTTTTATTAAAATTGATGAAAACATTTTGAAACCAATGTCTGAAAAACTTTCTGAACGACAAATCAGAAGAAAAGCCATTGAAATTTGGGATAATCATTTTAAAATTTTAAATGATTCCCAAAGATGTCAATTGTTGGTTAGTTTGATGAAATTGATTAAAATGAGACCTACATTAAACACCTTAGGATTGACAACATCTAACATACGTGGTCAAACCTCTACAATTGTTGAAAACCTTCATGATCCATATCACATTGTTGGTGTCAAGAGACGCACTAGGGATAGTAATATTGTGCGTCGTGTACTTGCTACTAGTGTTGTAAGTGAATCAATTAAAAAATAACGTTTGATTACGCAAACAAGTCGAATGTTACAAGTTAATCGAAAAACTCTAATGAAAGCAATTGAAAGATGTAATATCCTTCAATCACTCAATAATGTCAATTTTTGGGCATTTTCTGCTAGAGCACCGCGTAAGGACAAAAATAATTCTGATGCTATAAGAGAAGTTGTTATTAAATTTTGGCATGATAACACTAGAGTTTCACCTAATACAAGAGATGTTATAAACGGAGAGTTGGTTCTACTAATCGTGAACCACATCCAAAGTATTTCTTAGATATGACTCAAACTCGATATTTTCGTAAGTTTGAACAAGAGAATCTGAAAATTAAAATTAGTCAACGTTTTTTTGAAATGTTGAAACCATTCTATGTGAAAATCAACCATGCTCGCACCACTTGTTGTTGTAGGCAACATGTTGAATTTGCGATGCATTATGATAAATTTTTACGTATTCATTCTATTATTTATTATGAAACTATGTTATCCGAATGTGGTGTTCAAGTTCCACCAATATCTTCCAGGATTTCATTCCTACTATATTTTGTGAAAAAGAAGTTGGTCAATTTTTTTATAGTCGGGATTGTTTAGATGGAAGTTGTAGTACATGCATGGATTACCTAAATTGGAAAGTTGCATCCATGAGCAAATTGAAGGTACAATAGGACATAATTTATTTGAATTTGATAAATATAAATCAGTTGCATACTAGTTGAAATATGGAAAAGAGTCGAAACGGTGTGAGCTAGTTATAGAACAAATGCCCATTTTTCAATTTATGAGAAAATTTAAGGATGACATTGTTTATGAGTATGCGAGGCATACACATAGAGCTCGATGGTTAGATGAACAATTCAAGCTAGGCAAAGACACATTTCCTATTGGTACTATTGTTTTTAGTGGTCAATTTTGTGAGAGAATTACACATTGCAACCACAAATGGAGGATCAATCACAATATTACAACTCAAAGTACAAGTTGCCATTTTTGTGAATATAACATTTCTACATTCTCTGACATGACAGAGAGAATGATCGAAATTTTTTAAGAGAGTACCACTTTTATATCAGTGATGATCGTACTCATTCTACTGAATTTGTGCAAGGGTGTTTCTAGTTATTTTATGGAAACTTGTCTGATAGGGACATCCACTTCAAACAACATTATATATGGTCAGATAATTGCACGTCTTAGTTTAAGAATGCACGAATGTTTTATTGGATGAGAAGAATGCATGTCAAGATGGGTGTGTAACATATTTGGAGTTTCACCGAGAAATTTGGACATGGAAAAGGAGAGCATGAAAGTGCAGAGGCATGTGTGAAAAGAGCTCTTTCAAGAGAAGAGTTGAAGTACAAAGATGGTGCTAAATTAAAAGATGCAAAGAGCTTAGTGGAATGGTGTATTGACAACATGGCCCGAGGTTCTCAAGAAAATTCCATAGTTTGCAGATATTTTTGGTTGATAGAGGAAAACATATTGCTAACTACGAGGATTGTATGACACTCACTGGGTCCAGTGATATGCACTCATTTTGTAGCTCAGACACTACTTCATGGGCCGTATGGACAAGAAAGTTGACATGTTTTTGTGCATCTTGTATCGAATTTGTCATTGTTGAGTGTGATTCACAAGAATGGGTGGAAGGATGGATTTGTAGGCCTCTAACTCCGCTTCCTAGTTATCAACCTCCACAAGCATTACAACTTTTTTCTACAGATGAAGTTACAACATCCAAGGACTTTGACAAAATTTTGATTTTGGTGCGACAAGGTATTTATGGTTATTTATTTAATTTTTGTATTGAGTTATGTCCATTGAAATTTTAATATGTAATTTAAATTTGAGTTGTTCAAACCTTGGTTATTTTTTGTAGGACATGTGTTTGCAGTAATTGCGATAGAAGACAATGAAGAAGGAACAGACTATTTCTTATGTCGTTGCATCGAGGAAAGAAAGAAGTTGACTTCTCCTATTATAGATGGCGAAGATATTGAGTATCCTACAGGGTCAGTGGTAGTTACTGGAACTTGGCCGACGGTATCCATTAAAAAACTCCTCTGTTTAGGTGTTTGAAGACTTTGAGACACACAGGAAAATACTCTTATATTCACATCTAGTTCTAGCGACAAATATTCAATTGTATAGATATCGAGGAAGACCTAATAACAAGATTCTTTGGAAGGTTTGAGAGTCAGATCATGAAGCAATCTTGTCTGCTATTTAGAGTAGATCCGATCCTGATGGTTCATTGGAATGAATTTACAATGCTCATGTCTGGTATATATTTAATTTCAAGTTTCAATATATATATATATATATATATATATAATTTTTTTAGTTTAAAGATCTAGATTTAAGTTTGAATATATTTTATTTTAAATTTGTGTATTTTGTGTGTCATGTATATAGATAGTATATGGTTTTGATTTGAAACTTAAATTTCTTTGACTAAAATTTTTATGTTTAGGTTAGTGGTGCGGAAAAGCGTCCACCTTCACATGGTTGGCATTGTTAGTAGAGAATTTTAAATTCTCGAAGCTAAGAGAAGCTTGAACATTGTTTGAAAAAGTTGTAAATTTTGAAAAAGTCAAGTAAATTTTGAAAATATTGTAAATTTTGAAAATGTTGTAAATTTTGAAAAAGTTGTAAATTTTGAAAAAGTTGTAAATTTTGAAAATGTTGTAAATTTTGAAAACGACTCCTCTAGGTGCCACGGAGTCCGAGTAGTCACCGTCGAAGTTGAACGATATTTTGGTCTCAGGGCTCTTAAGGGACTACGCCCGAATGAAGTAGCCTGAAGCAACGACCCTTTCACGCACCAAAACACCACCTCCTCTAGCATTCACCTGGCCACCTAGACGTGCCGGCGTAGTCGGTTCGGTGCCACGACCCACCGTTTGTAAAATATAGCATTTGACAACCTTACACTGGCTCCAACTGCACTATTTCGCGTGTTTGCAAACAGTAGGACAACGAGAGCACCGAAATGAGAAGGAAAAAATGAGAGAGGATATTGTAGAGGGTCCATATGCCGAGGTTCCAGATTATACGAGGCCTCTCTAGGTGCCATGGAGTCCGAGTAGTCACCCGTCGAAGTTGAACGATATTTTGGTCTCAGGGCTCTTAAGGGACTACACTGAACGAAGTAGCCGAAAGCAACGACCCTTTCGTGCACCGAAACACCACCTCCTCTAGCATTCACCTAGCCACCCGGATGTTTTGGTGTAGTCGGTTCGGTGCCACGACCCACCGTTTGCAAAATATAGCGTTTGACAACCTTACACTGGCTCCAATTGCACTATTTCACGCGTTTGCAAACAATAGGACAGCGAGAGCACCGAAATGAGAAGGAAAAAAATGAGAGAGGATATTGTAGAGGGTCTGTATGCTGAGGTTATGGATTAGATGAGGCCTCTCTAGGTGCCATGGAGTCTGAGTAGTCACTCGTCGAAGTTGAACGATATTTTGGTCTCAGGGCTCTTAAGGGACTACGCCCGAACGAAGTAGCCGGAAGCAACGACCATTTTGCGCACCAAAACACCACCTCCTATAGCATTCACCTAGCCACCCGGACATGTGCCAAAGACAAGCGGTTCATTGCCATGACCCACCATTTACAAAATATAGCATTTGAAAACCTTACACTGGCTCCAACTGCACTATTTTACGCGTTTGCAAACAGTAGGGACAGCGAGAGCACCGAAATGAGAAGGAAAAAAATTGAGAGAGGATATTATAGAGGGTCTATACGCTGATGTTCTAGATTAGATGAGGCCTCTCTAGGTGCCACGGAGTCCGAGTAGTCACCTGTCAAAGTTGAATGATATTTTGGTCTCAGGGCTCTTAAGGGACTACGCCCGAACGAAGTAGCCCGAAAGTAATGACCCTTTCGCACCAAAAAACCACCTCCTCTAGCATTCACCTAGCCACCTAGATGTGTCGGCATATTCGGTTCAGTGCCATGACCCACCGTTTACAAAATATAGCGTTTGACAACCTTACACTGGCTCCAACTGCACTATTTCATGCGTTTGCAAACAGTAGGACAACGAGAGCACCGAAATGAGAAGGAAAAAAACTAAGAGAGGCTATTTTAGAGGGTCCGTACGGCCGAGGTGCTTTGGATTAGACAAGGACTCTCTAGGTGCCATGGAGTCACGAGTAGTCACCGTCAAAGTTGAATGATATTTTGGTCTCGGGGCTCTTAAGGGACTACGCCCGAATGAACTAGCCCGAAAGCAATGACCCTTTTCGCGCACTAAAAACTACCTCCTCTAGCATTCACTGGCCACCTAGATGTGCCGGCGTAGTCGGTTTGGTGCCATGACCCACCGTTTGCAAAACATAGTGTTTGACAACCTTACTGATGGCTCCAACTACACTATTTCACGCGTTTGCAAACATTAGGACAACAAGAGCACCGAAATGAGAAGGAAAAAAACTGAGAGAGGCTATTGTAGAGGGTCCATATTTCAAGGTTCTGAATTAGACGAGGCCTCTCTAGGTGCCACAGAGTCGAGTAGTCACTTGTCAAATTTGAACGATATTTTGGTCTCGGGGCTCTTAAGGGACTACGCTGAACGAAGTAGCCCGCAAGAAACGACCCTTTCGCGCACCAAAAACCACCTCCTCTAGCATTCACCTAGCCACCCCGGATGTTCCGGCGCAGTCGGTTTGGTGCCACCAACCACCGTTTGCAAAATATAGCGTTTGACAACCTGGTGGCTCCATTCGCACTATTTCGCGCATTTGCAAACAATAGGACAACGAGAGCACCGAATCGAGAAGGAAAAAAATGAGAGAGGCTATTGTATAGGGTCCGTATGCCAAGGTTTTGGATTAGATGAGGCCTCTCTAGGTGCCACGGAGTCTGAGTATTCACCGTCGAAGTTGAACGATATTTTGGTCTCAGGGCTCTTAAGGGACTACGCCGAACGAAGTAGCCCGGAAGCAACGACCCTTTCACGCACCAAAACACCACCTCCTATAGCATTCACACAGCCACCCAGACATTTTGGTGCGATCGGTTTGGTGCCACGACCCACCGTTTGCAAAATATAGCATTTGAAAACCTTACACCGGCTCCATTGCACTATTTCACATGTTTACAAACAGTAGGACAACAAGAGCACCAAAATGAGAAGGAAAAAGCTGAGAGAGGCTATTGTAGAGGGTCCGTATGTCGAGGTTTTTGATCATACGAGGCCTCTCTAGGTGCCACGAAGTCCGAGTAGTCACCCGTCAAAGTTGAACAATATTTTGTTCTCGGGGCTCTTAAGGGACTACGCGAAGAGAAGTAGCCCGAAAGCAACGACCCTTTCACGCACCGAAACACCGCCTCCTCTAGCATTCACTGGCCACCCAGACGTACCGATGCGATTGATTCAATGCCATGACCCACCGTTTGTAAAATATAGCGTTTCCTTATTTATTTAAATTAAATTACAATGACTTGGTTGTTATCTCTTGTTGTCATCTTGTCCTTGGTAGGATGATAGATGGGGCTCATGAATCTTATTTTCTGCCTTATCCTTAACACTTGGTTTTGTTATAATATTATGGGTGGTAAATTTTTCTACGGTTTTCTTTTCCTTTCTCTTCTTTCTCTCTTTCTATGAAGACCATCGGTTGTCTACCTCTTGATTCAACTCTCACGACCTCTGTGAAACCATAATTATCTTCTCTTCCTCCTTTCTTCTTTCCTTCTCCTCTCTCTCTCTCTCTCTCTCTCTCTCTCTTCTTGTACCTCATTAGCTCTATCAACCTTTGAATCGTGCATCTCCCCTAGTTCTTCTTCTTCTTCACCATATATATCAAGTCGATTCATGAGGCCTAATAACCTTCAATTATCTTTCTCTACGTTTCTTCCTTGTTTCCATCATCTTTTCTATTTTTCACATATGTTCTTGTTCTCTTATCCTTTCTTGTAATTTCTTTAGTCTAGCATCTTATCTCTCTGATACTAACTTCTCCATCCAATGTGGCATTTTGTAACCATGGTCACTCTTTACTTCACCCATCATTTTCATCTATCTCTTTGTCTCTCTTCTTGTCACTGTATCAACCTTATCTCAAATCCTTTTAGCTAATATTCCTTGATCTTCAAGCTATGATACCACATGTTGCAGTTCAAAAAATTTATAACATACATACATGAACAATGGTTTCTATGTTTCCCTAAAAACTCAACTCTGTCTTTTGATCACTCAAACAACTCCTTTTCACTAGTTAACATACTCTAAATTTAATATTATCCCTTATCCTATATATGACCTTTCTTACTGATATTATTTATCTAAATCTAATGTCTACTATAAGCGTAATCAAAATGATCAACTACTGATCTTCAATTGCTAAATCGTTGACCACACAAGAATAACAAGTCTTCACAGTTTTGGAACTCAAAATACATGAAGCAATCAGCTAAAACAAATACAAATACATTTGAAAATAACTTCTAGGTTGTAGAGCAATTGAAAGAATGTAGTAAATCATGGTATTAGTTTCATATGGAAGAAGAAGATTGCAACTATAATGGCATGTTTCAGTAATGCACATCTAACAGTACAAGCTTATGATGCAAATAAAAATAATATAAAGATACAGCCACATATCATTCAGATTTAACAATATTTCAGGATTATTATGAGTTACAAAAGAATAGTACGGCTACAGGATTGGAAAATCAATACAGTTACTTCTTGAGGATTAACTCATATGTACACACAAAAGCTACAAACAATGCAAACCAAATTTTCAAGCACACTTTTCCAAATACAACAAGATGATATTGATGAATTCCATTATTTATCCATAGGTTATGGAATTATTATTTTGGGAGTTGTTAAAAGATGGAGGGATGTGAACCATAACTCAAATAAGCTTTACTTACTAATACTTAAGTTGGCAATAGAGCTAACAATATTGTTTTAGTTTGAAAAATAAAAATTTAAAATGCCCATGGTGAAATATACCACAAATAATAATAAGAAAGATACTAGAAAATATATAACTAGAAGTAATACACTAAATCCACCTCAAGATTTAAAAGAGGAAATAGTCAAATTTATTTATATCCTCGGAAACAAAACCGTAGTAGAGATATCCATAGGAGTTCCATATATGGAGGAATCGCTTTTATATCAAAGCAAACCATTTATATAATTGTTCAAAGTCCATAAATTTATTTCTATTTTCTTCTCCATAAGCTTCATTAGTTAGGACCATACTAAATTTTATTTTAATAAACAATACAAATATTATTAAACCTAGTTTGGGTAAGATAAATTCACGAGATAGAGAATACTCTGGGCATCTACAAGTTCCAACTAACGTAGAGATCAAAACCCACTTTCTCAGAGTTAGCAATAATACCAAAATAAATATTATTTAACCAACACACATGGATATATATATATATATATATATATATATATATATATATATATATATATATATATATATATATATATATATATATATATATATATAAGAATCAAACAAAGTGTGCTCCAGACGTGCACGTCTCGAAAATATATATGTACATAAGTTCATAATGTATGTATACATCTTGAACTAAGCACGTGTCATAATGTACATATGGGACCACATGCGGTCGCAAAGGCTATATATATATATATATATATATATATACACAATGGACTGTGAATCTACTCATGACCACATATGTACATCCGTGTGGGCTATAAATCTACTCATGAAACATCTTCCCTCTCTTCGCCCGCTAGAAGTAGCACATCCATGACACTGGGGATGTAGTGGAGGGAGATGCCACTACGAATTTCATCCATGTGGTCCTAGGTGTCTCTAAGAATGCTTATGCAACCTAACTGCACATTCATAAACAACAAGTTTTTAACACCCAAAATTTTAAAATACATTCAAAATTTAGAAACTTGTACAATTTAGTTAAAATGCATGTGAAATCTTACCGCAATGTCATGATCCCTATCAATTTGTTGTTGACGTGTCGTAGGGACAACAATAGACTCACGAGGGGTAAGCTACATACAAATAATTAATTTTCAAATTAAATATTTCACATATATACCTACAAAATTTGATATTGTAGATTTAAGTTTAATAAGAAATAATGAACCTCCAAAATTTAACAAATTTAAAAAATTGTGTACCTCAGTTAGTGGATCTGCAGATGCTATGGCAGTATCTATAGTAGCCTCCATAGTCTGCATATATGGAGGATTCTCTCTAGCAGTCATAAGCTATACAAAAAACATGTACAAATCAATATTAAAATTTACTTAAGAGCAAGTAGCAATCCTATCAAAACCTATTGAAAAATATAATAGTAAAGGAACTCAAAGGTCCCTACACTCTAAACATATCTTTTCACGTTCATCAAGGAAACACCATCTATATATAGGTATGAAACTTCCCACTACGTCTAGGGAATTGCTTCCCACATTTACAAGCACTCAAATTTTTCCGCTGAACTTGTTTATTACATAAGATAAAGAAATCAAGTCAAGAATTTTCAAATATAATATATGTCAAATATGATTACACTAAAATTGGATAACACATGTTAGGTGGAGAATAACATGTGGTTTGAGGCATCTTTGGATAAGTTCTCATGTAGGAAATGTATAAGGGTTTCCACAAGCCAGCTAATGTTTATTTTATAGGACGACGCGTCATCCATGGTTATGGTTTTTGAGGTTTGATAAATGTATCTAGATACATCACATTCTGATAAAGATTGATTGAAAAATAGTGCGAAGGGAATTAAATAAGCTAAAAATACAAAAATCCACATGTTGAGATTTAAGAAGGTAAAAACTATACAAAGGAGGGAAACTATATACATTCATTCCCGTCCCTACTATACAATCTTACCCCAGGTGGTACATTCAAGTCATTTTCTAGTTCATAATCCCTGTCAGGTCAAGAAATCCATGTTTTAGTATTTAGAAAATCCAGATTAATCTAAAATCACTTTATGTTCATAACATAGGTCCACTTTATGTTACAATTTCTTGCTAGGTTTTGGCTTATTTAGTTATTCAAGAAAGAATAAAAATGTTATTATTTTATCTTCTATTTAGGCTAAATACATAGGATCTATAAATTTTTTAGCACGAAGGCCATCTATCTTCATAAGATTTTGACAAAGTTTTGTATTTAATCAAGGTAACCCATAGTCATCTTCTATGACAATTAGAGCATCATTCAAATTTGAAGGACTTTTATCTAACATCACGGACCAAACACATATAGATTCACAGAATTTCATCAAGGAGTTGATCCATGGATAGGTCATTTATCTCATATATTGCTAGACATTGGATTATATTGCAAACATCTTGACCAAACCATTCACCGACAGAAATATTATTCACTTATGATCTATTTTAAGGGTGTGGTCTATATCAACATCATCTTCTGAGGGAGCATTTTATCCATCCTTTCTTCTTTTCTCTAAATTAAAGGAGTTTTTCCCATTGGTTTTTCTCATGTTCTCTACTTTTGGAGAGTTTCATTGTAATTTGGGTAGCTCATATGGTCTTATTTCAAGGACCCTCATTTTTACCAACCTAAGCTACACTTCAGGGTGTTTTTGTGTAGGTATAGATTTTCCTTATAATTATTTATTTCTTAGAATATTTCGTGTAGATATATGGTGACTCATCTTGCTTATATGTTCTTTGTTTCATAGGAGTTACTTGACTTTTTAGGAGTTATTTGTGTGGTGGTACTCCGAGACATGTAAAACCAATATATGATTACATACATGGCTAGTTATATCAAATGAATTGGCATTTCCTACTAAATAATATATAGGTTGAGTATAAGAAAGTGAAACTCATGTACAGAGGTCCAAAGCATGCAATCCATGCGTGAAATTCCAGTAATTAGAAACAAAGTGTAAAGAGATTTACTAACCTGCGTAAAACTCATGTGAGGCGTGCCAGTAGCCTTAGTTCCCTGAGCAGATGATGACCCGCTAGGCTCCTGTGTATAAAAGAGAAAAATATTAATACATGTACAACATACACATGAAACAAATTATAATAATAATCTAGTGTAATTAAATGATTTATTAAAAATGTAAGTTTGTACAACTTGAAACTTACGTTTGAAACATGCCCAACCGCAGTAGCTAGCATGTCGACACCGGATGTTTCCTTCACCGGCTCTTGCTATTTAAAATAAAATAAAAAATTAGTTTTTTACATGTATGTACATGACGTACAATCAAATATATATATATATATATATATATTAATATCTCAAACATGTGAATTAAACTATTGTATATATATATTATTTAAATTTATTTAAAATTTACTTGTGAAAGACCAATATCAGTGGCTCCAGTTCCAAAAACATTCCCCAACATCTCATCTATAGAAAATAAATCCTGTGAACCAGCAAATGATGTCTCGCTGCAGTGCATACGGCACCACATGATCCACAGTGGTGTGGTGCACTAGAACTAGCACCTCCACCAACATCACCAGATGCAATTTGGGTGCTATGTTGGGTGAGAGTGTCGATGAGCTCCTCAATGCATGCAATGTATCAATCTCCATAACCTCCTTCACTTTGTAGGAGGGATAAGCGAAGGTAGTGGGGTTTTGGGGCTTGGGGATCCTAGGTTGACCTACACGTGCACCAGTGCTGCGCTGCGCAGAGCCACCTCTTCGAAAAAAGTTAGAAAAGTCAATAATTCGGGACCTTATTGAGCACGAACTCACAATATAATTTCTTCAAAAAATAAAGAGGAACCTCATTGTTGTTGCATGGTGGATAATCAAAACCATCCACCATTGGTCCCATTTTTTTGATTCTATCATCATGGCACCAATGGATTGGGAACCGTTTGCAAGTAAGCGTAGGGGGGCATTGGTTCTAGGGTCGGTAAATAATGCACAAATGAGGTCTTTTCCAATTTTTTGTCTTTGATGGCCGCATGGGATAGTTTATCTACATACCACCGCCTACAGTCACTTATAAAGGTGTTCCATGTATGTATTTGGTTAGTTGCAGACTTGACTTCGCCAATCAATGTTTGCAATGTATTGGCTAAAGTCATGCGGGATGGATTTGTAGCATGATTTTGTCTTATAGTTTGAATTAGGTTCTCAATGACAATTTTATTTTCTTGGATTCTTCCAATGATATTATCTTGCGTTCCTGCTGGCTCAGTGGGGACTAGAAGGAGCCATAGGAGGTGGATCTATGTTTGGAGGAGGGTTTTGAGGAATGTTCGGTGGGTTTTGAGGAATGTTTTGATGGTTTTCATGATTTCGAGCTTGCCGACCAACTGATAAAACAAGAAAATTGTATACATAAACAAACATTTCAAAAAACCCATGAAAATGCAAAAAAAAACCTAAAATGCAAAAAAATGATTACAATCGGGGACTTACCTCCTCGTCTTGGCAGCATGGTTGAATCTATCACTATCCAGAAGTCGATGAGCAATTTTGAGATGGTATTGAAAGCGCGAGTGAAAAATGTTTAGGAAAAGTCACGGTTTGAAATGAAAAATGAGGAAAATAACGAGTCGCGGGACTGTTAAATTTTGTCTCAGAGTTCGCGATCGCGGTTTATAACCGTGCTCGTGGTTCTAAACCGTGATCGCGGTTTTAGGTTTGGTAATTACCGAACCTAGAATTCAAGAAAGCGTCATCGCGGTTCCTTTATTTCGGGTTTTTATGTCCATGGAATTGTCCACCAACTTCATGCACTTACCCGGATAGGGAAGTTAAGAGAAAATCACTTCGTGATTTTATCCTTATATCCAAATTAAATAGATCGTAAACTATACTTGACTAAGTAAATGGTCCAAGAGATTTTATTATAATCCAAGAGGTGGACATGACTTTGTTGATTGAGCCATGAAGGTCATGATCCTTATAGGAACTAAATAATAAATGCACATTACAAGCTATCTATGAGTGGCCCATAGGTTTCCTAACATGGTAACATATTAAGTAGAGGATTAGCCTCCCATATATAACTAATAGTGAGAATTGGGGTTCTTTGTACTTATGAAGTTGAAACCGTTAGGAATTTAGATAAGTCTTAATAGGTTCACCTACATCAGATTAATGAATCTATATAAATGTGATGAGACATTTTTGAGGTGATGGGAAGACACGTTTAGATGCTATGTGTACCTATATATACTAAGCGTACATAGTACAAGTAAAACACTTTGGCCAAAGTAATGTGCTTATTGGGTACATTGTCTAATCACCGTGATTCCTCAAATCCCAAAGTGTAGGATACAAGATGGAGTTTTACTAAATGAAACTCTAGGTAGACACTAAAGGATCAATTACATGCTCTCACTACCGTAGTGTGGTAAAACCAAGAAAGGGTAAGTATGAACATGTAAATGAATGTTTAGGGTGATTGTGGAGATCAGAACAACTAACCATTAAAATTGTACAAGGTTTATCACTATGTTATATGATGGATTAATTTATTAATACATGTTGCATAAACTAGATTTAGCTAGTTATCTAATTTATATATGTAGAGGAATGTCTATTTTCTATTAGAAAAATAATTTCCTACTAATTTGGGTTACAAATTTTAGGTTGTTACATCTTTCAAGCCACTTTCAAACTAGGGTTTTGAAATCATAATATAACATTTTTGGTGTTAACAATGGTTCATAAAAGTTTGATGACCAAATGGCATAATTTTTTTCTATAATTTTTGGTTCTATGTAAAAACATCCTCCAAGATCTCATACTCCCATGCACATCTCACATGTGTGGGTGATTATCTGAAACAAACCTTTGAACTAGAAAATGTAATTATGAGAGTTAGATATGACCAAAAATGACTTATCTTGATTTTTGTTTAATGATTTAACCTAATAATTGACACACAACACTAAAAAATATCCTTTATGTACTAAAAAACTCATCCATTCCTTCTTATACCTACAACTCTCTAGACACCATGACTTGCCCATGCCTACATGCCTTGTCTTCAATGATCTGCTTGAAAAGGACCTTAAACATTGACCTGATATTCCTTTATAAATTTCTATGAAACCTCAAAACATACTTCTCATACTTACACAAGCCTAATCTACCTCATACTTCATGCTATCATACCTTACCTGCTTTGTGCTTTAGGTCTAGGACTAGGCCTAGAATGGCTAGTCTCAACACATACTTCTCATGGAATGACTGTTCTTCAGACTTGTGGACCTCAATATACCTATGATACATATTATTAAACATGAAAGACACCATAACATCCTTGAACCGCCTTTGTAGCACACACCACACTTAGCATGCAAGAATCATGCACCAAACACACCTAAACACCATGTTACTTCACCTAAGCAACACTCACCAATACAATACATCATGATACACATTTGAATTGACATTAATGAACTAATGAAAAAATCATGATGAAAAAATAGTCCTTTGACATTAATTTTTCTTGACATCAATGACAACAACACATACACAATGCCCAACATTCAAGAGAAAAATTACATTTTTGGGAAAATAAACTAGCCAAAATCCATGAAATTTAGTGGAAAAGTGTGTTTCCATGTTCTATAACCACTTTTAGTGGATTTATGATGTGTTTTAATGTGTAATTTTCCCAAAACCCAAAAAAAATAGTATGTAAACCTAATTAAGACTAAGAAAGTCCAAGTTTTTACATTTAGAGAGGTTTAGTTTTCTAATAGAGCCTAAGAATGATTCAGAGAGCTGAAAATACATAAAGGGTATATGATAATGTCCTTACTTTGTATTGGTTATCCCTAGATTGGGTCCACATCAATAAAACCACTTTAACAAGGTTATTAAGAGCTAAAACTAGTATGCTTGTTTAAAGCTTTTGCATCTCGTAGGAGTAAGGGGGAATCCTCTACATCGATGATATGAATTATAATGGGTGCCATGAATTGAGGTTATAAATAAATTGGAATAATTATTTTTTCCAACTCCTCATGAAGAATATGTTTATATATAAGGGTTCCTTGCAATTTGATTAAAGAGATCCCAAAGACAGACCTTAAGAAGATAAAAAGCCATGATAGCACCAATGAGAATAAATCCTAGGGTTGGAAAAACAATTAAATAGGAAATGGAAGGAAAAAAATTCAATATAACATAGAGGATAGAAAAAAGAGAGGCTTTAATATCAATAAGAGTAATTCCAAAGTGGAAAATATAGGTATGCCCAAAAGTGATTTTTAGAAATAAGTTATATTCATCAAATTAATAAAATGATTATTTCTAAAAATATAATACAATTTTTACAAAATCAAAATAGATATTCTAGGATATAATTATAATGGAAATAAACCTCAAGGATTTTTAAATAATTGAATATTTTTTCATTTATTCCCTTATTACTAAAAATAGAAAAACTAGGATAAAAATTAGGGACACAAAAAGTGTTTTTGTTTTATTCACAAAAATAAAGAAAAATATAAGTGATTTTAAAATTGAGTAACTACTTTTGAGATATGTCTTGAAAGGTAATTTTGTGATTAGGAAATGCTATAAAGAGGCCCTAAGAGGAAAACCAAACATGGAACCCTAAGGTGAATTTTGAAAATCTGATATAGGGCATAAAATAGATACAAAGAAGTAAATCTGATTGAAAACCCTATAAGGTTGAGAAATATAAAACCATAGGTTAGGGAAGGTTAGCCAGTAAGATCAATAGTTGAGTTTGCACCTCGAAAATAACAGTAAATGTGTAAGGTTTTGATTAGAGTTCTTTTATTATTATTACGTGTAATAATGTTAAATATTAAATATTCTAAATAAGTTAATCCACATTTATCATAAAATACAAAATATATCTATTAATATAATAAAAGAGGAAACAATATTGTGAAATACTAGAAGGAATCTATACTTAGCTGCATAAAGAGGTAAAAAAGTGATCTAGGTGTGTATATTGGATAAAAGGGAGGATCTAAATATGAAGACGATTCATTATTGAGATTATAGATGGAAGTTTCCTTCTACAACACTATACGATTCATGTTGGGGTGTAATATGGTCTAATCCTTCTTTGTATGGTTTCTTACCTATGAATAATGGGGTTATGTAACTTTGAGTGCCTATTCTTGGACTAGAACTGATATTTATTTTTTATCACTAGGGTTTACAAAAATTTGGAACAAAATGAAATGAATTTCCACAAATAGAAAATCCTATATGCCCGCAAAAAAACTTCATAAAACAATTAAATAATATAAGGATAAATTTGTGTGTGGGTTAGGAAAAATTAACCATGTAAGTCAACCCCCTATCATTCCATTGTATCATTCCAGTGTATAGGAAAATAGTGTATGTAATCTAATCCAACTCCCTATCATTCTATTGTATCTCTTGAAAAAATGAGTAATGTAAAGATAGATAGCACAAATACATACCCATCGTGATAGTGATATAGTGTGATGTTCTTTAGATGATAAAATGATTCCGTTTATCCTTTACGACATTTGGAGATACTTGGAGTGACTTGTTATTGGTAAGACATAGCTCTAATACTATTGGATGCTTGGTAATGGAGGAATATAGAGTATTGAACTTGGTTTGAGTGCTTCATACATGTATCTATGCTATTATAAAGGATATGCATAGGATTAAGGAATATTAGGATATCCTTGAGTTATTTAGTGTTTACATTTTTCCATAGGAGTTCTGAGAATCCGGGTGAGTTATTTATTATATTAGGACTTAGCCAATTTTTATATATCCTTATATTAAATTGGGGATCAACAATATGTGTGTGAGAGATAGTGTGTGAGTACGAAATAAAATATTTTTACACTAAAACATAATTTCAATCATGTATAAAAGGATGGAGAGAGAAAAATAATGCTATTCAAAATCAAACATAATGATTAATACCATCATGGCCATATACCAATGTTCATAGGGGAAGATTTATTTATTACATTCACGATTTTACCCTAAGAACTAATTGTAACCAAAACACACTATAACAAAGTGTGACCAAATGCAATAATGGTCTTCCAAATGAACCTCAAAAGTAAATGTAACATGAAACAATTATGGAGGGTCACACCATAATCTAGACATTGAATAAATCATAAGGAAATTTCCCATTTGCTAGAGTAAAAATCCCATTAAAATTGAGCTACGATTCAAAATTAGGTTCAAATTAAAAAATTTATTTGAGTTCTAGACAATATGACACCTAGAAATGAACATAGAAATAAACCATTGGATTTTTGAAAAATAATTCCGTCACTTTCAAAACATTCTCTTAGTTGGTGAAATAGTGGGGTAGTTGACAAAAATATCTTTTATCAAGGCATGATCATGAATTGAAAAGAGCACTCTTGTAAAAACTACGATAAAGTGGTTTTGAAGATATATCATGAAAATATATCAAAGTCGACATATAATTTATCTATGAAAATACATAGAGATTTAAGACAAAAAGGAAGGCATTCATATTTATAGGTCATGAAGAAATCATCCAAAACTATTTATGGCACACCCATTTAAAAATTGTGTTAGAAGGTTATAATTTATTTTTACAACCCAATGTACTAAAAGTGATTTGAAAATGGGTCATGAAAAATATATGGACTAAAAATAAAGCTCATTCAATGATTGATCTACAATTTCAAATCTAAAGGGATGGTAGTCAAATCATTTAGATACATAAAATTGGGCCATGTTGATAAGGTGTTTTACAAAAAATAAAAAAAGAATAGAAAAATGTGGATAATACATGGGCATGAGTCTGGCAGATCCATAGAAAACGCTCCAAAGGGCGCGTGGAAGCACACAAAGTAGGTATTTGTACATAATCTAGGATTACAAATGTGAAAAGAGTACTTTCCAAATGGATTAAAATTGGACTCTACCAAGGAGGATTACCTACAAGAATATAGGGGAGGGTGAAATACAATAAATAATGGAGCATAAGGGCCATAAAGTACAATTTCACACACAAGAATACTAAAAGGTATGAAATCTGATGCAAATTAAAGGAATCAAGGTATTCTATGAAAATTGGTAGTTTACAGGTGTAAGTGATATTATGTAATGATATAGTGCATATGTATGGGTACAATATCTATAACATTAGGAAGAACATGAATATGCTTATATATGGTATTCTATTGTGTAACCATGAATGATAAATGAACGTGGTCTATAATATATCCCCATAGCTAATTTGACCTCATAATTCTCTCATATATTAGGTCCTTGTAGAAAGTATGATTGTAATTTGGGTGAAAGTTTCATGTAAAAACATGATTGAATATGAAAACATAGGAAGATAACTAACTCAATTGTAAATGTAAAACCCCACATGAATCAGGTGTCCAACATTCGGTTATATTTTTGGGACCTCATTATATTGATTATGGGGTATTGTGGACACAATTCTTGGTATAATTGGAAGGATTGGTCACAAATTCAAGTTTACACGATAATTTTATGTTAAAATATGTGTAATAGTAGGATACATTTGTGATGTGTAAAAGATATGCAATATAAGTGTTAGAGATAGTGCTATATTCTTATGTTCCAAGATGATGGAACATCATGTCAAGTGATAGTTTTGTTAAAATAATACAAAGATTTACACAATAAATAATAATATTATATTTCAATCATTCAGAATAATTATTCAAAGAGAGATGGTTACACATGTAGGTTTGATATCTCTTAATTTGAAGGAGTCAAACCTTATAAAAATAATCTACCCAATCACCATAAATTTCTCACATTATCTCCTTGTCTTCCTAATATCTCTCAATACCCCAAGAATATCACACGTATACAAATCTATATGAGTTGTTTATTACAACTCACTTAATATTAAATCACACTATTATTTTACCCATGGATCACTAACATAATATTCATAACATCCCCCTTAGTGAAAAAATGGAAAAAAACTTGCATAATTTTAACTATAGTATGCCTAAATTTGGTGGCACACCCGATTCTTATGGTTCATGATCTTGATCCAAATGAAAATCATCTTTCATCATCCTTCCATGGATTTCAAAATGTTTACCAAAAAATTGGACATGAACATGTACCCATAAATTGTTTACCTCATATGGTTTTATGTATTACCAAAAAACTTTTCAAGATCCATGATTTGCATAAAACTTATGATTTTTTTCTCCACTACATCTTTACATGAAGGGTTTACATAAGAAAATGAATCTCACTTATTAAAAATGTGAACAAGAATACTGCTACTATTCTTATTAATTACCACACAAAATAGGAACTCTAAAAAATGAAACACATCACAATAGAAAGAAAACAAAACTGAAATAAAAATTTGCCAATGTTACTTATGCGGTCGTCACTAGTGGCTAATGAGGGGGTTTTTGTTTGACCTCTTTCCTCCGTTGCCTCCATCCTCTAATTAATTTTTCTCACTGAATAAGTTTGGCATTGAGGAATAATTAAATGTTGTTTTTGAGGATAAATACCCCCAAAATCTTGACACACTCATCACAACCTAGGTTCCACCAAGAATGCATCCATGGGGTAATTGTTTTAAATAATTTTGACAACACAATTTGACTAATGACATAGTTGATGAAATACTCCATAACAACAATATAAAATTGACTTTATTTTGACTATATTAAAATTATAAATTTGACATATAAAACATCTAATATGTTTACACTTGGATTTAAATTGAGAGACATAAGGATAACACTTATGCAAAAACCACATTTATTAAAATAAAATACTTTTGTATAATAAAATAAAAAACTTAGATGTTGATTCTATATAAATTGAACAAGACATTAAAAAATTTATAAGCTATGAATCAGTTCTTTTCTACATTCTTAAATGTGGATTGATAAAAGAATTTGAGGGGAAGATGTGAGTTTAATGATAAAACAAGAACTTTTTGATGAAGCCACTACATGGATTACTTACAACATAACACACCATATTTTATGCATGGATTCAAAAAAGTGAAAATGAACAACTATACAAATGGGAATCAAAGACTATGTGACACATTAGAATTATATAAATAAGTATGTCATGCCATGGAAGTTAATAAAAAGGAATAATAAAGAGTAAAAGAATATTGTAACTCCGTACAATTAGATGGAAACTAAAAATAGAAGATCACCAATATGTCTTTGGACTAATATGCAAGTGTGATTATACCTACACACAAATTTCTAATTATGATAGAAAAAATCTATACATTAAACGTTCACACGGTTGCATTATATTTAATTGTGCTTTTCCTTCCTTATCCTCACAAGACGAGTCAAAAAAATTGTTTCCTTCCAAATTGGTGATGTGAATTTCATTGACAAGACAATAACACACCACAACTACCCCATGTATGATGTCAAAATTCCATTCTAAGTGCAGGACTAATGATGCTTAGATATCAATGTGAAAATAATACTGAGAGATGTACACAATAAATAATAATATTATAATTCAATCGTTTAGAGAAATGATTCAAACTGATATGGTTACATATATAGGTTTGATATCTCCTCATTTGAAGGAGTCAAACCTTATTGTAAATTAACTACCCAATAACCATAAATATCTCACATTATCTTCTAGTCTTCCTAATATCTCTCAACACCCTAAGAATATCTCACGTATCCAAATCTAGATAAGTTTTTATTACAACTCACATAATATTAACTCAAACTATTATTTTATCCATGGAGCACAAACATAATATTTAGGAAAATATGGGAAACAAGCTTATTAAGGTTTTAGGAATCCTTGAAGTTGGAGAGGAATGATCGTATAAAATCCATTAAAACCCTAGGAGAGAAGGGGAAACATAATAAATAATCACATTATGGTGGAAAACAATTTCACGGAATGAATTTTTACGTGAAGGAACTTTCAAGACACTAAAGGGAGAAGGAAGGTGAAAGGAGACTCTTTGGATGGAATATTACAAGATGGATGTACACATACCTCAACATAACTAGATGGTGAAGCCTTTATATGTTAATTTAGTATAGATAAATTTTCATTGGTAAGGAAATATTCATGGAGCAAGAAGTAAATATTTGCATCAAGATACACATAGATCAGATGAATCTATGGAAATGAAGATGGATTATAGTGGGATGAGTACTTGGAATTGTAACACTAGGTGTTCTAGCAAGAATGTGAAGGACCAATCAATGGTCACAACCCTAGTGTATTTACAAATGGATAAGAAATTTATAGAATACTATGCTATGGAAGATGCATTCAACCATGTGTATTGATCTAACATTGCATGAATTGTAAAAGGAGTTACCTATTCTAAGGAAAAGAAATTCACTTTGTAATGACCTTGTTTAGAATAGTGTATAATCAATATATGAAGTATGACCTAAACGAAGTTGAGGTTAACTATGAAAATATAAAAACTACATTTTGAAGTATTTTTACATTCTAAAGTTTGAATATGAAAGTATTTATGTTCTTAAGGAAATTTGATAGGAGATGACTAAGGTTGTATGAACTTACGACATGTGGATCAAAACCTTACTATATAAGATATCCTATAATATTCATATACTCCAACATGCTAAGTGGTTTTGGGTGAGTTATTATCAACCTTGTATGGACACTTGTAAATGTAAAGTTTCAAGGACCCCATGAGGCCTTAGACACACCTTTTAAGGATGGAAGTTGTAGATAGTTTCAACAATGGTGTAAACTCATTTTTAGAGGTGTAGATATATGGAATTTAAGTAGTCTAGAATAATATGAAAACATGATAGATTATAATGTGTTGGGGCATACTATAGATGAATTTATTTAGAGGAGGATACACATAATACAACTTGTGTATGAAACGTGTAAAGAATAACATAAAAATCATAAATGTATAGTGGTTAAGCGAGAAGAATGGGCTAAAATGATGATGTGAAATATTTATGAGGATGAGACATGATACACAAAAAATTGCAAGATCATTAACGAAATGAGCAGTGTGGAAGTTAGAGTCATGGTAATGAGGCTATCCATTATAATTTTTGAAGAAATAGGGATATGAGAGATGGTTTAGAGGTCATAGAGGTGGACATTTAGGGATCATGTTTTAAATGTGGGGACCTTGACCACTACCTATGAGATTTTTCCGATTCTTTACTTGTGGGAATTACAGAGGTAATACACCATTTTCATTATATTGTTTAGTAATTCACTATTTCATGTCACACCATAATTATTAGTAGAGGTTGAGGTTACATTTGGTGGTATATATATTTTAAAAATATGTTGATATGTCATTTTGTATTAGTAATTCAATGTCACATATCACATAATAATTATTACTAGAGGTTGAGGTGTCATTTAGTGGTATTTTGTTTTTAAAAATTATCACAACCATAAATTGAAATAAGGGAGTCTTTGTAACATCAAGGATTTTTCAACCAATAAGGAAGAATATAAATATATTTTAAAGTTTTTTTATTAAAATTATATAATTTCAAACTTTAAGACATATTAAATTTAACATACAATAATAGGGTAAGTGCATGGAAATGGGGAACCAAAAAGTGGACACAAATATGTTTTTGGCCATTTTGGCCATAACGCACTTGCGTTATGGATCAGTCACGATATAATGTGAATGAGAAAAATTCAGTGGTCACGTTATAACATGAGCATGTTATTCCACGTTAAGTATAAGTTTTTCATTTATTAATCTTTATACTTTATTATTTATTAAATCTAAATTTACTTTATTAAATATAATAAATTAGGGTCACTTTGTACCTTATGGAACTAGTCTCATAGGTCTATCTATCATGGTTTTTAGAAGATGGTTTTTCATATTCTAACCTGGTCAGCACATAGGTATTTTTCAGGATTGCAACATTCAGCCTAAAGATTTTAGAGTTTAAATTATACAATCAATGTCTATTTTGGGAAAGAATATAGTCATTGTTTAGGTTTTGGGGACTTTTAAAAGTGTTGGAGGTAATTTAGGAAAGGTTTTCTCATTCAAGGACAATCTTCTCAACAACGTGTTTTCTAGGTGTAGGTAAGAAACACTCTAATGGTGAAATTTTACTTCTCTGGATGATTTTGGGAGATCCATAAGGAGTTAGGAGGAAAAAAAAAGGGAAATTGTAGTCATATTTTATACCCTTAAACCAATATTCAAATCCCATGCACATTGACCTATTACCTAGCGGGAATTGAGCACTCACCCAAGGCACACGCGGGTGCCGAGTCTCTCCTTTATGTGATTTTTGTGAGAATACATCATCTTAGGACAGATAATCAAATGCAAGATAGAAAATAACTATACCACATTCTTAAGTACTTAGAATGAGTTGTCTTATTGCATCCAGAAAAGAGAAATATAAAGCAACATAAGGAAATGGCTCATACAGAAAGGAAATACATTAGTATACTTCCAAACACATAGATGATTTATAACAAGAGCATTTTATTTATATTAATAGATTAAATAACCACATTACAATCCCTTGAGGTCATAACAAACCCCCATATAATAATGCAGAGCCAAGTCATGCATCAAAACTATACCATGTTCATCACATTATAGAGAAAAATGTAGACCCATTCCCCTAAATGTACCATCATCCCTATATTCTCCTATTCCTAACCCATAGAATCCTACAATCTATTTTTATGGAGCTTCGTCTCTCTTCAAATCTATATCTTTCTTCTACCTGGGATACTATATTTATAACCTTAACCACCGTCGCCATGCCTTTCGAAGTTCTGAGATCGATTGTCAAGTTTCGAAGTGGTCCTCCATGGGAGCATGCCTTCCCAAATCCGAGCTCTTCATTCCTTGCAATGATGTCTTCTAGAACCTTCTATCACATGCCTAGAATATTCCCTTTTTAATCCCATAGTCATTAGGCTGACACCTTATCCACAAGGGTCATGATTTTATCATGTGTTTCTTGGGATGGCGAATGTGGTTAAGTGTAGAACCTATTTTGCCTTGTGCACACGCACAATGTGTTCTAAAAACCCTACCAGAACCCTTCCCTGCATGTCTTCAACACACATGCCCTTCTTTAACTAGGTCCCACGTGCTCATGTGCCTTCTTTTACTTAGTTGATGTTTTAGGGCCCAATATCACCCCACACTACGCCTATTCTCCGTCCTGGAAACACTCTTCAATAAATAAATAAAGAATGGTGGATCCTTATAAATGGTTGGAATGGAAGAATAAGGGAATGAAGAAATGGGGAAAATAATGAAATAATGGGGGAATTTGTTTATTTTTGGAGGAGGAGAGGGAAATCCTTCCCTAATTTTTCTTCTAACTTTCCCCAAGTGTCGACCTCATTCTAAGCTTACTGACAGAGGTCACCCACTAGGGTGCTCACTTCTTTAAAACTCAGCTCCTCCCCCTTAGTGATAATTTTCTCACAATATCCTCCTCAAGTTTTTGCCCAAATCCTCAAGTGTGTTCATCCTCCAAGTGATTTGGGAGTACAATTCCTTGACGGTTTTTGATCAAGCACCGCAAGGTCTCAATGGCCTCTCGATTGCTTTTCTACTTCGCTAGGATTTTTCTCACTCAACACTATTCCCTTGTTATTTTCTGGAACTCCTTGAGTTCCACTTCATGGGTGGTAACTAAGATACTTTCCACTCTATCCTTGTCTACATAGTTATCATAGGCAGCCTCAACAACTTGCATGGTGGCCTTTACATTGGTGAGTATCTTGTTGTACTGAGAAACAATTTCCATAACCTTCATCTTATTTTTTTTTTTATTGACATGCCAATGCCTCTTATGCGGATTCAAGGCTAGTGGTCACCTCTCCATAGTGAGTATGTAGGTCAAGTCCTCTAGGAATTGTAAGGATGATCCATAATTTTTGTATTTGGTGGTGTTAAGTCTGGATGCTTTAAGACAATGACATCTGTGATCATCTCTATCTTCTTATATGCCTCACACACTCTTGCCTTCTCATCCTTTAACTCACGCCTTAGCTAAGCACTGATTAGTTCCTCCTACTTTAAGTCCTTTCTTCTCTCAAGGAGCTCCTCCTCACTTTTATCCAACTCTGCCTCAAGAACTTTACCCTATCATTCCTCCCAAAGAGTCGGCTTCAACCTCAATTGAAACTTTGTTGAGCATGTTGTAGATTTTCTCATCTGATAATCGTTGAGAATTCACCAAGGGGTTTATCCTTTTTGTTTTGGAACTTTCATCAATGCCCCTTGGCTTACCTAAAACTCGGGCTCATCAATGTGGGACTCAAATTCCCATAATAGCATTTTCCTTATTTGAGGGTATGCACCTTCTTCATCAAATGAAGCCATGGATAAGAGTTGTTCTATTGGCACGGTGCTCTGGAAACAATGCAACACCTTCTTTGGATCATCGATGTAGCCCATTACTTTAACTTGCACTTCTTTTATACTCTTCCTCCATGTGTGTGCATCCCTTGGAAAGCTTAAAGCCAAACTAGGATATCCTCCCATGTTTCCATATTATTTTCCTACGCTCTCCTCCTTAGCTTCCTTCATCACCACATCCACACTGCATTCAACCTCTTATTCTACCAGGTCCTTGATGATCTTTTCCACTTATTTCTCTATGGCCTCATCTATCTGTTCCTTCATGAGGCTTGGGGTCCTTTGATCCTTTGTAACTTCTTCATTCACCCCATTTCCTTGGGCCTCATCTTCTTCTTCATCATCCTCTTCATCTCCTTCGTTATAATCCTCACCTCCTTCTTTATACTCGAATATCCTCTATCTCATATATGGGATGGTCTTTTCCTCCTTTTGGATCATCATCATCATTCCTATCACCGATGTAGGCATCTAGATTCTCTGTCTCTTCTAAATCTGCCTCATTAGTCACCTTCTGCTTCTTCCTTATTGTGGAATCTACTATAAGAGATTCTTCCTTTTCCTTTTATTTGATAGGTGATGTCTTCTTTGGTGATTCCTCTTGGGTGAGGGGCTCTTCATGCTCCACCACCTCTTTTCTAGGGCCTTCGCCTTGATAGGAGACTTATTTCTCTGGGTATAAGTACTAGGATTAGTGCTTGTCTCAGCGCACTCACCATTTGTGTGGTTTGAACACTTGGTGCCTTCTGCACCTCTTCTCTTTCTCTCTTTCTAGGTGTGGCCTTCTTCCTTCCTATAGGGTCTTTAGGGATGGAGACATCATTTTTTCAAATAAGTTCCTTTTTCAAATTTTATCCTTATGTGCAGATACACCCTTGCTGCAGTCCTTCATACAATCAGAAGCGTTAAAGGCTTCATCATCTATATCTCATGGGATACATATCTCTCCACGTACGCGCACTTATTTGGGTAGACCAACTTCTAGTGTAGCTCGCGATGGTCTAAATCTACCTCACTAAGGTCAAACCTTAGTCTCTTGGCCTCCTTGAATTGATTTACTCTGGCTTGGAATTATAGTGCGGTGAAGGAGAAGGGTAGCTTACACCATGGACTCATATTCTCATATGTCAATATAAATTTGCCAATGCAAAAGTATAGGTATACTAATAATTCTACCTCCCCATTCATGAGCGTGGGAAAATGCTATGGAATCCTCCACTCAGCCCCGAATGCATCACACATTCACTTATACCATTTCTCCAGGCACGCCTTATGAGTGGCCGTCATGGTTTCACAAGTGTATTTCACAAACCTCTTTGTGAACAAGGGATCCCCTTCAGATACTCCCAAAATTTTTTTTTAGACCATCGGGCACTCCATTATTTGAAAATAAAATGGTGAGGAGGACATTACCGAAGAGTATCTTCTCTCCCTCATGTGATGCTTATAATTTCATCCGTGATGAAAGTGGACAAGTTGTAGATGGTTCCTTCTAATATCTTTCGGCATACATTTAGCTATGCCTTGTTCACTTGTGTCCATCATTCCTGGTCATTGATCTTGGTGACCAAATATGTGGACATCCTCATCATCACTGGGTCTAGTATCTCGGTGATGTCAAAGTATCGTGACCCCTTCTTATAGTCATATGTGGCTATAGTCTCCTTGATAGCCTCCTTGTCGCTCAGATCATCATCAATGCTATCTCCTTCACAATTGAGGCTTGTGAACTTGGATATCAGTTGCGGTGTGATGTGCATCTTGTGCCCCATGAAATAAAAATGATCCTCATGCACACGTGACATCAGCCATTGATAAAGGCACTCAAGCTTGCCAAAGTATGGTAACTCATATAGTTGTAATAACCCATCCTTCTCTAATTTTACCTTCACCTCATCGTTGTAAATGGGCATTCTATTTGGCATCCTATTGTTAGTTGGTCGGACCAAATCTAATGCCATTTCCTTCTCTGTTGTTCTCGTGTGATGGTTATAATCTCTTATGACCATCTTTCACAAGTGTGACTCCCATTCTTTTCCTAGTAATACCCCATCTAGGTACTGCATTTCCATGTACCATTCTTCATTGGTGCTCGTGATGGCAGCAATTTTCTTTCCCTTTCCCTTGCCCTTTGTTTTCTTTATGAAATGGTTAGTTTCCTTGGTGCCATTCTTCTGGTTGGGATGAACTTAAAAATCCTTCCTCTTGCTCTCTACTTTGTTACTCTGATCAATCCCAAAGCTCACTCTAAAGCTTTAACTCCTGAAATGAACCCTTTTTTTTCTCCATGCCCTAGCTACCAAACCCTAACTAGTAAGTCCTTCCACAAGATGATGATGCTCTTAAAAAACCTTCCTCACACCCATATACTCCTTCCTCGGTTCATGAGATCTACTCTAGATGCACACTCAAATTTTGGATTCTTCTTTCTTCACAAAATTTCTCTCTGGATGCCCTAGTTCACAAGAGATTATTTTACTTCGTAATCTCAAGGTAACAAATGAATTTCCCGACCTTATATTTATAGTTTTTTCTTCTTTCCACATTAAATTCTATACCACCTACCAACATACTTTAACATTAAATGCAGATTTTTCCACTAAGCCAAATTTAAGTGCCTTTACCCATGTGTCACATCCTCGTGCGAGAAACCCTTTACAACCTTCTAGTGTGCAAAAATTCAACTTGATGAAGACTCTTACGCATGCATCCCATGGCGCCAAGGCACTTCTTCTATCCTTTGCTCAATTTTTCCCTTTCCTACCTCATGTTGTTCTTGTGCTCTTCATCCTTTTGTACATGGTTTTTGCAAAGTTTTTTGACACCAACCATTCTCATCCACCTTTTCTTCTACATGATTCTTAACCTTATGCACTTTTTATCCTTCATTGGGCCATTTCTCATAACTTCTCTGCCCGGTTCAAACTTTTATTTACGGGCCTATACTTTGCATCACTCCACCCCACACTAAAACAGATGCACGGTCCTCTACACATACACAACCTTGGGAAAATAATGTGGTTACCGGTGCATAAGGCACAAAACAAAACAAAAGAGAGGAACAAGCAACAAGAAAGGGAAACACAAGAAAATAAAATGCATAAAGGGAAATTCTAGACTAATTGGCAACACTACCTTATTACAAACACCAAGAAGACTTATTTATAGTAGGGCTTCAACCTACTCCCATTGAAGTGACCTAGTAACCTTGTCCCATCCAGCGCTTATAACTGGAAAGCACCCAAATCAAGAATGTACAAGATGATGTAAGGTCCCAACCAATGGAATTTTAACTTCCCAGGATGGCACAAATACTTGGAATCATACAAAAACACCAACTACCCAACCTCAAACTTCTTATTCTTGATATGATGATCATGCCATGCCTTTTTCTTACTTTTTATTTCTTTTGAATCCATCTAGCAAGTGATTTCCTTTCATATAATTACATCAAATAATCAATTCTTTCTTCCAACAATTTTTCATCACTAACCCTCTGCATGCGCGCTATACGCAATGATGGTAACATGAATTCTACTAGTAAAACAACCTCCACGCCAAACACCAATTGAAACGGTGTGGCCTTATTCAACCTTTTGTAGGTTGTCATGTATGCCCATAGAACAAATGATACTTTGTCATCCCAATCCTATCTTCCAATGTCACAAATCTTAGTTAACGTGTGACTTAGTATCTTGTTAAATGCCTCAACAGTTCCATTTGCTTGAGGGTGATATGGGGTAGTCTTATGATGGGCCACCATAAATTATGCTAATATAATCTTGACTATTTCATTGAGAAAGTGTGTACCCCTATCACTTGTTAAACTTAAAGGAAACCATACATGCTGATTATGTTTTCTCACAAAATCTAGCATTATCACTATGGTGCAATCCTTCGTAGGCATTGCCTCTGCCCACCATGTCAAGTAATCAAGTGCAAGTGATGATATACCAGAACCAATCCTTCATGTGGCTGGTGTAATTGGCCCTACAAAGTTGATTGCCCATTTTTCAAATGGTTCAATCTGGCTATTGGTGTAAAGGCATTTCATCTCTCTTTCTAGGTTTCCAAGGCACTGGCAATGGTCACAAGCCTTGCAAAACTCAATGCAATCCTTGTAGATGGTTTCCCACCAAAGCCTGCTAATAAAATCTTACACGGTAGTATTTCTTGCACAATGTCCTCCTATAATCCCCCATGCACTTCCTCCATAATTTCCACGTGCTCATGCTCCAATATGCATCGGTGTAGAACCTCATCATGACCTAACTTATACAAGTCTCCACTAATCAACATGTAGGGTGTGGCGCGTATTGCTAACTACTTTCTCTCTAGAGCCTTCATCCCTTCCATGGCACCACACCTATTTTTAAGAACAACTGTGATATATTCCAAGTCTGAGGGCAATGCCACAACCTAAATAGTTTGCACTTCTGACATGGTATCCTCAATGCTTTACATGTCCTCCCTAAATTAATCCTTGATAAGTGGTTAGGTCCTGAATTTCTTTTTCTTGGCTTCACCACCACCAATGTGAACTCAAACTCTTGAAATAGAAGGACCCAATGACATATATGCACCCTTGCAGAATGGGTTTGTTGACTAAGTATTTTAATGCCATATGGTCCATGTAGAATATAAATGGTGTTGCCAATAGATATTACCTAAAATTATGTAGAGCATAGATCATAGACAATGCTTTGTGCTTAGTAGTTGTGTAATTCTTCTCTGTTGGTGTCAAATTTCTACTTACAAAGCACAAGGGATGATCAAAAATTCCCTCACCAGGTTGTGCTAGCACTGCTCCCATAGTTGTCCCTGAGGCATCAACATGCACATGGAAAGGCTTATCCCAAGAAGGAAAACATAATATGGGCACCGTGACAAGCCTATCCTTCAAAGTGTCAAATTCCTTTTATTGCGCCTCTCCCCAATGAAAGGAACTTTTGTGTTTTAACAATTCCTCTAAGGGCATGGAAATTTTGGCATACCCCTTGATGAACTTCCTGTAATACCCCATATGCCCAAGGAATCTACGCACTGCACTTTGACTAGTAGGTCCCTAATCCTACAATAACTACAACTTTGGTGGGATCTACTAGTAAGCCATCTTTGCATATAATGTGTCCTAACAAGGTTTCAAATGGAGTACCAAAGACACATTTCTTAATGTTGAAGGATATCCTCAATTGTTGACATCTCTCAAACATTAGCCTTAAGTTCTCACAATGGTCTTTCACCAATCCATACATAGTCCAGTATAATCATCCAGGTAAACTTGAAGAAACTTATGGATGAAGTCCAGAAATGGTTTTACTACAATGCGCGAGAACACATCAAGTGCATTCTTCAATCAAAAGGAATAACCATGTAGGAAAAACTTCCCCATTCAGTGGTGAAATTTATCTTTCTATGGTCTTCCTTTGTAATCCTGACTTGGTGGTACCCTGAGAACCCATCCGTGAAAGAGTAGACTTCACGCCTGACTACTCCCTCTAAAATTTATTCTAGTAAAGGGGGTTGGAAAGGGATCAATGACACACACTGCATTCAGATCCCTGTATTCAACACATATTCTTATCCTACCATCCTTCTTGATATTGATAACCATTGGGCTTATCCATTTTGATTCTTCCACTACCTCAATGATACTAGATGCTATCATTTTATCTATTTCCTCCTTAACATATACGCGTAAATTTGGATTCATCTGATAAGGCCTCTTCCAAATCAGGTGTGTACCTTCCTTCAATTTGATCTTCATCTCTCATAAGGAATGGTGAACGCTTTTAATTTCATGGTACCCGTGAGGAAATAAATCTTGGAACTTGTGTAACATATCAATGCACTTTGAAACCTCTTTTTCGACCAATAGTCACCGATGATAGCTTCCTTAGGTTCTGCCTCCATCCTAATGTTAACCTTCTTTGTTTTCAAGGTATCATGGTAGGTGCATGCTTACTCATCAACGCTATCTATGAATTCATGCATACCTCCCGAATGGTTAACATCCAAAGTCTCCATCTCTTCTCCATCTATTATATAGACCATTTTTCCTTTTTCTTTTTCCATGCATGTGCGCTCAAGCTATATTTCCTCTGATTCCTCTTCATTGAGGTGCATCTCTAAGTAAGGATCACCTAGAAATTCTAGTAGCCTATCCTTTTCCATAACACTATCTCCCATCGTAAGGTGCTTGATTACTTACAACACCTTATCTAATGATGGCTTGGTACTCCTATAATCAAAATCTTGAATGAGATCAGCCACCAACTCTTGCCAATTACCTATTTGATGACACATCTACGAATGAATATACCATGCACGTGTGCATAACCTTGTAAGGTGAAATATAAATTATGCACCCATAACGAAGGTGGTAATGCTTCTATGCTTCCCATCCAGGCCTTCTCACATGCTTGGATATGAAATGAAGTGACCTCTTTACCATGGTAGTCTTGTATGACTGTGGGTACGTTTCTCCTGGAGAACCTTATAGAAAATGTGATCCTCACCTCACACCACTCTAGGAGGTTCTCCCAATGTGTAGCCCACCAACATGCTATAGTTCCAGTAGGTTGTAACTAAGCATTCCTCTTCTCTCTTCCTCATTTCTCGACTAAGCTTCCATTTCTCGTAAGAAAATTTTAGGATATGCTCCCCTAGAGTAACTTGGAAACTTCCTTCCTCCTAGTGCACGAATGAGCGTGCCTTTGTCACCCTTGTTATAGATAATCTTAATTGTCTCCCAATTAACTCATAAGTACCATGCGCCCAATTATTGCATGCCACACTAGTGGTATCACTTAAGGACTGAGCATCCTCAAATTGGATAACTCCCTCCGTGGGGTGAATTATCTCAGGATATTTGATGGAGTGCACATATATTCTATCAAGGAATTATTCTCTTAAGGGATTAGTATATGGAAATGAATTCCCATATGTCAAAGGGATGATCACCCTTTCTTCCTTTTTCTCAATCTGATATACCCTTTGTTAAACCACATGTTGGCATTGTTCTTGTAACACCATGGGCACCCAAGAAATGCTAGAAAGTTTTCTGCCTCGGCGAGCACCAAGACTTCAAAGTCTCTAGTGAACTTGGCCCCTTGAATGGTGATAATTGCATCCTTTAGGACTCCAATGGGCATTACCTTAGTCTTGTTTCACCATATACAACACATTTGAAGATGGCTGTAATGCGGGCCTTCCCATCTGATGTCAGGCATCTAAGGTAAGAACATTCACCTCTGCTCCCATGTCGATGAGAATATTGCTCAAATCCATCCATCAAAAACCACATTCAAAGTAATCTCCTTATCATATTCAAGGTTGTGAGGAGGAAGGTTTACATGAAAACCTACCTTTTGCTCTACTCTGGTGTGTGGTACCTTCTCTCTCGGTGATTCTCCTAAAGGGAATAATATTCTCTTACCTTAACATCTTGCATACTTCCTTGACCTCATCTAGATTATCCTTTGGAACCTGGCATCCTTCCTTTTGTCCAACTACCTTGATTACTCCTTCAAACATTAGATCTCCCCTTGTAAACTCTGAATCACATCCATAGTCTCTTGATATACCTCTTTCTGATGAGTAGGGTCCGGATACTTTCCATGTATCACTTCCTCTCTTGAAACTAGTGTCCTTTGTCATGGTAACTCAATGGCTCATGTGACCTCTTCTCGCATCATCACCAACACACGTTCTAGTCTGAATCATGTGCCAATCTTGGCATCCATTGTGAAGTCAACCTTCTTGATGCTCACCATCCCAAGTGCCCTTTTCTTTCCAATGCTGCTGGTTCATATGCTCATAAATTTCTGGACACTCTTCATACTTGTGTTTCTTTCCACACCATGATCATTATAACAAATTAGGACACTCGTGTTTATAATTCTCTATAGATCCATAATTATAACAAGTTCTCATGAGAACTCACTTCATCCTCTCATCGAGTTACTCTGACCAAAAAATCCTCCACGAAAACCTATTCCATGCATTCCTCCATCTACGCACCCTTTATAACATTGTTCATCACCCTTCGAAATTCTTGCAAGGATATTCTAGCACACACCGGATCAATAACATCATGGATTTGATCAATCAAAAAATCCTTGGTATCATGGGTCGTAGAGGTACAAATCTTGCAATAACAAGAAAAATTCTTGTGGATTATATGCTAGAGTAGAGGGCATCTACTTACATCATGATCCCCATGGAAAATCTCACATCTACCGACATAGCACACACCGACATTCAAGGGAAACTATCCTTTGCATTTCCCTCCACTTCACAGTCTGTACACCAAAGCCCACTACGAACCTCATGCGCTGAGTTTGCAAACAACTTCTCCAACTACTTGGCCATTGCATAAATTTGAGCCTCTAGAAAAGGGCTAACACTAGTGTCAATGCTCCCAATAGCTTTGGCACACAGGGTAGCTTCCAATGCTCGCGTGGGTTTGTGAAATTATTTTGTGCAACAGATCCCTTCTAAATGGTGTTATTAATCCTCAAAAAACCATTGATCATGTTGAGAAGGATGAATGTCATAAGATAGTTTTGATAAGAGAGTCTTAAAATGTGCATCATACTCCCACACACTCTCAGCTATTCCCTACTAGATCTCCTTCAGAGCATTGATGATCTTCTTCTTAAACTCAGGGATATGGAACTTTGTTAGGAAGGCATTCTTCAATGTGGTGTAGTATACCACCATCTGATGGGGTTCATACTTCCTATACCAACTATGTGTGTGCCCTTGCAATGTTGTTGCAAAATGACTTGCCTTCCGCTCTAGGGTAGTGATTCCTTTCACATGCCATAGTAGTTCACACTTGTGCACATGCTCTGTAGCATCTTCAATACCCTTATAGTCTGGTAAGTGTAAAGACATCTCAAAAAAAACTTGGGGAGGTGGCTGGGGTCCTTTTCCTCCTAATCCAGAGCCTTGGTTCCCTCTAGTGTTTCCTCCTCCACCAGATCCATTGGATCCACCAGGTCCTGTTCCTCCTGACCCACTAGATCCACCTTTTGCAATGGAAAAGGACCTAGAAGTGGTCATGCCTAGTGTTCCCAACGTCCCACTGAACTATGTGCCGATGGTTTGTGATATTTTCCCACTACCAATTATATGTCCCGCACCACTCCTAGACATGATACCCAAACCTTGCGTACTTACACCTTGTCTAAAGATTCCTCCAAATATAGGAATGGCTTGTGTAACCATGGATGTTCCAAATGAGAAATTATATCTCTGGGTGTATATTGGTTACTCCCACCAATACCAACTAGGTTAACAATACTTCTCCCTTGATATGGAAAACCAAGCATCAGGGGTTGGTCAGGTGGGTTTAAATGCGCATTGATGAATCTTCTCTCTCCATGTGATGAAATCTCATTAGAAGCTGAAGGGGCCTCTCTCTTGCACTTTCCAAGATGGGGTAACACATACTTGCTCAGGCTCCACATCCTCTGTGTGAACCTCAACTCCTTCCCACAACGTCTACCTCCATAGATCCATCACACTTGCAACCTCGCGTTGTCTAGTCATCTCCCTTTCACAAGATTTGTTATACTTGAGTTGTCTCTCCTCCCTTTCCTTTTCAGCTACAATTTCTACCATCTTCCTCCACCCTAGCTTCCTCTCCCAAAGCACTTAGAGAAGCTTAGCGGCCATGGGAAATGCTTCTAAACTCAAAGTAATGACCAAGAGATTCATAGCCAAAGGAATAACATGTAAAAATGATCCTCTAGGATCCCTTAGAAACTCAAAATCAACAAATTATGGGAAATAATATGTCAAAATGGTGTATTCTAAAGTATAACTGGTCAACATCCTCCTCCACCAGTGATAAATAGCACGCATCCAAGTCAGATCTACATCCTACAACCTCTGATAGTCATCTTGGGTCCATACATGTAATCTATAGTACTAGCTTAATCTAGATGCGTATGCTGAAATCCATTCATATAGTTTTATTGGGAAGTAGCAAAAGAATGTCTCATACAACTCATGGTATAGGTTTTCTTCTACCCATATACACACATCGAACTAAGGTCCAATGTTGAATCTCTGACAAAAGTTGTTCTCTATGCTATTGAACCATGTTTCCACACTTTCCAAGGTATGACACTTTGTCATCACACACCTCAGGGACAAAGATGCATGCCATCTCTCACAACAACTTCAAAAAGAGGTCCCAGAAATGGAACCAAGATATAGTCATATTTTATACCCTTAAACTAATAGTCTAATCCCATGTGTGCCGAAATATTACCCAACGGGGTGGTCACTCACCTGAGGCATGCACAGATGCCGAGTCTCTCCTTTATGTGAGTTTCATGAGAATACATCATCTTAGGAAAGATAATCAAATGCACGACAGAAAATAAATATACCACACTCTTAAGTACTTAGAACAAGTTGTCTTATTGCATCCAGAAAAGAAAAATAACAAACAACATAATGAAATGGCTCATACAAAAGGAAATACATTACTATACTTCCAAACATAGATGATTTATAATAGAGAATTGTATTCATATTAATATATTCAATAACCACATTACAATCCCTTGAGGTCATAACAATCCCTCATATAATAATGTAGAGACAAGTCATGCATCAAAACTATACCATGTTCATCACATTATAGAGAAAAATGCAAACCCATTCCCCTAAATGTGCCATCATCCCTATATGATCCTATTCCCAACCCATAGAATCCTCCATTCATTTCTATCAGAGCTTCACCTCTCTTCAAATCTATATCTTTCTTCTACCGGGAGCTTGTATTTATAACCTTAGCACCCACTGCCATGCCTTTTAGAAGTTACAAATCGGTTGTTAAGTTTTGAAGTGGTCCTCCATGGGAGCATGCCTTCCAAGATCCAAGCTCTCCATTCATTACAATTATGTCTTCTAGAACTTCTATCACGTTCTTAGAATATTCCCTTTTTGATCCCACAGTCGTCAGGTTGGTACCTTATCCACAAGGGTCATGATTTTCTCATGTGCTTCCTAGGATGTTGAATGTGGATAAGTACATAACCTATTTTTCCTTACACGTGTGTGCCATGTGTTCTTCAAAACCCTTCGAACACTTCCTGCATGCCTTCAACTGAACGTCCTTCTTTAACTAGGTCCCACATGCCCACGCGCCTTCTTGTACTTAGCTGATATTTTGGGGTCCAATAGAAACATAAAGATATGTGAATCATATAGATACAAGTAACATCTATTTTTATCTTTAAATTGAAGGATTCATGAAGAATTTCAAAATAGTAGAGCCACACCTTTAGGTTCTAGACAAAAATGAACCTAAATTTGCAAGATCTAGAGAGATAGTCACCATGGTGGTAGATGAATATTTGTAAATTTTGATAAGTACCTCTTAGAATGGGTACTACCATAAATTTCAAAAATTTAGTCATCGATGATCCTTTCTCATCATGCTCATGATTATCATTCCCTCGATGATTTGAATTTTAATAAGGTTCTAATGTTTCAGATCCTTCACAGATATCATGATTCTCTTGATTACATACATCGTCCAAGTTACTATCTATTACACATTTTTATGGATATTTGTTTTCCTCTAAAATCGTTTCAAGAACTCTCGAATCTTCCATAGAAGACAACCTTCACTATTTAAGCTCTCATTCCCTATACCCTGAATACCCAATGTTAAATAGATGGATCTTGAATGATATTTTCATTCCTAAATTTTCTTAGATTACTTTAGGTACTTTCAATTATCTTCAAAATCATGCTCAGATGCTTTAGATTTTACCTAAACCCTAAACCCTAAACCCTCAATTCAGTGTTTAGGGCTTAGGGTTTAACATTTAGCATTTAGGGCTCATGGTTTAAAGTTTAGGATTTAGGGTCTAGGATTTAGGGTTTAGGGATAAGGGCTCTAGAATTATGGCTTAGGGTTTAGGGTTTATGGCTTATAGTTTAGGGCTTAGGGATCAGGGGTAAGGGTTGAATGTTTAAGGTTTAGAGTTTAGGGCTGAGGGTTTATGGTTTATGGTTTAGGGTTTAGGGTTATAGAGTTTAGATTTTAGGATTTAGGGCTCATGGTTTAGGGTTTAGGGTTTAGGTTTTAGGGTTTAGGGCTCAAGGTTAAGGGTTTAGGTTTTAGGTTTTAGGGCTTAGGGTTTAGGGTTTATGGTTAAGGGTTAAGGGTTAAGGGTTTATGGTTTAGGGTTTAGGGATCGGTGTTTAGGGTTAGGATTTATGGTTTAGGGTTTAGTGTTTAGTATTTAGGGTTTATGGATTATGGCTTAGGGGCTAGGGTTTAGGGTTTAGGGTTCAATGTTTAAGGTTTAGGGTTTAGGATTTAGGGATCATGTTTTAGGGTTCAACATTGAGTGTTCATGGTTTAAGGTTTAGGGTTTTGGACTCATGGTTTATGGTTTATGGTTAAGGTATTATTGTTTATGGTTTAGTGCTTAGGGTTAAGGGTTAAGGGTTAAGGGTTTAGGGTTTGATGTTTAGGAATTAACAATATAATGGTGAAATATGACTTCTATGGATGATTTTGGGAGCTCCATAAGGAGTTAAGAGGAGAAAATATAGGCAATATAAAGATATGTGAATCCTATACTTCAAGTATTATTGATGAATCGACTAGGAGGGCATGAAAACCACAAGGAAACTTAGAGATTGATTAAAATCCCTCTATTCTACAGTAGTGATTACAAAGTGAAAACTACTCTTGATATTTTACACTACAAGGATAGGAAAACCTCATATATTTCCAGTAGGTCTCATAAGTGAGTTCATCTTTTAGAATATCAATATTAGGACCATATTTCCTAGTCTCATGCCTAGAATAATAATTGAGTCTGCTTATACAACCACCTTATTTATGAGAGGTGGGACAAGTAACTAAATGGATATGAAATCTACCTTGTGCGTTATAATGCATATTACACCTCTGCCAAAAATGTTTCTACCCACATATACTTGTGTTATTGAATGTCAAATTCTTCACACTCTAAAATAAATTTCAAATATCTTCAATCCTAGTGAAGGGTATGATGAAATTTCCAAAAAAACTTAAAATGCATACATATTTAGAGGTCATAACATGAATTTATAAATATATCTATCATTATAAATGGAAGCCAAGTAACATTGTCTCTCTTAATCTAAGGATCGAGGACTACTGGGGTATGTGGTAGGATTGGACATTCAAGAATCATTGAGTGTCTAAATAAGAATGTCATTACATCTGGAGAAACATTTTCAAACATTGGAGTAATACATCTTGGAAAATAAAATTGAACCTCAGAAATCCTCTCAAATTGCTAGCTTACACAAGCACTGGACATATCAAGATTTGTTCTTCAAATGAAACCTTCATTCCTGACAGATTGCAACTGAAATAATTATTCAAAAGAGCATAAAAATGATCAAATTCAATTGGTATCCTAATCCATTAGACCCAAAAATACCATTGGACTTGTTATTCTCAATTTATAACACTCTTAGAGCTCTAAATATTTCACAAGATATAGAAAAAAAGGAGATAGTTGTATTGGGTAACATTTCTTTGTACCAAATTGTTCTTGGATATATGGAATTTCCCTCCTTCAAAATATCAATAGATGAAAGGCATAAAATTTTGATGACTCTCTTTGAATGTTCTACCTACAAAGCAGATGAACCCTTTTAGTTAAATACTATCTTTCAATACTAATAAGAATGGGTAAGACACAAAACATTACGGTGAGTGAAATAGTTTCCATGCGATGGGAAAAAGATGATAAATGGATTGGGTAACATTTCTTTATGTAAGCTTCCTGTAGGGAAGGGGTTTCTTAGAAAAGGGTTGTACTAAATTTTTCTTGCATATCTGACATTTCCATCCTTTAATTTTTTTTACTAAATTTAGTACACACATCGGTATGGCCTAGTAAATGCTTGTGGGTTAATTTATCTCATCTAATGAGGATTCTTATAAGATAAATATACCTAGAATTAGGTTATAAAATTAGGAGTCTTCTTGAGTCACACATTTATGGAGAAGACTCTAATACCATTACAAAGAACACACTATTGATCAATTTTATCCATGTGGAGTTAGAACTTAAAGGTGAATCACATGTTCCCAACCTCCACAATGTATTGAGCTCATTACCAAGCACTAACTAAGTGTTTAGAAATACTCTTGGGAGGTATGTATTGATTGAGAGTATGAGATGATTTCTAACATCACCTTCAATGGCCTTGGATCAAAATGGATGCTCCCAAAATGTAAAGGATTATTCAATATTTCAGTTCCTACTTGTTTTCCTCCTAAATCCTTATGGAGCTCCCAGAATCAGCCAGAGAAGTCAATGTTCACAATTTGACTACTCATTCCTTACACCTGAAAGCTCGTTGTTGAACATACTATCCCTTAATGATCAAAAATTTCCTAAATATTCCTAAAATACTTCCAAAACCTTCAAGTCTTTCAAATACCACCTTTAGATACTTAAGACCTTTTCATAACACTCATAGAGGATGCACATAGGCTTTGAAATGGCCAAAATTGGCCTTTTTAGGCTTGCCAATGAATTAGTATTTTATTGCACTTCAATGAATGAAATAATGGAAATTTTTAAAACTTTCTAAAAACTTATACATGTTCACCCAATGCATTAGTAATACCTTCAAGGACAAGGTGATCATGACACAAGAGGCGTAGGTGGGCCCAAAGAGGGATTCAAGAAGATTTGGGAGAAATATTTCACATTATGGCTTGGTTTTCATGGTTTAAGTTTTGCATTTTTGGGTTATCCTCTTACCCTTCCAGTTTTCAAAATCATCCTTGAATGGAATAAAATTTAGGATGCTCATACACTTATTTATCATATCCCTCTCATGAGAATAGGTGACTTCTTGATCCTTCACACATGATGGTATTGGATGCCTCACTATCCTAACTAGCTCATTTTTATTTATTTCTCAAAGAGATTTGGAAAAAATGGTAGATTCAGGATATGATGATCATAAATTCACTCATTGAGCCTCACTTTTCACCTTTGAACATGATGGTCTCTTCTTAATCTCATAATTCACCTCCCTGCCCAAGATGTCACCTGAGTGGAAACATGCTTATGATGTCTACACACCCTCTTTCTCAATTTCTCCTCATGGAGATAGGTTTCCTCCTCTTGATAGAAGGAAATTTATCCCTAAATGAAACTTGGAGGAATGTCGAGAATTAATTCCATGTTCTTGACCTCCACACTGTATTAAAACACTGCAAATTCCACCTCCATGACTTGTAAGATGTGTGTTCATTACCAAGCATTGATTAAGTGTTTAGAAACAATCTCATAAAATATATATTTTTGTGAGCCTAAGATGATTTCCACCATCAAGCATGGTGAGATTCTCTTATCATGCTCTTGATGACCATTCCCTTCATGATTTGAATCTCGATGAAGCTCTTGATGTTTCAGATATTTCATAGACCTCATGATTTTTATGATTGCACCCATTTTCCTCATGATGTTTTAGATCCTTCACATACCTCATGATGACCATTCCCTTGATTATTTGAATCAATAAAAACTTACATATGTGTTATAAGAAATTGCATGAGTCCATATATTTGAGAAATTGTTTGCTACTTTTGGGAGTTGTGAGGTTTATAAAATATAGTTTTGACACATCTAACACTCCTAAAAATGTTAGTAAACAATCTAAAAGGCCCCAAAACCTAAACAATGACTATATTATTTCCCGAAATAGACATCGATTGTAGAATTTAAACCCTAAAAGCTTTAGGTTGAATGTTGAAATCTTGAAAAATACCTATGTACTAACTAGGTTAGAATATGAAAAACCATCTTCTAAACCGTGATAGATGGAGCTGTGAGACTAGTTCCATAAGGTGCAAAGTGACCCTAATTTCTTATATTTACTAAAATAAATTTAAAGTATAAGTTTTTCATTTATTAGTCTTTATAATTTATTATAATTTTTCATTTATCGAGTCTTTATAATATATCCCTCCCATATCCACATATACCACATAACAAATAGAAATGTGAGTGCATTTCATCTTATTTGGATTTAAAATTACTAAACCATAGGCTTGTATTTTCCTTGGATATCCAAACCAAAGGTTTGGGTATAATCGTGAATAAATCTATGTTTTACAAAAAAACATCAAAATATCACATGTACACCCCGATATTGCAAGAGTTATGTCCTAATATTCCAAAAACAATTATACTACAATGTCAAGCTCAGTTTTACCTTGGTGAGGATATGATTATTTCTAAAATATGATTATTTTAAGGATTTCATCCATAATTTCTTTTACTAGTGCCTTCTTTTCTTTTGAAAACCTATGAATACGCTTTGGTGCACAATTTATGATTTTTTCATCGAATTTCAACAAAACAAAATCCTCTTCAAAACTACATTCTACACACATTAAAAAAAATGTATTTTTTTCTCAAATTTATGGGGTGTACACACAAATATTTTATTTTTCAGGATTTTTACACTTTTAAAATAAATAAAAATTATATATTCATCTATTTTTTAAAAAAATTAGTGGGACCTCATACATGGAATTACCTAAATTTCCTTTGAAGGGATTTGAAAATTAATTTATAAAACTCGAGAAAATGGGGGGGTACACACACAATAGGCTCTTATCTTTTTGACACAAAAATAGACATACTTTGTGTGCGTACCACATTTACCCTCTTAATCTTCACTATTTTTGAAAAAAATTAGTAGTTTAGAAACTAGATTTCGTTCTTTATGGCACTTATTCTTATCAATTTGTCAAATTTTGAGCTTATGCATGCCAAATTGTTAGATGAAGTTCAGGTTTCACTGATTTTAGGAAAAATGTGTACATTTTGTACCCCATTTTGGCCCCCATTTCTATGCACTTACCCAATAAGTACTAGCTTCTAATTGGTTGAAAGCATAAAGTAAGACTAACTAGTTAAGTAAAATACATTTCTACTTTTGGTAGGTACTAACTAACACAAAAATATACTAATACCAAAAAAATAAACTAATATTGTAACAATACTTAATAAATACACTAATACTCTAATACCAAGTCCCATACCAACATTAAGTGTCATGGGCTAAAATAAATATTTGACCATATTTATTTTTTATATATGTTTTAAACATGCTTAATTTTTTTTGTAGGGAAGAATGTCATATATTGACAAAGTTTTATTCCAATATATTTGCATTTTCTAAGTTTAACATCAAATTTCATACTCTCGTAGAGATAAGGTTGTTAATAAGTTATTGGGTCACACTCTATGAATGCCATTTATATTCCACATTTTTCTTACTCATTTGAAATCCTCCATATAAATACTCATCTAGATCATTCTCTTAGTAATCCTTTCATTCCTCCACCACCTTGAACCCCTGTAGCATCAAGAAAGGCATATGATCTCATAGACCAACTAAGGAACACTCATGAAAAAAAAATATACGTGTTATAATTTCTTCAATCATCCTCTTAGTTGAAGGATGTCCTCCATAAATATTTAATAGAAACAAATTTACCATTTTATGCTAAAAATGTATTTCTCATCTATCATCAATATATTGAAAGTAATTAAAACTAATATATCATTTCTATAAGATACTATACTCATTAAAAATGTTATAAATAAACACATGGAATTATTTATTCAGGAAATAGTATTCAATACCTTGATAAATCATGTCATATTGGGTAGTGGATTAGGTTAAAACACATGTAACATCACAATTCTTCAAATAAAAGGTATTGGGAAATAATCCTTTACACACTCATATGAGAATATTAAAGGATTTGATAACATGGCTAGATGAATCTTGGGAAGGATTATATTAACCATCACAATAGGGACAAAAATATATCCACAACATTCTAGGTGATGCCCAATAACTTAAAATATTGTAGGCACTAAAATTTGGTAAATTTTTATTTTGCACTACCAAGTTTTGATATGCTCCTTGCTAAGAAAAATGATCACATTCAGAATCCAATTAGCATATCTCTAGCTCTTCCATGACTTGTTTATCTTTACACTATGCGCTATCATCAATTTGAGAAACATTATTAATTAAAAGTAGTAAACAATCCTTGTACATCATGACATAACTTTCTATTTTTCACCATAGTCCTCTTGTCCATGAATGTATAAATGGTCAATACAAGGAATATAGTTCTTTCTAACTTGTAAAATCCCACCCCTTTGCATTCTCTAACTCTATTTTTGATGTGAAAATATTTATTGGGCCATTTAATCTTCCTAGGGTCGACATTAATAGAATAATTCACCTACAAAATGTTGTATAAGTAAGTCAATGTCACTTTATAACTCACTTGACACTTACAATATCCAATTATAAATATCATCCCAAAATCACTCAAGAGTCTTCTTAATCTTCCCAAGTCATCTTTGCACAAATTAAATAATTCCCTACTATAGGTTTGAAGAACTAAACTAGGTTAAAGAGTCTAGCTTCCTCCATTTCCAAGAATGTAAATGTCATAGAGCCATGTATTAGTAAGATAAAAGTAACTCTAATAATTGTAAAAGGGTTTTAAGGAAAAAAGTGTTAGGTTACATTTTTAAGGAACTCCACATCACACTACTACTACAATGGGTACGTTCTATACTATACATTTAGCCTACTATATTTGTGTCAAGTATAAAATGGAATTTTAGGGGTTGGATTAGAATTCACTTACACTTGCACAAGTACCTAAGATAATTACATGGGTCTTGATCCTACAAGAGGGCATGTAGTACAATACTTGGATTGATTTAGTAGATGGTTTTGACTACCAAGGGTTTTCTAGGCTCACCACACACACATGATTTTATCAATTTTTATTTGTTAATAGGTTGATTAAAGGGTACTATAATTTTTATAGGGTTTCAAAATTATATTAGGCGATTACAGGTCATCTTGAAGTTGTGCGAGTGGGAGTGACATACAATGAAGGGAGTTCCATGAAAAATGAAGAAAACATGAAGTATTAGGTACCAACTACCAAAAGTTCCAAGACTTGTAAAATCTAGGACAAAATTGTACAATTCTAATTGTTTACACCTTTAATTGATTTTATAATGTGTTATGTTATGTCACAATAATTAAAAACAATGTAAGGTATGTTATAAGGGTTATTATGATTAGTTAAATTCCAACATTATTATATAATAACATAACAATGCATTAATACTTACATCTAGTGATAAAAATATGTCATAAGATTAAATACACGGGGAAGGGATATGTACTTAGTTATATAGAGTGATATAAGTGATATCTGGGTACAATGATAAAAATATGGGATTATTGAACCTGAAGATGCTTCATTCCTAATACTACAAGTATAAAATTCCTTGGTATAAAACCATACAACTATTATAGTAGTGGTTGTATGGGATTATATGTGCTATATGGTCTTAGACCTGTTTAGAGTGGGGTTTTGTAACTTTATATTCCATTCATTTTTCTAGAAATATGTGTCATTGTCAACCATTAAATGTTACATTGTCCCAAAAACCATATGAAATTAGATGAATCAAACTCAAACCATGACCACGGGTGGGAGAAAATGGAAAATCCAAATTCCTAATAATTATAAATTTCTTTTCTTTCGTGTGCCAAAATAGTCCAGTTTTGGAGCATATCATGAGTGTCTCCTTTAAGCATCACCACCATTTAACCAAAGGCAACAAATAGGTGTCCAAATGTGATCATCCTCCTTACCAATGTAATCTCAAGTAGTGATAAAAAGAGATATGTTATTATTTGTCATAAAATTAGTTACATTATTTGTTAAATGAGCCCTACACGCAGAGATAAATCTCTATCTATAATATCTCCTCATCTCAAGTATATAAAAAAATTGATCAATTTAGATTTGTATCTATATTTGATGTAGTTTCTTGTACCTCGAGAGGAGAAGAGGATTTTTGCCTAGCACTAGATTTTTTCTCTGCCTAAAGTGGTTATTTTGTCTCTTAGTTGAAAGGAAACTACTGCCTATTGTTGTGTTGTTTTTGTATGTAAAGGAAGAAGAATATTGAGGCTGAGGAGGTGTTCCATTTGGTGTAGTGTATAACTGTATTGATTTATATTCTTCTTCTTCTTAGCACCTTTACTACACGCTATGTGGCATTTGTAGCCACCACTTCATTTTCCTTCTCTTTTTATTTTATTTCGAGTAGTTGGTGTTTTGAATAAGGATTTGGTAGTTCTTTTTTCTATCTCTGCATGTATGTCTCTACAAATTTATCTCTTTCACTCTCCTTCTGTGTGAAACCCTCTATTTTTCCTATCTTAGTCCAAATTTTTTTCCCGATCTTTATCTACGAGATGTATTGAGGGAAAGTTACTTAAAAAACATGTATGACAAAAATAAATAAATTAGGTGCATATAGAAGAAGAAGAAGTTTGAGATTAGGAGGCACTTATGCTATTTGAATAAATGCCTTAGGTATTATTGTCAATGTGTGTATCATTTGAATAAATGCCTTGGGTATTTATTGTCAATGTGTGTAGCATTTGAATACTCAAGGTGAACTAGATAATTTTTCAAGGGCCCTTCAAATAAATTTAACATTATAAAGTCAAAGTCTATAGAAGATTCTAAAAATAGGAGCAACCAAAGTTTTAGAGGTGGGATCATTTTTGGGAAGAGCTGGCATGATTGGTTTTGGGAAGGAAACAATGGTTTTGGAAAAATTTTGTAGCAACATGGTAAGTTTAAATTTGTGTAGTGGATTTTCATTTCATGTTGTGGTTGAAAATTCCTTAGAATACTTGTATGCAAAATGGGAAAACATAAGCAAAGAATTAAAGTGTTTTTCATAATGTGGAAAAAATGGTTTCTTGGAATACGATGTTGGATGTATATGCATAAAATGGATTTGTAGAAATGGAATTGGGATCTTGTAATTGAATGAAAGTCACCTTCCTTAAGTCGGGGTGAAAATCCCCATCTTTGTTTTCCTCTCCGTGAAATGTCGAATACAGGTATGGACTTTCCCTTTTCTCCTACACTAAATTATGATTTCATAATTTCTTACATTTAAATTAAATGTTAATTATCAGGAAATGTAACTCAACCAATGATAAAACCTTACTTCATTTGGAACTTTCAAACATAAAAAATTATGACCCCGAAAGTCATGCGCATGGAGTGCCACACCCAAATATCGCAAACTAGAAACTCCTTGAATGACCTCAAATAATGTGATACACCATGGGGAAACTTAACCAAGTCATTTGAACTTAATTAAAACACTTGCATGTCAAATTTCTAAGCCCTCTTAGCTTATCGGAAACTTGTCTTGACTTGCTCTTTTTTATAAAACATGACCGGTTTCAACCTACGATTTACCACTTACTTTGAGTGAAAATGAAAACCACTTCCACCTATCCCTAGAATTATAATAAGATAATATTAAACCACCTAAATTTCAATGAAATAACCTTCAAAGATTAGTTTTGCAAGTGGGTTTTGGGGCACACTAGTCACTGAGTGACAAGAGTTATTGTTGCAATTATGATAACAGGCCCTGGAGTTGCCCTTGTAAATTGAGCTCTCTGCTTTTTGTAATAAAATTTTGTTAGACACAATTAATTCTATGTATATGGGAGAGTACGTAGGAATCATCAAACTTGCTGTTCAAACTTAAAATGAGTGTTTTCAACGCCCAATTTTGAGCACTTTAGATGTTTCGACCAAGTATGCACCAAAATTATAACTTTAGTGAACACACCTTCTAAGGGTTTTTACTCCTAACTAACCATGGAACCTTGTATATATCGTTTCCACACTTTATAGTGTACAAATTGATCAAATTATTGTACGTATGTTTTTTTGGAAATTATGATGTTTCTCTCTCTTCTCTTTTCAATTTCTAGAAGTAACTATGATATTTTCACTAGTTCTAAACATGTAAAGAAGTTATAAATGTTTATCAATTGGAAACAAAATGAAAATTGGATAATGTATATGATTATGATATGATGAATAGAAAAGAAAATGAATTACATACTTTCTCTCTCTTTCCCTTTCTCTCTCTAGAGATAATTATGAAAATATTGATTGGTTTTGAAAACATAAATGGGTCAAATGTACATGAGTTTGAAAAGAAATGAAATTTGGATATGAGATGTTATGGTGATTTGAAAAGAAAATGAATCCTATAATTTCTTCCTCTTTTCCTTACTCTTATATCTAGAAAAAAACCAATATAATATGAAAGTGCGAATGTGCGAAGAAACGATCTCTCTCTCTCTCTCTCTCTCTCTCTCCTATCTCTATCTCAATATATTGTATTTTCTTATTTTTGAAATGATGGATGCATGGAATTTATGCTTCGAGTGTAGGGGATTTCCATACCAGTCCTAGGAATGACATAACATTGGTTGCATGTACTCCGAACAAGAATTTTTTGGGTGTGATATGTTGTAATTAATGAGTTGTCATTGTAAATTTATATTCATATTGCAATACATGTATTACCATAGAATAATGATATGTATTGTTGTTCAAATAATTTTAATTTGTATATTTCAAAAGGAAATACAATTGTGGCTATATTTTATAGTGTATAATTAGTTGTGAAGCTATAATCAATATTGTACCTATGTTATAAAGATATTAAACTAATATTTTGCTATTTTAATTATTGGTTTATTTCTTTAACACCCACAATGCTAGGTAGAACCTCGTCTCATCAAAACTAACAAAATTAAAAGAATGAGTTATAATGCCTATTGTACTTCCTCCCCCAATTTGATTCATTTTCCAGTGTATAAAACAATGATCATGTTAATAAAATACGCTGATCTCATTAATCATTTTCATGCTTCACACCTAATACATCTTATTAAGGACCATTTCCTTGATATTTTAATAGGTGGTGCATATATGTTGTGAAACCTATCATATTGGGATGAGTGAGGTGATCATGTCTAGGTGTTTTAGGTATGACCATATCATGAATAAGTTTAACCCCCTTGTGTGTAATTTCCTTGGTACCCTAGTGCGTGGCCAAACCCTTACAAGATAGTCGGTAGTTGTACTATGATTGATCTCTTGTGAGATTTAAATTATGTGAGTGGAGACTACTATTGAATTAATTGTGTATTTACCCAAAAATTGAAATATGTCCTTAGGAGGCTTTTGAAACGCATAAGATTGTTTGGGATACCTCTCTTGCAATATACACTTATACTTGCATGTTTAAGAGCATTGAAATGAGTTGTATTCCTTGTAGTCGTAAATCCTAAGTGTTATGTAAGTGTTATAGGAATTTCATTTTTCCAAAATGATGTTAACACATAACCAAAGTAACCACGTAAATATAGTTGGTAAAAGGATAAATAGGATTAAACTAATGAATGATCGCTACACAAATGGTATGCCATTGAGAGATGTAAAAACCAACTAAAATGCCTAATGTGTGTATAAAATGAATGTAATAAAGTAGATCTCCATGAATAATACAACAACCTAATAAATAAAAAAATCAAATATGATGCATGATCACATGTTTTGTATGTATGAATGTGATTAAAACATGATGCTAATGAAATAATGAAATATAGCCTTGAGAATGGGATAACTTTAGTTGTAGCCAAGGTTTTGTGAGTTAAGGAAATCACACTCTAGTTGGAATTGTAAAATTTAGTAGAACCCTTGGCATATATAGGAATATATTAAACCTAGGATCACTCAAGAAGTAGAATTTATGGTCGAAACATGTAATTAACCCATTTCTATTGAGAGTGAATCCTTAAGATGATGAAACAAAAGTAGTTTGAAATGTGAAATTCGTCACTTAAATTCAAAGAAAAATATCTATAATGGGAACACAGGTGTAATGTACCCTTCCATGTGTAATATGATTGTGAAAATATGAATTCCTAATTGGAGTAATGGATTTTTAATCAAGAATGATACAATTTAATTAGTTAACCTACATAGTTGGTTGTAATAACTTGAAGATGAAAAAAAGTGTATTGTTAGTATTAAACAATATTATGAAATGAAATCAAGATAAGTTTCTATTAATCTAGTAACCTTCATTTTTATTTCGTGAATTTTCCTCCTGTATCGAGTATTTTTCCAAACCAATTAAACTTGGATCTTGGAAAAATTATAAACATGAAATTTGGTTTCATTGTCATTGTATATTATTATTTTGGGAGTTTCCAATTGTGATAATATTGGTTTCCAAGTATGTGAATGTTGGCGACCAAATATGTCATTATTAGTTTTCAAATTTTTGAAATCATAAACAAAAATTTTAAATTTAAGATGGGGGCACCATATAATATTGTCATGTGTTGAATAAATATATAGGTTAAAGAGGATTCTTATTCTACCTTTTAATTTTTTCACTTAAAGGGATAAATAGAGGCCTCCCATTCTCTCAATTTTTTTTATTTTTTTCACTTTGGGAGGCACTTTCTCAATTATTCTATCTTTTGAGTTTTCTCCTATTTTTCATCTTAAATTTGTTTCACTTTCCCATTTTATCTATTCATTTATTTGAACTTTGAATAATGGAAGGCATCCTCTTCTTAGTCTTCATTTATTTTTACTTTGATATAGAATGGGGGCCTCCCATTCTCCCTCTTGATTTATTATTCACTTTCAAGGAGATTGGAAGGCCTCCCATTATCCATATTCATTTTTTTCTAATTTGAGGGATAATGAGAGGCCACCCATTCTCCATCTTCATTATTTATCTACTTTAAGGGAGAATGGATATTCATTGTTTTATCACCTTATGAGTATCTAACACCAAACTTATGTTAATGGACTTCACAATATATGAATCACCCTTGTTTTCATTACCAAACCCAAATCATCTAAGTTTGAAAGTATGCAACCATGATGACCTACCATTTATCCTTTATTGGACACCAAGAACCTTCCATTTTTCTCACACATTTACTTTCATAATGGAATTTTAACATTACAATTTTCATGTCACTGAAAGTTATTAACATAACAATTTTCATGGAATTTTAACATTATGCCATTTGGTAGTATTGTTATACTAAATAATTAGAATTACAATCATATGGTTAAAATCATGAAAAATGTGTAAATGGCCATTTGCTAGGACTGTTATCAGTAAATAATTAGAATTACCTTTTCCATCATAGTATATTGGAGTAGAACATGTTTTTGGGTACATGAGTTAAATTTTATGGCCACCTATGCTTGTCAAACAATTTTTAGGTGATGGTAATTTAATGACATTACCCTTCAAAAATATATAAAACACCATTATTTATACACTATGAATAAAATTTATAAGATATCAATATTTTTTTATTATTAATTTTTAATATATATTCATATAATTTGAAGTGTGTTACAAAGATCTACCTTGTGACCACTAATGCATGATAGGTTTCGAGAGATATGTCCACCTTGTATGCATCCTTGCGAAAAAAGGTGTTTGCATAGTCGTTGCACTCTTACATGTGGAGAATTGTGCATTTCTAGCATGGAAAAATGTGAATGTAAATGCCAACATTATAATTGTAATCTTCTATGTCATGAGACCTGCTAGGATTTGTTGTGATCAACCACAGGCGAGAAACCCTAATTTGCAAACATCCTTGTATAGGAATTTGTAGGGAGACTTGTCCCAAGATTTGCAAGGGGCATTATCCAAAGCATGTGGTTATCATTTCACAAATGACTCTAGAATAATATGATTCATCTGATGTTTGGTTATGGAATGAGTATATTTTTTGTTGGGCCTTCCCCTCACTTCTTATGTATCTTTTATTGCACTTGTTGAATATATCTTTTAATATATCTTAGAATTATTTTCACAATTTTAATGTCCTAATGAAATAAGACTTCTCCTCACAAGTGGATTATTTTTACAATTCTAATGTCCTAATGAAATAAGACTTCTCATCGCAAGTGGTTTTCACCCCATGTTGAAATGGTATGTACATTTTTTTACAATATTTTTAAAAGTACATATGTATAGTACACTCAATATATTTTTATACAAGATATCCAGATCTTACCTAGAAATTAACATGACATACCACATAACCAAATAACATTCACAAAATACCAAGAAAGTGTTTACAATAATCAACCCAACCTTACAAAGAAAATATTTCCATATCACACAAAATAAATTAGTATAATACACCTTTAACCTATAAAACATTTACATATTAATAATATTTTAGAATATTATGACAATTTTGAATAAATATCAAAATTTTGATTTAATATGGAAAGAAATGCTAAATTATATCTCATATAATTATAAATTCCCCTATGGGAAAGGTTTTTCAGTCGTTCATGCCACTGGCCTAATTTTGATGACCATTTTGACATTTTCGCTCTATTAAATTTGATGGGCGTCACGATGGTTACGATGGGTGTATTGACATTTTCACTTTTCCTTGCTATTTTTTTTTTCCATAGTGTAAATTCTTTCACACCGTGAAAATACCCACCACTCTATGAATATGTGAGGATGAGCACAATTATCATAGGGTCCATATACTAGATGTATCACTACTATATACTTGTACACCCACACATGTAATAAAGTTGTGACTCCAAAATCACAAACATGCTCCTCTAAGGCATGTATATACAAATTTTAATATAAGTGGGTGAGCATATATCACCCCATGCATACCATTATCCTCTCTCCTCAATCACATGTATGGTATCATACATATTATACAAAATAGAAATACCACTTCCATTCATAGATAAGAAAATTGTTGAAAATAAACAAATCAATTTTCACAATCTCATAATAATTGATGTCACATTTTCACTATGAAAAATAGTAAAGAAAATCATATATCTTAGTGATTTATAAGTATAGAGTCTAGGAAATCTATCCCATATATTTTTATGATACTATAGCCTCTCAAAAACTATTATGAGGATGGAATATTCCACATTTCCTCTAGAGTGATAGTAATCTCCCCTATCATGAGCTAGAAAATACATGCATATGCATTCCTCCTCTCAATGAGTGAAGTCTTCATATGCATATATTATATGGTATCTTCCTAGAAGGGAAACATACCCAAGTCTAAATAATTCAAATATAGAAAATATCATAGAATATAAGCATTATCTAGCCAATATCACCATCTAATTATCATATTGGAACTCTCATATGTGTTAATTACCACTATAAAAAATAAAAATAAGATTTAATCAGTCATTTATGAGAGAAATACAAAGCAATTACAATATAAAATGTATAAAATAAATTGAAAAAATAGATAGAAATGTGGAAAAAATCATTCTATGCATGGAAAAATCATCCAACTATAGATGATATTGATAAAATTATTCCCTTTTCTATCTCTGGGGGATAAAATTGCTAGACAACATTTTCACTTTAGTTTTTAATTTTTCCTTTTTTAGTTTTTTGTTTATAGTTTGATGTTCTTGGTTTTGTCTTTACTTGCAGTTTGCATGCTTTGAATCAGCCAAACACCAGGGTTATTGCCATGAAATTTGTGAGAAAGTTTATTGTGGTGAAGCATTTTATAGAGAACCACTACAAGAATCAACTCAAGAACCTCCAGGATCGCAGAGAAAGGTATGTTACAGAGTACATGATGTTGATTTTATACTTTTTTGTCTGCACAAGGAATAATTTTTTCTATTGATTAATTTTATTGAGGATTGATCCCCTAATATGTTTTTTTATCTTTACTCTATCTCTGTAAGATCCATCACTAAAAGGCCCCAATTGATAAAAATAATAATTTAGTCTTAATTTTTATTTGTATTAAATTTTTAGTGGTGTTATATCTTTAAACTTCATGTAGAAACAAGTAAACAAAAATGATTAGTATTGCTTAATTTTTGGCATCATTGGAAAAAGAGTGTCAATGGAGGGTTTTTAGCCCAACGAATAACAACAACAACATTTAGGCCAAACATACATGCATAATGAACAAGAGGATATTTCGTAATGTTGAAGCTCTTAACATCACTAGAAAAATATAGATGTCTCAGGGAAAATGATTTTCTTGGGACTCCCTGCCCTATCTCCAAATGTTTCAACGCATGCATTTTGATATTTTTAAAGCAGCCCTCATTGAGAATCAAGTTCATCCTCTATATTGGAAGAGGGTACACTAAATTCTAATTGTTGTTATTTTGGGCTCCAAATCACTTGCACTATATACAGATATTCATCCATCATTATTAATCTTTGAAAATGCATTTTTTCATAAATTTACTTTAAATCCCAAAGAGTGTTGTCTCTATGTAAACAATGTAATCCTTTTAACACTCCTCCTTCATGGTTTACTTCACCTACAAAGAAGAGATCATCACTCACTTGGAAAATCCATGGAAAAGAAAATTGGAGTGCTATCACAATCTCTTATGCCTTAATCCTATCAATTTTTTCCATAGAGATATAAGGAGGGGGTTGATTTTTAACAATAATATTGCAATTTGAACAAAGGAGCAATTTCTATTTCGCCTTTATCTTGATATTTGGAGGAGTAAATTAAATCCAAATTAAAAATTATACATGAGGAGAGCTTAATGGAATAATCATGTTTATGTCCACGGAAATAGTATCCCAACGGGGTCCCTACAAATTCCATATGTAAGTGGAGTTTCCATCACAAAGGGAATTAATATATTCTATTGGTCCCCATTACTTCCAAAAGTGGAAGGTATTACAACTCTAGTATCCCTCTGGATAAATCAAGTTCTTTGACATGGTAATTAAGACCATCAACTGGAGCCAAAGAAAATATTTGGTGATTTTCTATAAGAAACCTAATAGTTTTTTAATAAAGAGGAATTTTTCTAAGATTTCCTTCTTGATAAATCCTCAGACTCACATCACTATTGTTCATTATGGCCCTTGACATGCAAAATAAGTGAATTGAAAAAAATATTATTTGCATAATATTTTTGTCACTAGCAATGGCCTCTCTCCAATCTCGATTTAAAGTCATCAATAATGGCATCATGTACCAAGGAAAGTGAGATAAAATATGATGCAATGTAATTTTGTCAAGAAGTCTAGGTATCAAGTGATATGTGCATTAGAAAGCAAAGTAAAAAAAAAAAATAAATAATTTAGTCTTAATTTTTATTCATGTATTAATTTTTTAGTGGTGTTAGATCTTTAAACTTCATGTAGAAACAAGTAAACAATAGTGATTAGTATTGCTTCATTTTTGGCATCTGAAAAAGAGTGTCAATGGAGGGTTTTTAGCCCACAAAATTCCTCAAACAAGGTCCAATAGTCCAACAAACAAAACAATCACAGAGTAGAGGGGGTGTTGTGATGACCAATTCAATTGCCATTAATGATTAATGTAATCCTAATTTATTATGTAAGCATAAACAAATGGCCCTTTTACTAACTTGGTCATAGAAAATAGAGGATCTCCTTTAACAACTATTTTCAATGAAATCTATAGTCATATAACAACTAGTTCAGGTATTTTTGTAGGTGAAAAGGATTTTCTTAAGAAAGTTGGAGAGGATATTTGGAATCATTTGTTGATTAGGTATGAATGCAGATCACAACTTTACTATAATTTGTCAAAAATTTAGTTATTTTTCAGTCAATAATCATAGTTTTTGTATTGAATGATATATTGTTAATTTCAAAATTGCATTAAATTCATATCTAATCAACATCCAAGAAGACAAGGTATGCCTCATAACCAATTAATAGTTCTATAGTCACCAAATTTTCATTGTGGTTTGCGAAAATGTGTGCACAATTTGATCTTATTCCTCCACATTATGTAAAACAAAAGTTGTCAAGCCTCCATCATTTGACCATGCAAGCTCTTCAAAATTGCATAGATTTTCTCTGATTCTGGATGTGATCTATCTCCTATGAGAAATAGATGGATCCCATTCTTGAATTTAATCCAACTCCATCCTGGGATTTTCTTCAAGCCCTTGTCTTTCATCATTATTCTCAGTTTAGCTAGCATCATCCCACCTACCAACCTAGGCATATATGTTAGAAAAGAGTACATAATATCTAGTATGCTCAGGTTCTAACTCAAACAGGTTGTATAGTTAATGCTACCACATTTACCATACATATCTATCAGTTGCATGCCCCACAAAAACATCTAAAAGGAATCCCCTTTGATATGTGTAAGCATGAATCTCTTTACCAAGTTGTAGTGTGGCCAAGAAGGTACATATTGGAAGAACACCCACCATTCAGAATCTGAATTAAGAAGTTGCTTCTTTCAATTGCATAGTTCATGGAAGCATTGCAAGGCCTCCTCTAAATGTCCATTTTGGGAATATCCTGTAATCATTGCATTCCATGAGACCACATTTCTATGAGGCATGGTCTCAAACACTTTCTGTGCCAATTCTATATTCCCACATTTTGCATACATGTCCTGTAATCTAAATTTTTCCTATCATTTTTTGATATTTTAAAACCTTTGTCTTCCTCAAGAATGTAGTCTCATTTGTATGGTTTGTTATTGTTATTTTTGGTTCCTTTTCTTGTTTCTTTTGTCTCATTTATGGATATTAGTCTTATTTCACCTTTTTAGCCACATAAATATGCTTTCTTTAGTTTTGTTTATTATAGTAAGTTAATTCATATTATGCTAAAGTGTATTAAGAGTGATAGATTTTGCTCAACAGGTGGCCAAATGCTTGTTTTTTGTGCGTAAAATTTGGATTAATTGTGAAACCATTTTTCATAGTGCAAATGTTGAGCATTCATACTTATAACATTCATATCTCTCTTTGAGTCAAAACATAATAGTTATAAAAATCCTTTGTTTCTTTTTGTATGCTCATTTTAAATAATGTATTTCAATTTTTTTTGGAGAGGAAAAACATATATAACTTATGTAAAATTCCTTTGGAGTCAACTAAGTAACAATGTCTCTATACTGATTTTATGTATTATAACATTATTGCACTGTGAAGAAGCTAACCTTAAAAATTGAATGTATATAACTTACTTGGGTGGCCATCCATGGGACAAAGGATGTGTTTCTTACACCCTCCATGTTTCTAGGATGAGGGTATGCCTAGGAAAATTCCCAAATTGTAGAGGGTGTTAGTAATTAGGGAACATGTTAAGAAATGTTTGAGCATGCCATACAATAGAAAAAAAGAACCAAAAACTATTTGTTCTTTTCATAAGAAGTACCTATGTAGGTGCACTTCTCCCTAGATAAGGACCATGCAATGCTTGTCTAATTATAATTTTTGATTTTTTTCTATTTGTTTTTCTTGTTATAATTTAAAAAAATGCATAGTTGTCCATCCATTCCATGCCCATGTACCATATATTTGCACCAAGATTATGTCTATAGAAAAAATTATTCTTTGTCACTTTGAAGGTTATTTAGTTTGTAACCACATTGTGCCTAATTATTAGGAGAGCTCAAAATATTTCAACTATTGAAAAACATTGTGACACATTAGAAGTAATGAATCAATTGATTGATGGTTTATTACCATTCCTTGGTGTCAAGTAACATTAGAAAGAATGGTGAAGGAACTATACAAATTAAAAATAGAAGAAAGAATGGATAACGAATTTACATCCAATAACACATTGAATTCAACATTCATTTCACTATTTACATAATTTATAGAGAATTGAGTGGTTTTTCGGTAACATATTGGATTTTCTAGTAAAATGCTTAAAATACTTTAATATTGTAGACAGTTTTGAGAGGTAAGAGTGCATGCATTTTAGAAAAATTCTCGAGAGAAAGGCATGTGGGAGAAAAACATAAGATGGATTTTCTAGTATAAATGATGAGTAGATAAGGCGCGGCTGAGTTTGGAGCTATAGTTAGGGTCTCCCTGTAGAGTAGTTTTATAGGGTTGGGATGCTATTCCTTGATGTATTTGGTCTGAAATGACCCTTTTTGATGTAATGTGGCTATTGTAAATGATTACAATCAATATATGAAGCTCTGTTATGAATATTTGTGCTTATGGATCAAAACCTAGTGTGTTTTCATGGGATTCATGGTTTAGATTTGTTACTTATCTGTTATTACAATGCTTATGGTTGTCTCATGGTTCATTCATGTTTAGAACTATCCGTTCTACTTAATTATTACATTAAATGCACGTGTTCTTGTTTAAAACCTTTCCTCCATTAATGGAAAAAATTCTCACAAGGCTCACATAAAGTAGGGGTTCGCGCCTTTTGTATATGCCTTAGGTGAATGCCTAAAACTTGGGTGATAGGCTGGTGTGCTTGGGGTTTAAAAGAGGAGTTAGAGGTAAATGAGACTACATTTTGGTTCCATTTCCGAGACCTCTTTTGAAACCATTATGAGAATGATGTGTGATGACAAAGCATCGACCTTGGATAATGTTGAGACTGGCTTAAAATCACGAGAAGATGATTTTCTCGAGAGGTTTAGTACTAGATCTAAGTTTGATGCACATAAATGGGTGGAGGAGAACCTATATCATGAGCTCTATGATAAATTATTCTATTGTTTCCCAGTAGAGTTGTATGAATGGATCTCAACATATGCATCAAGGATGATTTGGTACTATAGACATCATATTTGGAACTAGGAGGAATATCAATGGTTGCAGGATATTGATCTGACCTAGAATCAAGTTATTGATCACTGGTGGAGAGGTGTGTTGACTAGTTACACATTGGATTACACAATATCAACTTATTCTTATCTAGAGGTTGTTGAGTTCAAGTTCTTGCATGAACCCAGAGGATATTTATTACATGATTTTCCATTAGGCATCAAGATCCTAATTATTACTTTGAGTTTGGAAGCATTTCCTATGGCTAGATAAACTCTCACTAGGCACGAGGCATGGAAAGCTGGTGTGGTGGAGATGGTGGACCTTGTGGAAGATGTAGAGAGAGGAGAGGTGGCTCAAGTATAATGAAGCACCGAGAAAGGGATTTGGTGAGACAATGTGTAGTTTTTAGTGTGATGGACTTATGGAGACAAACGTTGCGGGAAGGATTTGAGGTTCACACGGAGGGCACGAGACTGAGTAGTTTGTGCTACCCCTTATTGTTATTCATGAGAGAGAAAACCCTTGGTTTTGTGTGAGAGCTCATCATATGGAGAAAGTAGGAGATCAATAGGTGCACATCTTAGCCCACATGGCAAACCAAACCCTAGCACTTAGTTTTCCAGATTTGAGATAATTATTTCTAGTTCAATTGGTGTTGGTGAGTAGATAACATTAGGTAGATATCATTTTACATTACACCCATCTATGGCCCGCATAAAAATTTCGGTGTTTGGAGGTATTTTTCTGGCACATCATTTGGGAAAGGTTTGGGTTCAAAAATTTTGGGTATCATGTCTAGAAGTGGTAGTGGAAACACATCTGGGAGTGGTTTAGTATCATATACTTTCGATGTGTAGTTTAGTAAGATGGTGTGAATGTAGAGAGTAAATGCTTTAGGGATATTTCTGAGTACAAGAGGAGGATATAGTGGATCTAGAGGAATAAGAGATAATAGATCTAGTGGATCGGTGGTGGAGGTAACACGGGAGGGAATCAAGGTCATAGATCTGGTGGGTAATGTCCACAACACCATCAACAAGTGTTTTATGAGATGTCACTCCACTTACATGATTACAAGGGTGTTGAGGATGCGTAGATCATGTAAATAAGTGCAAGTTACTATGGTGGGTGAAGGGCATCACTTCCTAAAGCGTAAAGAAAGTCAATTTGTAACTACATTGTAAGGGTGTGCGTATAGCCAATACTAGAAGAATGACCCCATCAGATGGTGGTGGATTATACTACGTTGCACGATGAATTCTTGGAAGAGTTCCACATTCTTGAGTTTGAACAAAAGAGCATCAACAAGTTGAAGGAAATCCAACAAGGTATGGTGGAGAGCATACAAGAGTATGCCACATGTTTTAAGACTCTCCTGTCAAATTTATCATATGATATCCATCCATCCCAACAAGCACAATGGTTCATCAAGGGATTGATCCGCCCTTCTAATGAGAAATTTCATAAAAATTTTTATCGGATCCACGCTTGAGCCTTATAGGTTGCTTTACATGCCGAGGTCATGGGGAGCATTGGCAGTAGTGTGAGTCAATTTTTTTAAACCTAGATTACTTCCATGGATAAATAACTTGAGAAGATGTATGCGAATTTGGCTCATGAAACATGAGGACTTTGGTGCACATATTGTGAAGTGGAGGGAAAACAAAAAATAATTTCCCTCGAAAGATGGTCCACGCCATGTTAGTAAATTGTGAAATCTTTCACATAGATCATGATGCAAGTAGATTCCCATATTTGTAACATGTGATCCGTTAGAACGCATCATGCTATTTTAAGATTTGTACATCCACTACTCATGATATAAAGGATTGTTGATTGATATACCAAATCCATAACGCCATTGATCTCGATGTGTGCCAGACCAACATTGGGAGTAGTTATAAGGATGAGGAGAATCATTATGAAGGACACGGAAATGGAGGAGGTCAAGGAAGAGGTATTTACGGAGGCTTTATAGGCCATAACGGTCATAGAGGAAGAGGTGAATTTCCCTGTGGGACCTATTATAATTGTGGATTGACTGAACACTACAAGCGCGAGTGCCCTTATTTGTTACAATACTCATGGTGCTTTGGAAGAAGCATAAATATGAAGAATGTCTAGAATTGTGTGACCACATGAGAAAGAATCGAGAAGAAGGAACAAGGCACATGGATGGTGAGGTTAAAGAGGACAGACCCATAATAGATGCCGAGGGTAGATCTTAACTCCGAGCTAGAGCTTGTTTTGGTCACTACACGCATTGAGGCTACATGTGCCCAAGAGGAACCAACCCAGAGGCATCTTATCATAATAGAAGAAGTAATACATGGGAAATATCCGATCCCACCTGCTAGAATATGTACCAAGAAACCATGGAGGTGATTAGGAGTTTGCAAGGAGAAATCTAGTGTAATCGAAGGAGTAATCATGTTAGTTGGAACATAAGAAGAGAGCTGAGGTTCCTCAGTAGGATATGGATGAGGTTAGGGAAGTTTTTTGGTTTGTGGTAGGAGAAAATTATTCCTCTATAGGTGAATGGTTGAGAGAAAAGATATCATGCTTTGGATGAGAGCACGGGAGACAAGTCCTACATGCTAACCTACCTCCTCACAACATTGATTATGATAAGGAGATCACATTGAATGTAGTTATTGATGGGTGGATCCTAAGTAATATATTGATTGACACATGTGCAAAGGTCAATCTCCATAATCTAGATGCTTGAAATAAAATAGGAGGCCCCATTGAAGCCATATTTGAACGTGTTGTATATGGCTAATAGGAAAAAGGCCATGCCTCTAGGAATGTTGAAAGATGCATCCATAACTATTCAAGGGAAAATTTTCTTTGGAGGCTTTGATGTTCTAGAGATTTCGAGGCTGATAATTTCAAAGAATTATTTGGGTGCCCTTGGTGCTATGAAAAAAATTACGACCTATGTCTCAATAAGGGCTACATCAATTTTGAGAAAAAGGAGGAGTGCATGATCATTCCACTAACCGATGGAAGGTTTGTGGCTTATGTGGAACCATTGGTTGAAGAATCCTTAAACAAGAAATATATGCGTACCATCGGGGACCCGAGTTCTTTCAACTATCAAAGGAAGGGTCATTAAGTGGGACGATGGCGATCATGAATGATACAACTAGTGTTTCTTGTGACAATTGGGTGCATGGGACATACGAGTTAGTTGGAAGGTATCGAAGGATTGTAAAACCTATAACATGGTTGATGTTAGGTTGTGGAGCCTATTTTTATGTGAGAAAGTGTTGAAGACTATACACTAAGAGAACTCTATTGGTGCCCAATTTTGTCTCACCCCATTTTTCATTGAAATTCTTCAGTTTGCGGCCTCTATTATGTTTTCTATCTCCCTGGGCTCAAATGGTGGTTCTCCTACATTTTACGGTTTGACAGGTGTAGTTTCCAGGTCAAAATTACTTCTCGGCATCGGTTGAAACATGTCCCTTTCTGGTTGGATACAGCTCACGTGGGTTACTTTAAAAATTCTAAGGCTCACTTCAACCCAAAACATGTCCACGTGGTGAGCCCACGCTTGCTCAGGGTCTCCACTCTTGGGGAGCATCTTGAAGTTATGCCATAAAGACACGTGGAGGCTTCCACCAGGCCTTCATGTACTTAAAATTTTCAAGAAAATTCCTAAAGGTCCCTGGGACACATGGAGGACCACGCATGTCAGGGGGACCGGCCCCATAGTTGTATCTTGAAGAAGCGTCGGGAGGACACTTGGAGGATTCCACTCACTCTATCTTTTTTTCTTGGATTTTTCAATAGCCAAAGGAAATTGCCTCGAACCACTTTCTATTGAACCTTCAAAAATTTTAATTGATCTAAATGATTGAGACACATGTTGGGCCTACACTTGTTTTGGGTCTCTAATTTTGAGACCATCTCAAAATGTGCCATTAAGACACATAGAAAGGCGGGGAAATGAAGAAATGGAGCTTCGAGGTTATTTAAGGTTTTTTTCCTTTTGTCAAAAAAGGATAAAATTGTAAGTCAAAGCACGGCCCCTACGGGAAAGTAATGCCAGTGTTGAATAGTCAAAAAAAGAGGTGTGGGACCACGGGAAAATGTGGAACCTTTTTACTTTTTTGGAAAATTATAAAATGTCAAAAGGTGCTCCTAAACCCATTTCCAATCACATTTTGCCACGTGGAGGGCTCAAATTAAAATTTGAAGGAAAGATCAATGGTATTTATGCATTTCATTTGATTTTGCCTCCTTTAAAGCTCCAAGATGTTTGGAGATGAATTTTTGCGTCATTCTTCTTCATCAAATTTTTGGCAAATTTGTGTCATTTTGGTGTAAAGTTCAATTGAATTAATTTAGGATCTCAATTTGTAAATCTAAAGTACTCTTGAAGTAGATTTTTCCTGGGCTTGTGCAAAAATAGAAAATGCTAGATCCGAAATTACAAAGTAAAATTTCGGAGGAAAAGGAGGGAAAAAGGGACGAAATGATGAAAGTGAAGGCATAAAACGTGAAAAGGACATTTCCTTGAAAGCAAAAAGGTATGACTGTGAAGTCCAAATATACACAAAGGCTCGAAAAATGATCAAAAAGGGGATTTCTCACATGACAGAATCAAAATGATTAAAGGGAATCCCAAAAATTTATGGCATGGCATCCTAGTTAGTAGTTGAGGGCCCAAGAAACGTGATTTGTTCATAGTTGGTCCACCTGGCGATTTTGGATCTCGAACTTGTTAAGCGTCACTATACGAAACAAATTAGTAACAAGTAAAGGTCCTCGAATATTCTTCTCTTCAAGGGAAAAATGTTGCTTAAGCGTAAGGGTGAAGAATATGCCTCGGTTAGAACAATGATGCAAATATTTGCAATGATTCACCTTTTTTTGAAAAACACTGACTACTTTTTTTATGAATCTATTGAATGTCACTTTGTACAAATCATGATCCGATATATGCAACAAAGGTGATTCAAATATTCCTCTTTTGGGGGAAAGTTTTATGTAAAGGGTGTATTATAAATGCAATGATATTACTCTTGCAAATGGTTGAAGTATGAATTCTTGAGAAAATTTTGAGAAATCGCCTTCCCAGAGACTAGAGCCGAGATTACATGTTATTTTCTTCTATGTTATATTTTCTATCGTGTCAAGTTGGTTGCAAATGTATAGCCATTGAAAATCTCTTAGATTACTGGAAGCTTTCTCATCTTTGATGAATCTAAGCAATTTTGGAATTAATTTGTGTCTAATTCTAGCAATTTTGTGTCTTCTTTATTTTTAGAATGTCCGTACATATTTTCTTTCATTCCTATTGTAATCTTATACTAATTTTTTTGTGAAAACACACAGGATCTTGTCCTTATGATAGTCTAATGGTATTTACAATTTCATTTCAAGAAGAGCCTTCATCTTGGATGAGATAAACAAATTTAAAATCAATTTACTATCATTTGTTGATAAAAATTGTTTGTAAGTATTTAGGTGTACCTTAGGTGTGATTAATCAGAAAATTTAGTGTTTAATCGAGTCTTCCAATTCGAGCCTTCATGTTAAATTTTCAAAGATTATGTGAAAACGTGCTGATCTAGGCCTCCATTGAAGCACACCTTTTGGTTGAAGGAACATCTTGATTGTTATGGAGCTTTCTTGTTGTGAAGTTCTTCTTTATTGTGAAGTCCCTCCAAAGATCCGGTATAATCAACTTTTTCCTGCTTCATCTCCCACCAAAATCATTCAAAAATATTAATCCTACCCTGAACTACCCCTGTTTTTTCCTGTGTATAAACAAATTCAAAATCCCACTATCAAAAATATGCAGAAGCAATCAGGATTCCAAATGTCTTTAGTAACCTTTTCCTTGTATTGAAAATATCTCCATAATCTGGAAGTGATAACTCGTGAGAGTCGATTTGGTGTGTTGATCATATTTTCCCAATGTTTTCTTTATAAAATTTTGTAAAAGAAAGGTATCTAATAAAAGAGGGTTACAGAATAGGTTCCCTTACCTTGGCTGAAAGAAAAACCTAAAATAGTTAGGATAAGATCAAATCCTTTTAAGGTGCTACCCACTTCTTCAAGGCTTGAGTGCTAAAAAGTTAGATAAATTGCTTCCTGACTACAAAATGACATACATAATCATTTATCTACTTTTGAGTGTCTGTCAAATCCATGATGCTACTCAGCTCCATTGTGAAGAAGAGTAAATTTTGGTACGAACACCAAAATGGCACCGTTGCCATTAACACGTTTTGAGAATCTTTGAAGAATTCCAAACCCCTGGTAATGTTTCTTGAGTTGTGTGCAAATACATTTTGTAAAAATTATTCTACGATCAGATCTGTAAGAATTGAATGGAGTTATAAGTTTTACGTGCTATATGTCCAATTTTTCTAGTAGCTATTATACTAAGTTTTCCTCACCATTGATAACTTTGGGTAAAAGAAGATCGATATCGATAAGTTTTGCAAGATTCTGGTACTAAAATACATTTAATGATTATGTTTTAGAGATTTTTTTCACATCGAGGTGAAAATCCTTAGTGGCAACTCTGTGTTTATTTATTTTGATAAATACCAGTGTCTTAACCTTTGTCGATTGAAAATTTGTCATTAATCTCTGCAAAGATGGAAGAAAGAAGATATTTCTTCACCACGGACCCCAGTAGAAGGTTATTTCTAGAGTTTGGAAAGTCTAATTTAGAAGGAGGAATAATTTGGAAGGTTGTTGGAGATCAAGCATCAAGAAAAGAGATCTCCATTGGTGAAATTGATTGGCACATGATTGAAGATTGCAATGCTTCCTCAACTGCTTTTGAATTAGGTAGTCTCTTTGTAAATCTGAATTCTCCATCTAGAGAGGGGCCTTCTCATTCTACCCTTGTATTTGAAAGATTTGCATCTCTTTCTACCCCTGTATTTTCCAAATCTGATAGTGTCTGCCATGAAAAAGAGCCATTAGGGGATAGTCATTCTAAAAATTGTATCCCTGTACCGCATAGACCCCTCACTCCTCATCACTCTGTTTCTCCTATAAGATCACCTCCTCAAAATAACATGGCTCAAACTCCACCTAGACCTCCATTTTTCATTAATACTTTTGATCCCATCAGTTTTATAGGTATGGATGGCTATCTGAATGCTGTGTCACAAGATGTAAGAAACAGTTGCCTAAGTTTCAAGGAAATAATGCAATAACTGGTGATCAGCATTTGAAACTCTTTGTCAATATGATGGAGGATTTCAAAATAGAGTTTGAAGATGTATACATTAAATTATTTATTCATAATCTAGAAGAGGATGCAAGGGAATGGTATAAATCTCTACCTGATAACTCTATTGATTCTTGGACTAAAATGAGGAATGCATTTAGATTGCAGTATGGTGACAAAACAGACCCTAGGTTTCTTTTGTCTAGAATTTGAGAATATTAAAAAGAATCCTAATGAATCAGTGCATGACTTTAATACAAGATTCAATAAGACATTGAGAATATTTCCTATGAATTTTAGGCCATGTGATGAATCTTGTCTTATAAAGTATGCTGATGCATTTGACAAGAAGGTTGCATACTATTTGAGGGATAAAAATCCCCGGTACTTTGAGGAGGGCCTTTACCATGGCTCTACAAATTGAGAACAACATCAAAGTGATTGGAAAAAATCCTTAAAAGGGAGGGTGTCAAACTAATAAACCCATAAAAACCTCAAGCAAGAAAGAGTGTGGATGTTGAGGAGGCTATTAAAACTTTGGAAGAAGTTGTCAAGGAAATATCTTACAAACTAGCTCGGGAAAAGAAAGGAATTGGGCAGACTTCACAAGGTTAGCAAAAGGCACAAAATCATGACAGATTTGATGATCATCCTAGGGGTGATCAGAGGTCGATGACAGAGGTAAAGGACCCATGGGATATGAAAATAGACATCCCAAGCGGTGAAAGTAGAATGGTGCCCGATCCTCTACCTACCCGAGTTTCTCTTGTTGATAAAGACAATGAGATTGATTGGTGTGATAGATGCTTTACGCCCCATCCTCCATGTGAACTAAATCAGCAAGAATAAGAATATGACAATGATGATGGTACTGATGATGATGCATGCATGGTGGATTCCTCTATGAGTTCATATCAAGGAGTAACCTCAATCGAGTAATAATAAGTGCAGAACTGCTAAAGATTTATGGGATTGCATTCACTGGTATTACCTCTTCCTCCCACTCATACTTTAAATTGATATGGTACAAGATTTTGAACTTCCTAATAATTATTTTGAGTACCTAAGAGCTCTAATGATTGAGAAGTATGATGGAAGGATACCTTCGAGGACGATAGGTAGTTGTTAATGAATGTTGTGGTTGGTCATGAAAAATAATATAATACCAGCGAGTAGGGTTTCCAAAGAGGTAGGGCCTTAGGCCAAACCAAAATTCCAGTGCTTACCAAGTATCCCAAAAGAGACTCCAAAGAAAGATACATCTAGCAAAGGCATTGTTGTCTCAAGTAGAACTTGTATCCCTCCCATGCTCAAATGTAAAAATCCCGTGCCATCAAATGAATTTTTAAACCTCCTCCTAACACTACATCACCCAAACATGTTTCTTGTGACATAGCACAAATATTTTAGATCAAGATTTTTGTTCCTATTGTTGAATTTCTTAGAATCCCTGAGCAGAGGAACAGAGCATTCAAGTATTTGGGGTTTAGAGAAGAAAAATTCACCCAAGGAAAAAATGTTGAGACTCCTCCTACCATTTCAGAGTTGAAAAAACCCCAAGTACTTGAGGGACCAGTGAACCACCTGAATTTTACTTGGGAACATATTTGGTTGAGTCTCAATTAAATGTTGATCCATTTTTTACAACATTGATTATTAAAGACAAACTACTGCACAATTGTATGTTTGATTCCAGAGCATCATGCAATGTTATGCCTCTAGAAGTCATGAGTGAATTGAACATTAAAGTGACAACAACTTATGATAAGTGTACTGAAATGGACTCTAGAGAGGTGCCCATTGTTAGATGCGTGAAAGTTTTGGTGGTACAACTTGCATCTTATCCAGGTAAGAACCTAAAACTTGATGTTGTCATTGTTGATTGCCCTGCCAAATGGGGCATGTTGTTATCAAGAAAGTGGGCTGCAAGTGTTAGTGGAAATGTTCAGATGGACATGTCTTATGCCACCATGCCAATTGAGGGAAACCTTGCGAAGTTACCTAGTGAAAAGAAGATGTTATATCTTATTGAGGACCCCAACAATGCTTCTTATAAAGTATTACATGTAGTTATTGATATTGATAACTTTGTGAGTTATGTTACTTTCAAGGAATATGAAATTGATCAATGCAGGTATCATGAGCAGGATGATTTTCCTGAGACTTTGATGTTTGATGTAGCCTCGAAAGATGTTAGAAAACTTGACCTAGGAACAAAGGATAAGCCTGAAGAAATGTGGTCAGATAGTGACATGGATGGAAAAGAGAGGAAATCATATGACCAGCTATTAAAAACATATCAGAACTACTTAGCATGGTCATATCTAGAATGGCAGGCATTTGAAGCATTTCCTTGATTGATTTCTTTGAATCAGGATGCTCTCTATTTTTACGGTGTATAGTTATTTGTTCTCATTTGCTTTTGTGTTTTTGTTCATTTTGGTCCTTGGTGAACTAGTTTTCTGGTTTCTTGGTTTGTTTTTGGAGGATGGTTATGGTTATTTTGCTCTACGAAGATTATTCTTTGACTATGTTGCTTAATGGTATGCTTTTAGCTTTGGTCTATTTTTGGCACTTGGTCCGCTATTTGTTCTTGTGGCACTCATAGGAGTGCCCATCCCTAAGTCAGATCCTCCGTGTTGGTGTTGGTGCTCAAATTTTTCTTGCACCCATTTTCATTGAAATTCTCCAGAGTTTATGCCTCCGTTATGTTTTATATCTCCCAGGATCAAATGGTAGCTCTCCCGCATTTTATGGTTTGATGGGTGTAGTTTCCGACAAAAATTACTTCTCAAGCATCAATTGAAACATGGCATTTTCTAGTTAGATGTGGCTCTATGGGGCAACTTAAAAATTCTAAGGCTCACTTCAACCTAAAACATGTCCACATGGTGAGCCCGTGCTTACTTAGGGTCTCCGCTCTTGGGGACCATCTTGAAGTTGCGCCATAAAGACATGTGGAGGCTTCTGCTAGGCCTTTCTATACTTAAAATTTTCAAGAAAATTCCTAAAGGGCCTGGGACATGTGGAGGGACCACGCATGTTTGGGGACCAGCCCCTGAGTTTTATTTTGAAGAAGCGCTAGGAGGACACTTGGAGGCTTCGCTCACTCTGCCATTTTTGCTTAGACTTTTCAACAACCAAAGGAAATTTCCTCGGACCCTAGACACATGATGCTTCCCTGAACCTTCAAAATTTTTAATTGACTCTACCAGAATGAGACACGTGTTGGGTTTGTTATAATATAGGGTCTCGACTTTTTGAGACCATCTCAAAATGTGCCATTGAGACACGTAGCGAGCGAGGAAATGGAGAAACATCTTTGAGGTGGTTATTTAAGGTTTTTTTCCTTTTGTAAAAAGGGATAAAATTGTAAGTTGAAGGGCGGCCCCAATAGGAAAGTAATGCTAATGTTGAATAGTAAAAAACGGAGGTGCGGGCCTACGGGGAAAATGTGGAGCTTTTTTCCTTTTTGGAAAATTATAAAATGTCAAAAGGTGCTCCCAAACCCATTTCCAATCACATTTTTCCACGTGGAGGGCTCAGATTAAAAGTTAAAGGAAAGATCATCAATAGTATCTATGCATTTCATTTGATTTTTCCTCCATTGAAGCTCCAGGATGTTTGGAGATGCATTTTTTACATCATTCTTCATCAAATTTTTGGCAAATTTATGTCGTTTTGGTCTATAGAGTTCAATTGAATTAATTTGGGATCTCAATATGTAAATCTAAAGAACTCTTGAAGTGGATTTTTCTCAGGATCATGTAAAAACATAAAATTCCATATCCAAAATTGCATAGTAAAATTTCAGAGGAAAAGGAGGGAAAAAGGGATGAAATGATGAAAGTTTAGGTGCAAAAGGTGAAAAGGACGTTTCCTCAAAAGCAAAAAGGGATGACATATCAAGTCCAGCTACACAAAGGCTCTGAAAAATGATTAAAAAGGGGATTTCTCACATGAAAAAATCAGAATGATTAAAGGGACTCCCTGAAAAGTTGTGGCATGGCATCCTAGTCAGTAGTTGAGGGCCCATGAAATGTGATCTGTTCATAGTTGGTCCACTTGGTAGATTTTGAATCAAATTGTTAAACATCACTATCGAAACAAATTAGTAACAAGAAAAGGTCCCTCGAATATTCTTCTCTTTTGAGGGGAAAAGGTGTTGCAGGTTCCAAGGGTGAAGAATATGCCTCTAGTTAGAAAAATGATGCAAATATTTGCAATGATTCACCTTTTTTAAAAACATAACAACTTTTTTTTACGAATTTGTTGAATGTAACTTTTGCAAATCAAGATCCGATATGTGCAACAAAGGTGCTTCAAATATTCCTCTTTTGGGGGGTGGGGAAATTGGATGTAAAGGGTGTATTATAAATGTAATGAGATTACTCTTACAAATGATCAGAGTATGAATTATTGAGAAAAAAATTTGAGAAAGTCATCTTCCCAAGAGACCAAAGCCGAGATTACCTATTATTTTCTTCTGTGTTAGATTTTTTTGTGTCAAGTTGGTTGCAGATGTATAGCCATTGAAAAGATCTGAGATTTCTCTGGAAGCTTTCCCCTACTAATGAATCTAAGTAATTTTGGAATTAATTTGTGTCTAATCTCTAGCAATTTTGTGTCTTCTTTATTTTCAGAATGTCTGCAAATAGTTTCTTTCGTTCCTATTGCAATCTTATACTAATTTTTTTATGAAATCACACAGGATCTCGTTTCTATGACAATCTAATGGTATTTGCAATTTCATTTCAAGAAGAGCCTTCATCTTGGATGAGATAAACAAATTTAAAATCAATTTACTATCATTTTTTGATAAATATTGTCTGTAAGTCTTTGGGTGTACCTTAGGCGTGATTAATTAGAAACTTTAGTGTTTAATTGAGTCTTCCAATTCAAGCCTTCATGTTGGATTTTCAAATATTATGTGAAAATGTGCTGATCTAGGCCTCCATTGAAGCACACCTTCTGGTTGAAGGAATGTCTTGACTATTGCGGAGCTCTCTATTGTGAAGTTGCTCATTATTGTGAATTCCCTCCAAATATTTGGTATAATCAAATTTCTCCTACTTAATCTCCCACCAAAAATTAAAAACAATTAATCCTACCCTAAAGTACCCCTGTTTGTTCTTGTGTATAAACAAATGAAAAATCCACCATCAAAAATATGAAGAAGAAATCAGGATTCCAAATGTCTTTAGTAACCTTTGCCTTGTATTGAAAATATCTCCATAATCTGGAAGTGACAACTCATGAGAGTTAGATTTGGTGTGTTGATCATATTTTCCCAATGTTTTCTTTATAATTTTTTTGCAAAAGAAAGGTAGCGCATCTCGTTCAATCAAAAAAAGGTTACAAAATAGGTTCCCTTACCTTGGTTGAAAGGCACAACCTAAAATAGTTAGGATAAGATCAAATCCTTTTAAGGTGCTACCCACTTCTTCAAGGCTCCGAGTGCTAAAAATTCATATAAATTACTTCCCACTGTAAAATGACATACATAATCATTCATCTACTTTTGAGTGTCCTGTCAAATCTATGATGTTGCTCGGTTTGTGAAGAAGAGTAAATCCCAAGTACCAACATAATGTACACTTTCCATGAGTTGTCTCGCTAGGGTTCGGGGTAGTGGCCCCGGGGAAAGTTTTTTTTGCCCTTAAAACATGCCCAATATCTTTGGGAAACGTTCATTTCTAATATGGGTGGGATTTTTGACCCATAGGTTTATGGGATGGTTTTGGCCCATGGTTTTTATACCCACTATTTTGTAAAACTACTTAAGTAGTTGTCTACTTATATGGTTTTATGCATATGGTAGGTATAATGTAACATGGAAGACATGTTTTGAATTTGGGTGTGAATTCTACGAGTTTGTTGAGCATAACTCCAAATAGATCAGGTATTGTATTGATAGAGCAATGGCTTTTAATAAAATATGAGCAAGTGATTCTTGGTGGATATAGCCCAAATTGGGTGAACCGGGTTAAATCTTGTCTCTTTGTGTTGTGTTATTTTATTTTAAACTTTTATTTGAGATCTATAATATTTTCTCGCATATTATTTTCTCTTTGTTGTGATTACGTGAGGGATTATTCCACATATTTTATCCCTTATTTCCTAACAATTGGTATCAGAGCTTGGTTTGGTTTGTTGAAGTGTTGAATCATAGGGAAAGTTTTATCTTGAGTGGGAGCTATGGCAGATGATGGAAGATCAAGGGTTGATAAATTCAACGGGAATAATTTCAGTCTTTGGAAGATGCAGATGGAAGATTACCTTTATCAGAAGGATATTTATATTCTATTTTCTAAGAAGGTTAAAAAACCCTCAAGCATGATGGATGCAGAATGGGATTTGCTAGATAGGAAGGTACTTGGGACAATCGCTGTGTCTTGCATCTTCGGTATTATTTAATGTTTCAAAGGAAAAGACTACAAAAGAATTGATGGATGCATTAGGAAATTTGTATGAAAAACCCTCTACCTCAAATAAGATATTTTTAATGAAAATGTTGTTTAATATGAAGATGTCTAAGAATGGTTCAGTAGAAAATCATTTAAATGATTTTAATATAGTTGTAAATATTCTAGCTTCAGTTACAATAGAATTTGATGAAGAATTTAGGGATTTATTAGTTCTATGCTCTTTACCTGAGAGTTGGAATATCCTGGTAATGGCGGTAAGCAACTCAGTTCAGCTAACTCAAAGTTGAAGTTTGATGATGTTGTAGGGGTGATTGTAAGTGAGGAAATGTGAAGAAAAATCTCTGGAGAATCTTCTACTTCAGGAATGATTTGATAGTGGAAACTAGAGGGAGACATAAGAATAGAGGAAGTCGTGGAAAATAAAAAGATCAAGCAAGGTCAAAGTCCAAAAGCAAGATAGTATGTTGGCATTTTGGAAAGTCTGGGCATGCAAAGAAGGACTATTGGGAGCTTGGGATAAGAAGAAACAATAGGAAGAAAACAAGGAGGAAAATGTGGCAACTGGTAATGTATGTCGGGATGCTTTGATTCTTTCTTTGCACAATATTACTGAATCCTAGGTTTTAGATTCGGGGCTTCTTTCCATGCTACTCCACATAGGCATTATTTTGTTGATTATGTTCAAAGAGATTTTGGGCATGTTTTTCTTGGTGATGATGAGCCTTGCGAAACATAGTTGGAAAAGGTTATGTTCAAAGTTAAGATGTAGAATGGGAATACTTGGCTATTGAAGGATGTCATACATGTGCCTACATTAAGAAATAATTTGATATCAAAGTAGGGTAGTTGGGAAGTGATGGTTGTATTGTGATATTTACAGTGGACTCTTGGAAGGTTACCAAGGGTTCTCTTGTGGTGGCAAGAGTTAAGAAGGTTGAAACCTTGTATTTAACCACTTATAACACTAATGTTTGTAATCTTGTGGCTTCAAAAGTAGATACAACATTGTGGCACTATAGGCTCGGTCATATGAGCCATAAGGGCATGGATATCATAAAGAAGGATTTTCCTAGATATACAGAAACAAGTTTGGAGTTCTGTGAGGACTGCATATATGGGAAACAAAAGCGAGTAATGTTTCTCAAGGTTGGACCTACAAAAAGAGAGTAAGTTAGAGCTGGTGCATTCGATGTGTGGGGCCAACTTAGGTATCATCTCTTAGGGGTTCACGTTATTATGTTATTTTTATTTATGATGTAATAAGGAAAGTTTGGGTTTATTGTATTAGAAATTTTTTTGATGTATTTGACACTTTTTTAAATGGAAAGCCTTGGTAGAAAATGAAACAAGTCTTAAGCTAAAATGTCTCAGGTTAGATAGTGGAGGGGAGTATTGTAACAATGAATTTGATGATTATTGTTCTAAGAATGGAATCTATAGGAAAAAGAAGTTTCCAAGAACTTCACAGTAGAATGGGGTGCCATAAAGGATGAATAGAACAATAATGGAACATGTTAGGAGCATGAGGCTATATGTAGGACTACCTCTTTGTTTTTGGTAAGAAGTGGTGAACACAACTGTGTACTTGATAAATAGAGGACCTTCAATTTCCTTGGATGGAGGCATACCTGAGGAGGCTTGGTATGGTAAGAAAGTTGATTATTCATTTCTTAGAGTCTTTGGATGTGAGTGTGTGTCCATATAGAAAAGGATGATAGGACCAAGCTAGAGGCTAAGTATGAAAAATGTACTTTCGTTGGTTATGTTGGTGATGACTTTGGATATAAATGCTGGAGTATTAAGGAAAAGAAAATCATTTGATATAGGGATGTGGTCTTTAATGAGAAATTCATGTATAAAGCAAGTTGTAGGAAAATAGGGAATAATCCAAGAAAGAATTTTCGGTGGTAGAGGATCTTCTTCCGGATGGGAAAGTGACACATGAATTCATTCAGAACCTCCTCAACAGAACCCCAAACTCTTATATTGAGGAGGTCTTCTAGGGTAAGAAGAGATCATGCACCTTTTCTCCTTCTCTTTATTATTTATTACTCACTAATAGTGGAGAGCTAGAGAGCTTTGATAAAACAATGTAGGTAGATATCAGGAAGAAGTGGGAGAAAGCCATGGATGAGGAGCATCGGGCTCTCATGGAGAAATAGACATGGGATTTGGTAAAACTACCCAAAGGAAAAATAGCATTACAGAACAAGTGGGTGTTTAGAGTCAAAGAGGAAGGAGGAAAGAAAATATATAAGGCCTAGTTGGTGGTCAAGGGGTTTGCACAAAAAAAATGGTATAGATTTTGATGAGATTTTTCTCTGTAGTAAAAATGACTTCTATTAGAACTGTTATTCTAGGAATAGTTGCAGCAAAATACTTGCACTTAGAACAACTTGATGTAAAGACTGCATTTCTCCATGGTGATTTGGAGGAGGAACTATATATGCAACAACCAGAGGGCTATGAGGTCAAAGGTAAAGAGGAGATGGTGTGTAAACTGAAGAAGAGCTTGTATGGCTTGAAACAAGCTCCACGTCAATGGTATAAGAAATTTGATAGCTTCATGATGGAGTAAGGTTATATTAGATGTCATTTTGACCATTGCATGTATACAAAGAAATTTGAGGATGGAAGTTATATTATCATGTGTTTATATGTGGATGACATGTTGGTTGCAGGTAAAAACATGCAGGAAATAAAATTACTCAAGAAGCTGACTAAGTGAATCCTTTATTATGAAGGATATGGGGGTAGCCAAACAAATCCTTGGTATGAGGATATCTCGGGATAGGAAGGAACGGAAGCTAAATTTATCTTAGGAAGAGTACATTAATAAGGTCTTGGAGAGGTTTAATATGTAGGATGCTAAACCGGTTGGGACTCCTTTGGTAGGCCATTTCAAGTTATCAAAGGAGCAGTGTCCCAAGATAGAGCAGGAGAGAAACCAGATGTCCAAGGTACCTTACTCATTAGTGGTTGGTAGTTTGATGTATGCCATGGTGTGTACCAAGCCTGATATTTCCCATGTAGTGGGAGAGGTGAGTAGATTTATGAGTGATCTAGGTAGAGATCACTGATAGGTAGTAAAGTGGATCCTTCGGTATTTGAGAGGGACCATGGGGACAATTTTGTGCTATAGTGGATCAGACACCACTTTGTGTGGTTATGTAGATTTAGATATGGCTGGAGATGTAGACAACAGAAGGAACATGATAGGTTATGTTTACACTTTGTAGGTGGGACAACACCTTGAGCTTGTTGGGCCCTGAAATATTGGCTAAGTGTAAAAAGGCACGTAGGTGCGTAAGGCCTAGTTGAAGAAAGGCATGCAAGGAGAAGGAGCACAAGGAAGGGTTTAAGGAAACCCGTGGCATGCGTGGACAAAGCCAAGGTTCTAGGACTTAGCCATATTGGAAATTTTGGGTAGGATACGAGAAAAGTGTGACTATGTTGCACATGCAGAGTGGATAAGGTGTCATCCTAGCGATAGGTTGGCCCAGGAAGGAATATGCCTGCACTAGAAGCTTCTAGAAGGAAATCATGGCACAGAGTGGTGAGATCAAGCCTAGAGGAACATGTGCTCCTAGAGGATCACATTCAGACACTTGGTGATAGATCCGAGGTTGTAGAAGAATGAGGTTTCAGTTTAAAAGGATATATTTGCAAGTACCTACTGAAGTAAAACATATACACATAGAGAGATAGAGAGAGGTGGAGCTCTGCAGAAATATACTACAAGAACTTTGTTAGCTAGGAAAAAAGGGTAGAAAAGGATATATCAATGGTTTGGGGAGTTATAAATTTTCTTTTGAGGGCCTAGTTGTATGAATCTAGTTATAATGCATGACTATAGTTTGCCTTTCGTGACATTCAGAATGGCGTAATGAATGTAATGAGATTACCCATTGATATGAATATAAGAATTAATGGTTCTAATGCATTCATCCTTATTCATAGTTGTTTTTCATTTATGGTCATGAACTAAGTATGAATGCTTGAATGACTTCCTTTCTATTTTGATGTAAGTTCTATAATCTGTTAAACACTTTATATCTGGAATGACCGCAAGGATCTAGAAGCTGTTCTAAGCTCTATGGTGCTTGTATGTCTTATTCCCTTTCAAATCTATTAAACTCGTATCATAAATGATGTTTCCCACTAAACTCACATAAAGAGAGACTCGATGCTCGTGTGTGCCTTGGGTGAGTGCCTGAGATACCATTGGGTGATAGGCCAATGTGCGTGGCATTTATTTCCTTTGTGATGGTGGTAAAAATGACTACATCTTGGTTCTCATTGTCGGGACCTCTTTTCAAAGTTGTAGTGGGAAATGAAATACATCATGATCTGGGTAATGAGTAAAGACAAAACATTTATCTCTAGAAAATGTTGAATCATAGTTCAAGAGCATGGAGGATGAATTCACTCGGATATTTAGCTTGGACTTGAGTTTGATGAATGAGTTGGGTAGAAGAGAACCTCTACCATTATTTATATGAAACATTTTTCTGTTGCTTCCTAGTAGAATTGTATGAACGGCTCTTAACATATGCATCTAGATCAAGGTATTATTATATATTGCACACGTGGACCCAAGAAGAATACCATAGGCAACAAGATGTAGGTATGACGTGGACTCGTGTTGTGGATCATTGGAGGAAAGGTGTGTTAGCTAGCTACACTCTAGAGGACACTATTTATACATATTATTGTCCAGAAGTTTCTGAGTTTGAATTTATGAGGGATCCCAGAGGATCATTTCTACGTGCTATTCCTTTGATAATGAAGATCTTGATTGTTACTTTGAGTTTTGAGGCATTTCCAATGGCCGGCTAAACCATTCGAAAGCACTTTGGGTGAGGAAGCTAGGATGGAGGAAGATGGTAGATATTATGAGAGAGAAAGAAAGTGAGGAGAGATGACTCAAGTCTAGTGAAGTGTGTTAAAGGGAGATTGCTAGAAAACATGAGGCTGCAAGTGTGATGGATCTATGGAGGTAGATGTTGTGGGAAGGAGTTGAGGTTCACACGAAGGACATGGAACCTGAGCAGTCTGTGCTACCCCATCTTGGAAAACACACAAGAGAGACCCCTTCGGCTTCGTGAGATTTTGTCACGTAGAGAGATAAGAGTCATTGGCACATATCTCGAACCTACCAAGTGACAAAACCCTAGCGCTTGGTTTTCCAAATCAAGGAAGGAGTATTATTGACCCGATTGGTATCGAGTGGAAGTGACAAATCTGTGCCCGGGAGATAGAAGTTTTCGCCACGCTTCTATGATTGACCCAATATGCATATTCCGATGAATCGAGGAGTCTTTGGATAAGGAGAAAGTACACAAGCCTTCAGTCTCGCATCTGGGAGTGGCACAGGGTACAATAGTGGTAGTGGGGCATTATCACAGACCATCGACATGTAGTTTAATGGAACCTTGGGGACACTTGGCATGACCACTACAGGACCTGGTGGTTATGGTGGATCTAGTGGCTTAGGAGGCACAGGACTTGGTGGACCTAGTGGATCCGGTGGCGGAGGAAACACCAAGGGGAACCAAGGCTCTGGCTCAAGATGACAAGGGCCCCAGCCACCCCCTCATGTCTTCATTGATATGTATTTACACTTACCAGATTACAGAGGTATTGAAGATGTTTCAGAACATGTTCACAAGTGTGAGCTGCTATGGTGCGTAAAGGGGATCACGACCTCGGAGTGGAAGGCTAGTCAATTTACATCGACGTTGTAGGGGTGTGAAAATAACTAGTATAGGAAATATGACCCTCATCAAACGGTGGTGGATTATATTGCTTTAAAGAATGCCTTCTTGGTAGAATTCCACATCCCTGAGTTTGAATAGAAGAGTATCAGTGCCCTGAAGGAGATTCAATAGGGAATGGCGAGAGAGTGTGCGGGAGTATGATGCACACTTTAAGACTCTCTTGTGTAAGTTATCATATGAAATTCACCCTTCACAACATACTTAGTGGTCTGCATTTGGAGGGTTGACCACACCTTTTAGAAGGGCCTTATCTCATAAAAATTTCTGCACCCGCACAAGGTGTTAGAAGTCTCTCGCATGCGAGGCTATTGGAAGTGTTACTTGGTGTCATTAGCTCGTTTTGGAGGCTCAAATTACTACTATGGCTAAGCAGTTGGAAAAATTATCTACGAACTCAATCATGAGATTCATAGTGGTTTATGGTGTATAGATTGTGAAGTAGAGGGGCATGTCAAGGATAGCTTCCCTAGAGGACAGAGACGTGTCATGATAGTAGATTGTGATATTTTTCATGGAGACCATGATGCAAGTAGATGCCCCTTTTTACAGTGCATAATTCACAAGAATGTGTCTTTCTACTATAAGATATGTACCTCTACAACCCATCATACTAAGGATTGTAGACTTATTGATCATATCCATAAGGCCATTGATCATGGGGTACACGCCCGAGATGAGCATTGCTAGTAGTTCTAAGGGTGATGATCAATATTATGAGGAGACATATAGATGGAGGTGCATGTGGAAGGGGATTTCATGGTCATGGTAACCACGAGAGGAAGAAGTGAGTTCCCACGTGGAACTTGTTTTAATTGTGGGTCTACAGAGCATTACAAACGAGAGTTCCCAGACCTATTACAGTGCTCATGGTGTGGGAAGAAACACAAGTATGAGGAGTGCCTTGAGTTGTTTGAGCACATGAATCAATAGCAATGGAAAGACAAGGAAGCTGTAATGGTAAGCATTAAGAAGATGAACACACAATGGATGTCATGGGTAACATGTGATGCATTCTTATAACCTATTTTAGTAACACTAAGAGTAGAGGCCATGCATGCAAAGGAAATACCAAGGTAGAGGACTCTCGTTTCTAGAGAAGAAGTGGTGCATGGAAAGTACCCAGATCCTGCTCATCAAAAGGAGGTATATAAAGATACCATGGAAATCATTCATAGTTTATAAGGAGAAATCCAGATTGTCTAAAGGAGTGTTTCGGGGAGGGAGGAGAAAAGGAGGAAGGTCAAGGAGCCAAGAGATGACTTGGATGAGATCAAGAAATTATATAAAATGCTAAGGAAAGAGAATGTTATTCCCTTGCTAGGAGCATGATTGAGGGGAAGGTACCACGCATCAAAGAAGAGCATGAGAGGTAGGTCCTACATTCAAACCTTCCCCCTCATAGCCTTGACTATGACAGGATATCACGTTAAATGTAGTGGTGGATGGATGGTTGTTGAGTAATATCCTCATCAACATAGGCATGAGAGGTTAATGTTCTCACATTAAATGCATGACATCAAATGAGAAGGCACAGTATTACAACCATCTTCAAATGTGTTCTATATGGCAAACAAACAAAGGATATGCCCATTGGTGTCTTAAAATATGCAGCTATCACCATTTAGGAGCTAAGTTTCTTGGGGACTTCAAGTCTTGGCACTCACGAGGCGCACAATTTCCGAACACTACTTGGGTGCCCATGTTGTTACAAGAACAATACAGATCTTGGTTCAACATAGGGTACATTAGCTTTGAAAATGAGGAGGAACGAGTCATCATACCCTTAGGCTGATGGGAAGTCAACACCCTATACTAAACCCTTAGGAGAAGAGGTCCTGGATAGAATATATGTGCCCTCAATAAGGGATCTAGAGATAATCCATCCTACGATGGAGTTATCCAGTTTGAAGATGCTCAGTCAATAAGTGACACCACTAGTCTAGCATGTGATAATTGGGTACATGGGACCTATGAATTGATCGAACATCATTTAAGAGGATCGGTGACAAAGGTGAAAAAGGTGTGCACAGTCAGGTGCCTAGGAGGAAAAGAGCTACCTAAGTACTCAGGAGGAGCCTCCCCTAAGGTATTTTTACAGAAAATGGAAGCTCAGTGGAAGGAGGAAAATGAAAGAAGGGGATGTTAAGTTACGTCCTACTAGGAACTGCTACGCACTGGTGGGAAACACATCGGGATAATCTATTGGAATGGTGTGAAGTGAGAATTGCCTTTTGTGTTTGTTTCTCTAGAAGTAATGCACCCACCGCCATCAAGGACTACCATGGTAAGGATCCCACCTCTTTCCACATCCAAGCCTATGAAAGAACCTAGAGGGAAGGTGCGGAAGATTTGCCACCATCCCTCTGGGTGCACAAATTATATTCTACACTACAGGGTTGCGCACATGCATGGTACATACATTTTGAGACATGCCGCCAAACAGGAATTGGTAACAAATAATGGTTGATCTAGTTCAAACATTCAAGTATCAAAGTACCAAGCCATCGGTTGATAAGCCATGGTAGAAGATAGGCTACTGGACTTGCTTGGTGAACTAGGTTTTGGGGAGCACTTTGAAGAAGAGGAAGCAGAGGAAGATCGGTTTGAGCATGCGTGTGTGAAAAGGAGAAAGGAAAGCTTGTATATGTGATTGATGGGGGAAGTAGAAATCTTAGATGTTAACCATTCTATAGGGACACGTGAGGTAGTGGAAAATGTTGATACTCACGCGCTCCTACCATGAACCTCTAAAAACTAAAAAGGTTAACATCAGCTCAAAAAAAGAACCTAAGGAAGATATCATTGGAGATTACTTTGGTCGAGAAGGAAGTCTCTAAGATCATTGATCTTTTACACAAATTTGAAGATTTTTTTCTTTGTGGGTACCATGAGCTCAAAGGCATCCACCATTACTTAGGGAAAATGAGGATAAAGTGAAGGATGGTGTGCACTCAATTAGGAAGAGACCCTACCGGATGAATCAAAGAGATAGAAAAATGATAGCATCTAAGATCATTGAAGTTGTTGAAGAATCAGAATGGATAAGTCCAATGGTAATCAAAATCAAGAAGGATGGGTGGATTAGGATCTGTGTGGATTATAGGGAGCTGAACATAGTTTTTGTCATCGATCCTTTTCCAACCCCCTTCACTGAAGAAATTTTGGAGAGATTCACTGGGTATGAAATCTATTCCTTTACAGATGGATTTTCGGGGTACCACCAAGTCCAGATTGCAAAGGAATACTAGGAGAAGAAAAATTTCACCACTAAATGGGGAATTTTTGCATACACGGTCATGCCCTTTGGTTTGAAGAATGCACTTGCTATTTTCTCATGCATAGTGGTACAGGTGTTCCACGAGTTCATCCAAAATTTCTTCAGATCTATCTGGATGATTGGGTGGTGTATGGGCTAGTAAAAGACCATTGTGATAATTTGAGGCTGATGTTTTAGAGGTGTCGGTAGTTGAGGATATCCCTCAATATTAAGAAGTGTGTCTTTGCTACCCCTTTGGCGTTATTGGGCCATATAATATGTAAGGAGGGCTTCACTGGTAGATCCCGCCAAGGTTTCGTGATTGTGAGATTGGGGAGCCTACTAGCCAAAGCGTAGTGCGAAATTATTGGAAATGTGGGATACTATCGGAAGTTCATCAAGGGGCATGTCAAGATCACCGTGCCTTTAGCAAAATTTCTCAAACATAAAAGTTCCTTCCATTGGGGAAAGGTGCAACAAAAGGCATTTGACACATTAAAGGATAGGCTTATCACTGCGCCTATATTATGTTCTCCTCTTGGGATGAGCCCTTCCATTTTATGTAGATGCCTCTGGAATGACTATTGGGGCAATGCTTACACAACCTTTGGTGAGGGAATTTTTGATCATCCCTATGCTTTGCAAGTAGAAAGTTGACACTAGTAGATCAGAATTATACTACGACCGAGTGTGAAGCATTGTTAATTATCTACGCACTTTCACAAGTTCAGATAATATCTGTTGGAAAGTCCCTTTGTGTTTTACACATACCATATGGCATTAAAATACTTGGTGAACAAGCCCATTCTGCAAGGGCTCATATGTCGGTGGGTCTTTGTTATTTCAAGAGTTTGAGTTCATGGTAGTTGTGAAGCCTAGAAAGAGTAATTGTGGACATGATCATTTGTCAAGGATTGATTTAGGGGAGGATGCGTAGAGCATTGAAGAGACAATGCCGACACAACTATTTAGGTTCTGGTGCGTGCCCTCGATTTGGAGGAGATTGTAGTATTTATAAAGGAAGGTGTGGCTTTGGAAGGGATTAAGACATTAGAGAAGAAGAAACTAGCCATACACGTCGTAGTGCCCTACATGTTGATCAATGGGGACTTATACAAATTAGGGCATGATGAAGTTTTACATGTGTGTGTGCTAGAGCATGAGTGCCTCGCCATCATAAAGGAAGCACGGAGGAAGTGCAGTGGAAATTATGCAGGTGATGCCACCACATATAAAATAGTAATGACAGGCTTGTGGTGGGAAACTCTATATAAGGATTGAAAAGTGTGTGACCACTTTGTTAGTGCATTGGAAATACGGGAAGAAGAGATGAAATGCCTTTACGCCCTATCGCTAGTGATGAAACTTTTGAGAAATGGGCAATAGAATTCGTAGTCCCTATGCACCAGAAGGCATAAGACTGGATCACACTACATAATCACTTACACAGACTATTTAACAAGGTGGGCGAGGAAGCCCCAAGTAAATACTGCACAACAACTACAACAACAATATTTTTGTGGGAAAACATTATCACAAGGTATGGATACCCTTTAAGTCTAACCAACAATAGCGGTACACATTTCTTGAATGAGACCGTGAGGATCCTGTTAGCAGAGTTCATGGTGGCTCATCACAATACTACACCTTATCACCCATAATAAAATGGAACGTGGAAGCATTTAACAAAATTTTGAGTCATACCCTGACAAAAATTTGTGATGTCAGAAGACAAGATTGGGATGACAAGGTATCAATCGTATTATGGGCTTATAAGACAACTTATAAAAGTCTCAACAAAGCCACACCATTTCAATTGGTGTTTTGCATGGAAGCTATTATGCCAGTTGAGTTCAAGATACCTTCTCTATGAATAGCGTGCACATGAGGGTGGTGATGAGAAAGTGCTGGAAGAGAGAATTGATGAATTGATGAAGTTGGATGAAAGATGATCACTTGTCAAGTGGATCCAAACAACGAGAAGAAGTGAAGAAAAATAATGGCATGATCGCCACATTAGGAACAAAAATTTGACGTTGGGCAAATGGTCTTACTTGTATGATTCTAAGTTTTTGTGGCATCTGGGAAGTTAAAAGTCCATTGGTTGGGTCCCTACATAATCTCATACATCCTTGATTCTCGCATGTGCAAATTACAAGCGCATGATGGAGCGAAATTTCTGGACATTTCAATGGGAGTAGTGAAGCCCTACTATAAATAAGGCTTCTTGATGTTTGTAAATGAGGTAGTTTTTCCAGATAATTTAGAATTTCCTTTATTCATTTCCTTTCTTGTATTTCCATTTCACGTTGTTTTTTTTTTATACCTTGGGTGCTGGTAGCCTTGTTACTTTTTGAGGGTTTTGAATTTATAGAGGGCCACACATCGTTTAAGTGTGGGGTAGAGTGATGTGAAGGAAAGCATGGGTAAAGTGCCAAGGAGGATTCTATTTGAAAGCTTAGTTGAATGGCCCCGTTGAAAGAGGTTTATGAAAGAAAATGTGGAAAAGGATGGTTGGTGTCAAGATAAGGATACTTTCATATCCCACGTATAAAGAAGGAAGAAGTGCATATAAACAACATGAGGTAGGTGAGAGAAAAAATCATGACAAAAGAAGTGCCTTCGGCATAAGTGACGTGTGTGCAAGAGTATCCTATCAAGATGGATTGGTTGTGTGCCGAAGGTTGGAGATTATCCATGCAAGGTTGGGCACGTAAGTTAGGGTGTAGAAGTCAAGATTTGTTTGAAAAAGCTACTTTAAATGTTAAAAGTATGGTGGTAGGTGAAGTATCATTTAATGCTTAAAAATAGGAAAACTATAAATAAAGGTTCAGGCATTTCATTATTCAATTTGCATATCGAAAAAGAAGCGCTTGTGCATATTTGCAAACAAGGGCTTCTAGAACTGATCCATGTGAAGAAAAATTTGAAAAGTGTGAGCATGAGTCACTAGTTTTGATTTTCAAACCAGAGAAGGGATTTCACAACCATAAGAAAAATTGTGAGAAGGTGTCGTCTTGTGAAGGAACTATCTTAGTTAGGGTTTGAAAACTAGGGCATGAGTTTAAGGGGTTTTCTTCACAAGTTTGAGATCTAAGGTTGGAGGGATGGAAGAATAGAGTAACAAGAAGTGATTGAAGTGATAAGAGAACCTAGAAAATGACACCCAAGAAACTAGTTAGCACACCTAAGAAGGGAAAGGGAAAGGGTAAGCAACAAGAAAATTTTACACATATAAATGAAGAGTGGTACGTAGAAATGCAATTCCCAGATGGAGTGTTGTTGGGGAAGGAGTGGGATTCCCACTTAAGAAACATGTTTGTAAATGATTAAAACCATCACTCAAGCACAATCGAGAAGGAAATGGCAATGGAGTTAGTGCGCCCAACAAATAAAAGGACACCAGAGGGTTTTCCTATCTATGATGATGATGTAAAGGTCAAGTTGGAGAAGTCAGGGTTATTACAACTCTTTGAGTTTCCCTACTTTGGGAACCTTGAGCACCTATATCAATGGTTGTTGTCGTGCGTGCACAAAGATTACTTCCACGTCACGGGGTAAGATGTGCATTACCCCTTAGGTTATTTCACATTTCACATTCCTCATCTATGAAGGAGATAGTTTGGAGGATGACCTAAACAAGAAAGAGGCAATTAGGAAAATATCGCTGCCTAAGCATACAAAAGGGGTCGAGGTACTTTGATATCATAGACATCAAGGACGTGGTGATGAAGATGGCTATGCACATTGTAACAAAGATAAATGGAAAAGAGAGATGAACCGAGTAAACAAGGCATGGTTGCATGTTTGTAGGAAAATTTGAGAGGGCACCATCTACAAATTGTCTCGCATATATTACAGATGAGATTGTCAAAGAATGCGAAGGAAGGTGATAAAATCCTTTATGGTAATGTCCTACTAACCATTGTATTTTCAGAGATTAAAGTTCAGATGAATCAGACAAATTCGTGTTGGAGTACCCTATGAAGACCCCTCACCTGCGAAGAGATTTGAAAAGTAAACTTGTTACAGTATGATGGCTATGCACAAGGGGCACTTGGATAAGTGGTATACATGCCTAAGGAATGCATTCAAGGAAGAATGGAGGATCCTTGTAAAACTGTTAGTGACCATTAAGGGGGAGGCCAAGTTTGCTATGTACCAACATTTCTACCTAGACAGATTTAAACTAACAGATGAGACGTGGATCCCATGGTGCAAACTCCCTTTTTCCTTCATAGCTCAACACTTCCATGCGCGGAGTGAACAGTTCGAGAGAATCCAAGAAGTTGATTTTAGACCTTGGTAATGGACCTGGGACCACAGGGAAATGTGTAAAGGGTTTCTCTACCCCAACAAGTGTGCGTAAGTTGAGAGGTACATGTCGCATGAGGTCTAAATGGTGAGACCCATGAGTTTTCCCATTGCAGGAGGATCCATGGTGTGAGTATACCTCTGCATAAGACCCAAATCTGAGAAGGAGCATAATTGGAGAATGAGATATCCATACATGAGGACCCAACTAGCAGGAAAATAAATGCACCTAGATGGGAGGAAAAAGAAAGAGAGAATCTCATTGTAGTGGATACACAGGTAATACATTCCCCACGGGACAATCACCATAACTAGTATGTATTCGTGCAAGAAGAAGTCCATAATCAAAGAGAAGACTCCGAGAGCCGAGACAAGCCATTAGAAAAGGAGTCATTGGAAGAAGAGGAGACAAAGTCACCTACACCGGCATCCCAGTTAGGAAGAAGTAGAGGGTAGAAGAAGAGACCGCCTCAGAAGAAACTGAGAGTTTGGAGAGGTACATAGGTGAAAAATATGACGATGATGGAGAAGATGATAGTGAAGAAGATGATCTTGGAAGAGATCAAAAGCCACCCATCTTCAATGTGCATGATTTAGAAGAAGAAGGTGGAGAATAAGAATAAGGGTTCCTTTTCATGTGGCACAAGGGTAGTTAGGAGAGGGAAGGCACCTAGGACATAGGTAGAAGTGAGGAGATTGACACGTAGAATAATAGGACTTTAAGCCTTACGTAGGGACATATAACCAAGGCGGAAGAAGGAGAAGAAACAAAGATCATTGAGACCTTGGTAGAAGAGGGGTTGGAACGCACACTGTTTGCTATTGAATGGGATAAGGAAGAGAGCATGGAAAAGGACCACGAAGCCTTTGTATACCCCACTTTAACTTTAGTTATTCCTAAGGGCACGTGCATGGGAGGAAAGCATGTGGAGGAAGAGAGGTCAAGGATGGGTTATATTAATGACCCCAACAAAGTGTTGCGCTCACTCTTCTAAAGCACAATTCCGTAGAGAACCTCTTAGCGATGTCATCTTTTGATAAGGAGGTTGCATACCCGTAGAAAAGGAAGATGCTCTCATGGGCATTGAGTCCCATCTTGATGAGCCAAGAATTTGAAGTAAACCATGGGGAAATCATAACATTGCAGAATCAAAAGGGATAACCCATTGGTGAATGATCATCATCTCTCGAGATGATCAACTCGTGTAATATGCTCAATAAGGTCTCCATTGAGGTCAAAGATAGACTCGAATGATAGAATCAAAGATCTAGAGGATGAACTGAAGAAGAAAGAGGAAGAGCTAGCTATGAGGACAAAGGAGCTAAGTTAAGAAAAAATGATCAATTCCTAGTGGAAGCATGAGTTAAGGGATGAGAAGTCTAGGGTATGCGAAGTATCCAAAAAGGTGGAGTCCATTATAGATGCCATAGTGTTGAAGCATCCAAACCTAGCACCTTCCATGCGGAAGTATGCATCTGCCATGGAATGCCTGGAGGACTTAACAAAACCCTCACCATGGAGAGGCAATCAATAGCTTTAGAGTCTATAGAAGAAGTGGCCGCATGCTTAGAAAAGGAGGACAAATTAAAAGTTGTGGTGCTCATAGCAGAATACAACAAGGTCCTTGTTGATGTAAAGATTTCCTCCTAGAATCCGAGGCTGCGTAAAACAAGCTGTGCGACAGAGACAAAGTGGCGAGCATGCTGGTCGCAAATGATGAAGTGGAACTTAAAGATTTTCAGGAGAAGAACAAGGGGACAAAGCGGAGTGAGAAAATATCCTAGCCGAGCTTGAACAAATTTTTGAGGCCATTGAAACCTTAAGGGGTTCAATCAAAAACTAGTTGAAGGAACTATACCCACAGATTACACAAAGGATAGATGCACTGGAGGATATAGGCAAGGAGTTAGAAAATATTTTGACACCATGAGTGCACAAGGGGATGGGCTAGGTTTTGACCGGTGAGCACCTTAGTGGGTGATCTTTTCTAGAGAGTGCAAAATGAATTTGATGCCTAGAACAAGTTGGAGGCCAACTTACAAAAAGATTTTCCTAGCTTATTGCAGTGATGCCATCACTGTCCCATTCTTTCTTCTTTCCCAATTCTTCATCCCCTTATTCTTTTTCCAAGGTGTAAGCCTACTATGTTTCCTTATCCATTTAAGAATTGTTCCCATGGATGGAGAACATGTGTAGTGTGGGGTGATGTTGGGCCCCTGAAATATTGGCTAGTGCAAAAAGGTGCATAGGCATGTAAGGAGAAGGTGTGCAGGGAAGGGTTTGAGGAAGGGTTTAAGGAAACTCGTGGTGCACACGAGGATAAAGCTAAGGTTACATGACTTAGCCATATTGGGAATTTTGGGCTAGATACAAGAAAAGTGTGACTCGACTACACATGCGAGTGGAAAGGTGTCATCCCTGGCAACAAAGTTGGCCAGGAAGGAATATGCCCTACGTTAGAAGCTTCTAGAAGGACATCATGACATGAAGTGGGGAGCTCTGGCCTCAGAGGAGCATGCGATCACGGAGGACCACATGAGACACTTAGCGACATATTTGAGGCCACATAAGAATGAGTTGGTAGTTCAAAAAGGCTATATATACAAGTGCCTACAGAAGTAAAACATATACACACACACACATAGAGAGAGAGAGAGAGAGAGAGAGAGAGTGGAGCTCTTTAGAAATATACTGCAAGGACTCTTTTAGCTAGGAAAATAAGGGTAGAGAAAAGGATATATCAATGGTTTGGGGAGTTATAAATTTTCTTTTAAGGGCCTAGTTGTATGAATCCAGTTATAATGCATGACTACGGTCTACCTTTTTGTGACATTCTGTAATGGCCTAATGAATGTAATGAGGTTACCAGTTGATATGAATATAAGCATTAATGGTTTTATGCATAAATCCTTCTTCATAGTTGTTTTTCATTTATGTTCATGAACTAAGTATGAATGCTTGAATGAATTCCTTTCTGTTTTGATATAAGTTATATAATCTATTAAGAACTTTATGTCCGGAATGAATGCAAGGATCTAGAATGCATTACGAGCTCTATGGTGCTTGTATGTATTATTCCCTTTCAAATCTCTTAAACTCATATCATAGATGATGTTTCCCACTAAAATCACTTACAAGAGAGAATCAACACCTGCGCATGCACAGAGTGAGTGCCCAATGGCCACTAGGTGATAGGTTGGCATGCATGGGATTTCTTTCCTTTGTGATGGGGGTAAAAATGAATACAGAGATGGATTTCACGACTACAAAATCTGGTGGCTTTGTCAACCACAGAGGCTGAGTATGTTGCTGCCATAGAGGAAAGAAAAGAAATGATTTGGTTACAGCAATTTCTTAAGGAGTTGGGGCATAAACAGGAGGAAGGAAATTTACATAGTGATAGTCAAAGTGCTATACACCTAGCTAAGAAATATTCTTTCCACTCTAGGATGAAGCATATATAGTTAAGGTACCATTTCATCGGGATAGATTTGCGGGATGAGCATTAAGTTGAAGCTAGAGAAGATTCATAGCAGTTAGAATCTTATGCAGACATGATGACCAAGGTGGTCACAAGAGAAAAATTGAAGCTATTTTCAGCTTTAGTTGGTCTTCACGAAACTAGTGAAGTATTGAGAAACTTTCTCAAAGGAAAACTAGCCTCCAAGTGGGAGATTGTTAGGTTGTGGAACCTATTTTTCATGTGAGAAAGTGTTGAAGACTATACACTAAGATTACTATACACTTTCCACATGTTGTCTCATCGGGACCCCGAGAAAATTTTTTTTTGGCCTTAAAACATGCCCGATATACCGGGAAATTTTCTTTTCTAATATGGGTGGGATTTTTGACCCATAGGTTTATGGGATGGTTTTCACCCATGGTTTTGATACCACGATTTTGTAAAACTTATTAAGTAGTTTTCTACTTATATGGTTTTATGCATATGGTAGGTATAATGTAACATGACATATATTTTTTTTGAATTCAGGTGTAAATTCAGTAGAGTTTGTTGAGAATAGCTCCAAACAGATCAGGGTATTGTATTAAAGAGAGGTGGTGGATTGTAATAAAATCCAAGCAAGTGATTCTTGGTGGATGTAGCCCAAATTGGGTGAACCATGTTAAATACTATCTCTTTGTGTTGTGTTATTTTATTATGTACTTTTATTTGAGATTTGTAGTATTTTCGGATATTAGTTTCTCACTTTGTTGTGATTCGTGAGGGATTATTCCACATATTTTATCCCTTATTTCTAATAGTTGATATATAAGAGGACTTCTACGTAATTTTTTTCAAATTCGATATGTGATTCTTGTCTAAAGATGGTGTACTCTTATGAATTAAGAATCATGTTTGTTGTAGATAGTAGGTTATCTAATGGAATAGATACAATTCTACCATGTTTATGCTGAACTAAGAGATGAAGTAATTCATTTCTTCTTATGTTGGATAATACACTGCATGTGGAAATAAGAAACTAATTCAGTTTAAACTAGTTCTTAGTTTTGTTGCACTTAAACTTGTGCTTGAGTCTTCATAACCTATGTTGTAGGATATCTATACCTTGGGTCAATTTCACTGATCTAAGGCATGCTTCCTATTTCATGACATTGTGGTCATCTTGACTGAGATGGATAGATCGTGGGATCTCCAAACTCTGTCCATCTTGGAGTCTCGAGTGATATCTGTTGCTCCCTTCTCCGTATGTGATCCTTGGATGATACTCTATTAATTCTTTGGTAAGTTTCATGTTGTAGTTCCTAGCTATTACTAAAGGGACCTAATTAATCTATGTTCCTAAGTGGTAATCTATCCTAAGTTACTAAGTTCTTTGATTAATAAGGGTTGTTAATAAAAAGGAAAATAACCTAAGACTAAACCTTAGACTTTAACCTAAGGACCTAAGTTAGTCCCTAAACTAATGTTATGAATCTAACCTAGTCGTGGGATAACCTAAGGGGTGAAATGGATGACATGCAAGGGAAATTCGGTGGCACCATCCTCAAGGTATTTATGAGGCATTGAAAAATTTATTCTTTCCAAAATTGGTGAATGCATGAAAGGAAGATAAGAGGTCTAGTTGACACCTCTACCAAAGTAATAGTTGCATGGAAGTTTAAATTTAGTTATAGCCAAACACAAGTTGGTAGTGGTGGGAGAAGTGGAAGGACTTTCAGTCATGTTTGAAATTTAATGTTTTTGGAAATGGAAAAGAAACTGCCTAGGAAGAAGGGAAGTGGGAATAAAGAATGGTTTCCTTTTTGTTTTGCTCATTTGGTTTTTGTGAGCTTTAGCTCTGCATTCGGTTTTATCTTTGAACCCTCAGTTTGAATCCTTGCATGTTTTTTTGTCTTTCATGGCGGTGATAGTGATGAAAATATCACTATGAAGCTATAAGAGGAAGGATAAAAAGGTTATGAGGAGTTTTTTTGGCATTTTCGTGGAAAGGATTAGCTATCGAATCTTTGCTTGAATATTTTCAGCGAGAAAGTGAAGGCAGGAGCTCTATCAGGCATGATAGGCCCTATCCATTAAATATTCTACTTTTATTTAAATGCTTCATAAAAACAACTCTTCTCTATTTGAAACCTTCTAATTTTATGTTTGTTATTCTTTCTTCAATGGTGTTGTCATTTTTTCTCCTTTGGACGCATAATGATTTTGTGAGATGGGTGGAAAAAGAAATCTAGAAGTGTTATTTTAATACTCATGTGTTATCTTGATTGTATTCAAATATTCTTAATGCTAGAGTGGATCTGTGTTTGTTCTTTGAATGATGGAAAACTTATGCTGAGAAGTTGTATATGCTTAAACTGTAGCATGGTTTTGTTGAAATCCTTAGATTTGAACTTGTATGTCCTCATTATTTTTTCGTTGAAATTTACCTTGAAGGATTCTTCATGTTGGCATTACGCCATCATTTTGGGAGTATAATGTGTTTGTTGTTTTGTCTGGTTGCTCGATGATGGCAGTAGGAACCATTATTATGATTCATTTAGTTTTGAGACTATATTTTATTATGGGTATACCATCATTTTGATATGGGGTTACTTATGATTTGGTCCTTCCCCAAATGGGAACTGGTTGTTAACTCTGTGTTCTTCCTTGAATATTCTACTATTACTATTCAAGTTGGGTATAAGAAAACTTACCTTGAGGTTGAATGACTTCATTATGAGCTTTGGTTCTATTGTGTATGTTTCATAAACCCACTATGGAATTTTGGGTTTTGAATAGATATTTTGATCTGGGAAAGTTTTCATGAATGGTTAATAGTTGTTGAACTCTTGTTAATAGTAGGGTACTCAATTTTCTATCTACCTTCTTGCTTTGTCGATTGTTAGATCTTTGGGGACTAGTTTTAAACTTGGTCTGGGTTGTTATTCTTTCTTTTGGTCACTGAAGTTACTTGGAACTGTAGTGAGTATTTTGTTAATTGGTTTAATCCATGTATGGAGATAATACCTTTGTAGGAGGTAGAACAAATAGGTTAAAATAAATTTTTATAGTCTTGTTTTTGTTCCCTTTTGACTGATTCGTTAATGTTTACCCAATTCTGGGCTACATTGGTGTTTCAAGTTTGAGCTTATTGATATTTTTGGACATTCAAATTTGTTCCTATATTTGAAGTGCATTTCTCTTATGGGATTTTGTTCTCTTTTGTTTTTCCCATATTTACATGGAGTGGCTGATTATCCCGTGGAATGGGAAATAGTTGTGGTTTCCTCCTTAATGTGTGTTAACATCTTATGGGTTTTGTATCAAGGGAGGTATTGTCAATTTATTGTGGATCTTTTTGAGTTATTACCAACCTTGAAGTTGGGGAAAATTGGATCTACATGGTGTATATCTTCATTCCTTTTTCGTATTTGTTATATCGTCTTGAACCTTTAGTTATTATGATTTCTATAAGACTACTGTGGTACTCGAAGAGTCTCTTGAGAACATCCCTTGCTTGATTGGAGTTTGTTTTAATTATGAATTGTTGTTACATTCTCTTTTTAATATTTCCATTTGGATGAAATTTAACTTATGATAAAACTGGGAATGATATTGTACTAGTATAAATATGAACTTTTAGTTCCTTGTTCTTTACTTGAAAAAGGAATGAGGATTGAGTTGGGAAGTACCCAAAGATAGTTCATGTTTCCTTATTTGAGAATTAAGGAACCTTTAATTGATGATGTCTTAAGGATTTCATGATGATATTAGGACTGGTATGTTTGAGTTTGGAGTTGTATAGGAATGTGAGAATATGTGAATGTGAATTGTAAATTAATTTGATTGTTTCTATTGATTAAGTTATTGTTATTTGTGGTATTGGGACTTATTTGTGATCAATGTAATTCTTAGGAAATAGAATGAGTCGAGATAATATGATATTTAGTTGGAATGTGATTATTATTTGTTGTCAAACAATAAAATCAATTTGAAAGATAGTTTTATATATCTTGTATTACTTCTTGAAAAGTTAGAATTGGTTGATTGGGGAACTTAATTTGGATACATGAATGAGAAGGTAAAGTTAGGATGAAATATGAATTTCCTTTCTTTAATTCTATTGTTTATTTCTAGCATGTTGAAAATATTTTTATGATGAAAAGATAGGGTTGATATGTTGATTAATTAAACCTTATTTACACATTAGAAAATTTAATCTTCTCTCTCCTTCTTGGTTGAAATATTGTAAAGTCTTTCTGTTTATCTTGTTTGTGTTTTGGAAACTGTTTCATAAAAAACATGGTTATTTTTTATGAAACTTGCTTAGATAACTTTCACAACGCGTTTTTAATGATATAGTGTTTATCATGCTCAATTCAAATGAACTAAATCGTGCTAACAATGTTGGGCCTCAAAATATTGGCTAAGCACCAAAGGGCACATACATGCACGGACCGGTAAAGAAGAAGGGCACGTGGAGGAAAAGTGTGTAGACAAGGGTTTTAGAAGGGTTTAGTAGAAACCATGGTGCACATACAAGGTAGAACAAAGGATCTCAGGACTTATCCATATTCAGCTCTCCAAGAAGCACTTGAGGAAAAATGTGACCCGACTAGGCATTCTAAGTCGATAAGGTGTCATCTGACGAATTGGTGGTCAAGGAAAGAATATTCCATGCATAGAACATTCTCAAAAGACATCATTGTAGAAAGTGGAGAGATCAGATCAGAAGAAGCATGCTCCATTAGAGGACGACATGGAAATTTGAAAAACAATCTTCTCCTAGAAGAAGGCAAGGTGGTGGGTGGTAAACCTATTTATAGAGATGCTCTAGAGTGAGGAAGACACATATACACACCTGAATGGAGAGAGGTTGATAAGGGGAAGCTTCAAGATCATCTCAGAGAAGATGAAAGGTGAAGCCCTGTAGAAAATAGTAGGAGGTTTTAAGGGTTGGGGTTACCATTAGAAGGTTGTAGGAATGATATCATATCTAGAGGGATGGGTCTGTGAAAATTTATGTAATATGGGAAGCATAGCTAGGGTCTCTGATTCATGAGTCATGTTTGTCTTGATACATTTGGTTTGTTATGACCCCTTGGATGTAATGTGGTTACTGGAACTATGATCAATATAAATATATGTTTTGAATATATTGTTCATGGGTGCAAACCCTAGTATCTTTTCTTTATGTCATGACTCAAATATGCTCTTTGTATGATGTTTCTCTTATCTAAATGGGTATATTGATATAATAACTCATCCTATGCCTTCAGAATGTATGCATGATCATTTACTTTTCTACATTTAATCTGTTATCAATGGCATATTCTCAAAATTCTCACATAAAGGAGGGGCTCTATGTGCAGTGCGTGCCTTGGGTGTTGGGTGATAGGACGATGCACATGGGATAAGAGTGTTGTTATAAGGCCACATAAAAATGACTACATATTGGTTCCATTGTCGGGACCTCTTTTTGAATCTATTGTGAGAATGATGTGTGATGCTAGAGTGCTTGACCTTGGATAGTGTTGAGGCATGGTTTAAAAGAACAAAGGATGAGTTTACTCAAATATTTAGTATTGGGCCTACATTTGATGCACACAAATAGGTAGGATAACACATATATCATGAGTTATATGAGGCCCTCGTTTATTTTTTTCCAGTATAATTGTATGAATGGATCTCAATATATGCATCTAGGTCAAGTTGGTACTATAGATCACATGTGTGGACCCAAGATGATTACCAGAGGCTATAGGATGCAGATTGACTAGGACACTTGTTGCTGATCACTTTGGTGGAGAAGAGTGTTGACCAGTCATACCCTAGAATACACCATTTATATGTATTCTTGTCTAGAGGGTGTTGAGTTTGAGTTCATAAGGGAACCTAGAGAATCATTTTTTATGAGATATCCCATTTTACATGAAGATATTGATCTTTACGCTAAGTTTGGAGGCATTCCCTATGGCCGGCTAAAATTCTCTGAGTGTTGGGTGAGGAAGCTAGGGTGGAGGAAGATGATAGACCTTGTGGTAGAAAATGAAAGTGAAGAGAGATGACTCAAGTAAAGTGAAGCATGTGAAAGGGATTTAGATAATGTGAGGTTACATGAGTGATGGATCTATGGAGGTAGATGTTGTGAGAAGGAATTGAGGTTCACGGAGAGGATGTGGAGCCTGAGTAGTCTGTGCTACCCCATATTGGTAAGTGCGGGAGAGAAATCCCTTCAAATTTTGATGAGAGTTCGTCACATGGAGAAAGGAGAGCCATGACGTGCATCTAAACCCACTTGGTGACCAAACCTTGGCACTTAGTTTTCCAAATCAAGAAACAAGTTTTCCTAAACTAGTTGGTATCAGTGGAAGTGACCAATCTACACCTAGGAGGTATAACTTCCTGTTTGGGAAATTTATGACCGCACAAACAATTGTTTTATTTATAGGGAATTTGGGTAAAGTACAAGTATAAAAGTTTTGGTATCACATTTGGGAGTGGTGTAGGGTACGTATCTAGTAGTGGAGCAATATCATAAACCATTGGCATGCGGTTTAGTGGGACATTGAGAACGCTAGGTGTAAACAATTAGACTACTATGAGGAGGATCATGAGGAGGATCTAGAGGACTTGGTTGATCGGAGGATCAAGAGGATGGGACCTGGTGGATCCAATGGATCTGGTGGTGGAGAAACAACATAAGGAATCAAGGTTACGGATAAGGAGGACAAGGACCTCGGTTACATCTGCAAGTATTTTTTAAAATGTCCTTACATCTACCAGATTACAAGGGTGTTGAGGATGCTGCAGAGCATGTGCACAAGTGTGAGCTACTATGGTGCATGAAGGGGATCACTACCCCGAGTGAAAGGAAAGTTAGTTTGCAATGACGTTGCAGGTGTCACCCACATAGTTAGTACTATAAGTATGACCCCCATTAGATGGTGGTATATTACACCACACTGTGGAATGCCTTCTTAGCTAAGTTCCATATCCCTAAGTTTGAGTAGAAGAGAATTAGTGCTTTGAAAGAGATCCAATAGGGAATGATAGAGAGTGTGTAGGAATATGACATGCATTTTAAGACTCTCTTATCAAAACTATCTTATGATTTTCATCCTTCTCAAGCATGCTTAATGTTTTTTGGAGGGTTGATAACACCGTTTACGATATCTCTTTTACATAAGACATTCATGGGCCCAGCAAGGCCTTAGAGGCTTCTCTGTGCACTAAGGTTGTTGGAAGCATAGATATCGGTGTTAGCCCCTTCCTTGAGGCTCAAATTTCTATAATGGCGAAGCATCTAAAGAAGCTATCTGTGAACTTGGTACATGAGACTCGTAATGGTCTATGGTGCATGGATTGTAAGATAGAGGGTCACACAAAGGAAAGTTGTCCTCAAAGTTCGGTACATGCCATGACTGTGGATTGTGAGATTTTTGATGGGGATCATGATGCAAGTTGATGCCCACAACTATAATGAGTGATCCATAAGAATGTGTCTTACTATTGCAAGATCTATACCTCTATGACCCATGGCACCAAGGATTATAGATTTATTGACCAGATACATGAAGCCATTGATCTTGGTGTGCACTAGATGAGACTTAAAAACATTTCTAAGGATGATGATCACCTCTATGAAGGATGTGTGGGTGGATGAGCACATGGGAGGGGCTTCTGAGGAGGATTTTGTGGCCATGGTAACCTCAAAGGAGGAGGAAGTGAGTTCTTATGTGGGACGTGTTATAACTATGGTTCTACAAAGTATTATAAGTATGAGTATCATGATCTATTGTAATGTTCATGGTGTGGAAAGAAACATAAGTATAAGGAGTTCCCTAATATGTTTGATCACATGAGCCAGAAACATCGGAAATAAAAAGGCATTAGGATGGTAAGCATAAAGAAGGTTGACTCATAGTGGATTCCAAGAGTGGTGTGTGAGTTAAGACTAGAACCTATATTGGTGACGATGCAAGTTGAGGCAGCACATGCTAGGGAGATGCCAAGACAAAGAACACTGGTTACAAGGGAATAATTGGTACATGGAAAGTATCTAGACCCTTCTCATCAGAAAGAGGTGTATCAAGAAACCATGGATGTGATTCAGAGTCTACAAGGAGAGATTTAGTATCCGAAGCGAGAAATAAAGGAAGTTAGAGAAAAGAAAGAATGTTGAGGCTCGTAGAAGGATCTGGATGAGGTTAGTGAAGTATGTAATATTCTAAGGTAAGACAATATCATTCCTTGCTAGGATAATGGTTACAAGAGAAGGTACCACATGCTAGAGGAGAGCATGAGAGACGGGTTCCCGCATGATAACCTTCCTCCCATAGCCTTGACTATGAAAAAGAGATAACTTTGAATTCTATTGTAGATGGATGGATTCTAAGAAATATTTTGATCGATACGGGTGTAGAAGTCAATGTTCTCACCTTGGATGCATGGCATCAAATGGGAATGCCCACATTACAACCATCTTTGAATGTGTTATATATGGAAAAAAATACAAAGGAAACTACCATTGGTGTTTTGAAGGATGCGGTTATCACTATTCAAGAGGAAAATTTCATTGGAGACTTCAAATTCTTGGTGCTTAGAAAGGAGGATAACTTTCCATCATTGCTTTGCACACCTAGTGTTACAAATTAAATGCTAAGATATGGTTTAACAAGGGGTATCTCTATTTTGAGAACAAGGAAGAATGATTTATCCTCCCTTTAATATATGGGAACTCAACACCCTATATTGAGCCCTTGGGAGAGGAAGTCCTTGATAGAATCTATGTGTGCTTTATCAAGAACCTTGAAGTAATTCATTCTATGGAAGGGGTTATTCAGTTTAAAGAAACCCAGTCTATGAGTGATATAACAAACATAGCATGTGATAATTGGGCACACGAGACTTATGAGTTAATTAGGAAAAAATTAAGAGTCTCTATGACAAGGGTGATAAAGGCGTGCTCAGTCAAGCACTGGGAGGGAAGAAGCTGCCAAGTTACTCTAGAGGAGCCAACCCTGATGATTTCTTGTGGGAGATGGAGGCTCAATGGAGAAATGAGGACAAAAGGAGAGGAATGCTTAGTTATAACCTTCTTAGGAGTGTAGTGCATTGGTGGGAAATGCATCGTGATATGTTTCTAGAGTGTTGTGAGGTGAGATTCACGTTCTATATTAGGTTCTCTAGAAGAAATGCACCCACTATCATACAAGAATACCATGGCAAATGACCTACCCCATTTCATGTCCAAGCATGTGAGAAGGCCTAGATGGAAGAAAAAATCTCAACCACCTTCTTTATGGGTGCATAAGCTGTATTCCACCTTGTAAGGATGTGCGCGCACATGGTATATACACTCCGAGATGAGCCACCAAAAAGAAATTGGTATAAGCTAACAACTGACCTTATTCAAGCTTTCGAATATCGAATCACTAAACTATTAGTGGATAGAGAATTGTAGGTTTCAAGCACCTAACGATGTGAGATAGTTCCATGGAAGAAGATAGGATATCGAGTTATTGGGTGAACTTGGTCTCAAAGCGTGCCTTGATGAGGAAGAATCAAAAGAAGTGCAACTTGAGCGTGCATGCGGGAAAAAGAAAAAGGAAAGATGGTCTATAGAGAGTTTGGATGTTAACCATACTAAAGGTACATGCAAAGTCAAGGATAGTGCTGATGAGAAAGCACGTGCTTACCATGAGCCCTTGAAAAGAAATTTTTAACATTGGTTCATAGGCATAACTTAAGGAAGATATCATTGGGGATTATTAGTTGGAGAAAGAGATTTCTAAGATCATTGACCTTTTGCATGAATTTCAGGACTTGTTCCCATGTGGGTACCATGAACTTAAAGGCATTCACCACTCCTTAGGGTAAATGAGGATCGATTCAAAGGAAGGTACGTGCCCGATCTCGGAAGAGGCCATATTGGATGAATCCAAATTTGTGCGTATGGGTAAAAGAAGAGATAAACAAGATGATCACTTTAGGCATCATTGAAGTTATGGAGGAATCAAAATGGGTAAGTCCAATGGTCATAACAATTAAGAAGGATGAAAGGATAAGGATCTATGTTGATTACAGGGACTGAATGTAGTATGTGTCATTGACCCTTTTCCAACCCCCTTCACTGAAGAGATCCTAGAGGGAGTAGCTGGGTGCAAGGTCTATTCCTTCATAGATGGGTTCTCAGGGTATCACCAAGTTAGGATTGTAAAGGAATAACAAAAAGATGAATTTCACCATTGAATGGGGAAGATTTACCTACACGGTCATGCCTTTTGGATTGAAGAATGTGCCTACCGTGTTCTCATGCATTGTGGTATAAGCATTTTAGGACTTCATTCATAAGTTTCTGCAAGTCTACTTGGATGACTGGACTATGTATGGACTAGTAAAATATCATTGTGACAATTTGAGGCTGATGTTTGAGAGATGTTGGTAGTTGAGGATATCCCTCAACATTAAGAAGTGTGTTTTTGCTACTCCATTTAGAACCCTGTTGGGGCATATTATATGTAAGGAAGGTTTTCTTGTGGATCTCGCCAAAGTTGTAGTTATTATGGGATTAGGGGAGCCTACCAGTCAAAGTGTAGTGCATGGATTCCTTGGACATACGGGATACTACAAGAAATTTATCAAGGGATATGCCAAGATTTCTGTGTCATTGGAAAAATTTCTAAAACACAAGAGTGCCTTTTACTGGGGAAAGACAAAGCGAAGTTGGCATTTGACACTTTGAAGGATAGAATTGTCACTGTGCCCATATTACGGTTTCCCTCTTAGGATAAACCTTTCCACGTGCATGTTGATGCCTCAGGGACAGCCATTGGAGAAGTGTTAGCACAACCTAGTGAAGGGATTGTTGATCACCCCCTTTTCTTTGCAAGTAGGAAGTTGACACCAACATAACAGAACTACACCACTACTGAGCGTGAAGCACTTTCGATGATCTACATGTTACATAAGTTTAGATCGTATATGATGGTAACACCCTTCATATTTTACACCAATCACATGGCCTTGAAGTACTTGGTGAACAAGACCATTTTGTAAGGGCACATATGCCATTGGGTCCTATTATTTCAAGAATTTGAGTTTTTAGTTGTGGTAAAACTAGGAAAGAGTAATTCAGGACCTGATCATTTATCAAGAATTGACTCGGGGAGGATGTGCAGAGCATTGAGGATACCATACAGATGCACAACTATTTAGGTTGTGGCGCGCACCCTCTGACTTAGAGGATATTGCAGTATTTATTAAAACAGGTGTGGCACCGAAGGAATGAAGGATTTAGAGAGAAAGAAGTTGGTTATACATGCCATACCCTACATGTTGATTAGTAGAGATTTGTACAAGTTAGGATGAGATGAGATTTTGCAATGATGTGTATTAGAACATGAGCGCATTAGTAATTATGGAAGAAATACATGGTGGGATTGTAGGAGGACACTATGCAGGAAATGCAACCGTGTGGAAGATTCTACTTGCTAGAATTTGGTGGGGATTATCTACCAGGATTGTATTGAGTTTTGCAAGGCTTGTGATCATTTCCAACACCTTGTAAAACCCGGGAGGAAGGATGAAATGCCACTAAGACAAATAGCCAGCAGTGTAGAACCATTTGAAAAATGGGCAATTGAATTTGTAACACCTATTTCACCTACCACATAAAGGACCAACTTGCATTACATCATCACATGCAATGACTACTTGATAAGATGGGAAAAAGCAACACCTACAAAGGTTTTCACCGTAGTGACATTATCTAGATTCTTATGGGAGAACATAATCAACAAGTATGGATGTCCTCTAAGCTTGTCTAATGACAGGTACACATTTTCCGAATGGAATCACATGATTCTATTGGTAGAATTTATGGTGGCCCATCACAAGACCACCCTTATCATCTCCAAGCGAATGGAATTACCAAGGCATTTAAAAAAACACTAAGTCAAACATTAACCAAAATTTATAACGTTGGGAGACATGATTGGGATGACAAGGTATCAAATATTATATGGGCATACAGAACAACCTATGAGAGATTGAAACAAGGCCACACCATTTCAATTGGTATTTGGCATGGAGGCTATTCTACCAGTTGAATTTATGTTACCATCGCTATGTATAACATGCACACGAGGATTGGATGATGAAAATTTTCTTGAAGAAATGATTGATAAAATAATGTAGCTAGACGACAAGTGATCACTTTATAGATGGAGTCAAAAGACAGAGAAGACAAGGAAAAAAGCATGGCATGATTGTCATATAAAAATAATTTGAGGTAGGGCAGATGGTTTTGTTATATGACTCTAAATTTTTATGCCATCCTAGGAAGTTGAAAGTCCATTGGTTAGGACCATAAATCATCTCGTACATCCTTGATTCAGAGATTACAAGTTATAAGTGTTGGATGGGATGAGACTACTAGGTTAATTCAATGGGAATAGGCTAAAGCCCTACTATAAATAAGTCTTGTGTTTGTAAATAAGGCAGTTTTTCCATTTAGCCTAGGATTTCCCTTAATGTTTTTTTCTTTCCCTTGTGTTTCCCTTTCTTGTTGCTTGTTCCTTTTTGTTGTGTTGTTTTGCATACCTTGTGCACCAGTAACCACTTATTAATCTAAGGGTTTTGTATGTGTAGAGGGTCATGCATATTTTTAGTGTGGGGTGGAGTAGAGTGAAGTGAAATAGAGGCTAGAAATGAAAGTAGTGTTTTAATGGCCGGGTTAAAATCTCACATGTGTGTAAGGTAGGAGAATGTGTGTGGATGGATGAGAAATTTTGGTGTTAGAATAAGGCTTTATGAGGACCACATATAGAGGATGAGAAGTGCATAAACAACATGGGGTAGGTGAAGGAAAAAATCAAGTCAAGAAAAAAATAAGTTCCTTTCCTTTGTAAGCGCATGTGTAAGAGTCTTTGGGCACCGTTGATAAACAATACTTGGAAAAGATCACACAAGGATTCTACACGAGATAGAAGGCCAGGATTGAAGGCATGGAAAGATAGGAAGGACCCACGTGTGGAAGGCAAGTTCATATTTCAGGACTTAGCTGATTTTGAGCAGAAGATCTATATTTAGGAGATGGCATGTGGAACACACCAATGAAGTAGGGACATGCGCGCCATGCATTATATATATTTGGAGAAGTGGTTCAAAGCGTCTATGCATGAAGACAAGCTAGGAATAGAATGAACACTTTAGTTATCTGTAAGAGAACTATAGATAGTGCACTTACATGTGTGGCTATAATTGTAAACAACATGTGGCTATTAATAGCATGTGACCTATTTCTGGAGTAGTTAAGCGGTGAAGGGAAAGTCCCCACCCTATATATATGATGATTAGATGCATAATACATAGAGATAGATAGATAGAGATATATGATGTATCAGAGAGATCTATATGTATGATTCTGAATATGTGTATCAGGTTCATATGTGCCTTAAGATGAATTGACAGTACTGTAAGGAGATTCTATACTTATTAATAGAAGGAGGAAATTGGCTGAATCTAAGTGTTATTCTATGTAATTGTGTTGTGCACATTAGTATTTCAATCATGGATACCGTTCAAGCTTATTCTTTCATAATTATGTGAGTAACATGCACTATAGAATGATGGATTAGTTGTGACTCTATATGTTTTCATCTTCATCATGCTAACATCCTGTTATTACAACAACCCTAAAGAGGAATCTGGTACCTTTATGTGCTTTGGGTGAGCGACTCAGTCTAGGTTGAGTGATATGCCAGCGTGACTAGGATGTCATCTTGCAAATTCTAGGCTGCATCATTGGTTTCGTTGTCGGGACAAATTTTTAAGTTGTTCTCAGGATGGTTCGCAATGAAGATGTACTAATTAACTCTAGCAAGTATTGAGGAATGGATATATGATCTGGAGGAAGAATATGCATGATGGTTCAAAGACTTTGGATCTGGGTTTAACAAATGAAATTGGGTAGAAAAAAACACCGTATGACAGTTTATATGAGATATTTTTGCTATCTTCCTAGTAGAACTATACACGTTGGTTACTACTTATGCATCTTAGTAGAATTGGAAGTATCACACACTTTTTGAATATAAAAAGAATTTCAGGCTCTTTATGATGCTGATCTGATTTGGACTCGCGTGGTGGATATGTGGTTTCATGGTGTTCTAAATAGTTATATTCTGGAATATTCAATTTCGACGTACTCTTACCTAGAGGTCGCTGAATTTCAGTTTTTGAGGTATCCAAGAGGAACATATTTGCACGATATTCCACTAGCGATCAAGATCCTAATGGTAACTTTGAACCTAGAGAGTAAGTCGATGGCCAACTAAACTTCACCACACCGAAGGTAGCAACAATTTTGGTATTAAGATGGTGGACCTAGCAAAGTGAGAAAAGTAGAGAAAGGAAAGGAAACTTAAGTATAATGAGGTGCATGAAAGGGAAATAGAGAAGTAATGTTCCATTGAGGAAATTATGGCATCGAGGAGAGAGATGGCTCATGAAGGATTTAGAGCTCACGTAGAGGACGTGGACCCGGAGCATCAAGAACTCCCCCATCTTGGAAAGCATGATAGAGATCCCTTCTCGGCCTCACATGGAAGTACGCCAGTAAAGACTACTTGGGCTGCAGACATGCATCTTAATCCACCTGATGACCTAGCCTTTGCACTTGGTTTTCCAAAGATCGAGAATGATAAGTAATCAACAAGCTAATTTGGGAAGTAGGAGGACAGGAGTAAGTCAAGGATCGAGTACATCAATGTCAGGATAGATGGCTTCAATGTTATTTGGAGGAACCTTTTAGGAGCATCATCCGCATAGAACGCGAGTGCACAGAATGTTGGATTCACCTCTGGAATTGTGACTTCCTCATAGACTATAGGGGTTCTATGTAGTACTATTGTTAGAGCACGGGAGTACATCTACAAGTCCTACTCTAACTAGAGGTTGAGGATCGGGAGGAATAGGAGGTTCTAGTTCCGGTGGATCTAGTGGTTCTATAGGTAGAGGGAACAAAGGAGGTTTTGGGTCAGGTGGTTAAGGTCCACAACATCCACAAAATATCTATATGGAGATGTCCCTTAATCTCCCGGAGTATAGAGCTATAGAGGATCTTTGCTGAACATGTGAATATGTGTGAAATTTTTGGCACACTAAGCTGGATTACAACTATTGAGCGAAAGGTAAGTCAATTTGCTACTACATTACGTGGGTGCGTGCATAGTTGGTATAAGAATTTTGACCCTAACCAAACTTGTGTGGATTATGGTGCTTTGAAATATGTGTTCTTAAAAGAGTTCCATATTCCCGAGTTTGAGTATAAGAGCATAAGTGCACTCAAAGATATTAAGTAAGGCACTTACTAAGAGTGTACATGAGTTTGATTCTCATTTTAAGACACTTATATTTAAGTTGTCTTATGATATACATGCTAGCTAACATGCATAGTAGTTCGTTGGAGGATTGATTACACCTTTTAGGAGGGATCTGTCACATAAGACATATACGGATCCACGTGAAGCACTGGAAGTAGATTTTCATGCGAGGCCATTGGAAGCATTAACACCGGCATTCATCCATTTCTAGAGGCACAAATTGCAGCTATGGTAAAGTAGTTAGAAAATCTATCGGCAAATTTAGCCCATGAAACGCGCTCAAGAATTTGGTGTATAGATTGTGAAGTGGAATGTCACACTAAGGATAGTTTTCCTCACATATCTGTATGTTAATTATTAATGGACTATGAGATTTTCCATTTGAATCATGATGCTAGTCATTGTCCATTATTACAAAGTGCACAATAAGGAAGAATGTATCTTGCTTTTGCAAGATTTGCAGGTCCACAACCCATGATACTAAGAATTGTCAGCTGATTGGTCAGATCCATGATGCTATAGAAATTGGAGTATGAAAGACAAGTATAAAATATAATTCCAAGGGTAGGAATGAGCACCAGGACCGGGAGCATAATCAGATGCGCTATGACAAGAATGAGGGGCATTTTGAAGGAGGTCATGGAAGAGGATGTGGATATCGTGGTGGATATGGAGGATGAGGCTGTGGTGGAGGAAGAGGAGAGTTCCCTCATGGAACATGTTATACGTGTGGATCTTTGGATCACTACATGTGTAAATGTCCTCAGAACAATGCATGTTATTTCTATGGGAACAACCATAGCTATGAAGAGTGCCTGAACCTATATGAGAATCTGAGTAAACAACATAAGAAAGAAAGTAAAGGCACCGAAATTGTTAGAATCCGGTGCATGCAGTAGAAGACTAATGGATGCCCGAGATAATGAAGGAATTAAGGGATTGATAGTAAAGATCACTACATGTGCTGAAGCTGCATGTGCACAAGAGGCATCGATCATGAAGCCTATGATTACCAAGGAGGAAGTTTTGCATGTGAGTTATCTAGATCCTGCTCATCAGAAATAATTTTACCAGGATACTATGGAAGTGCTAAGGAATCTTTAGGGTGAGATACAATACCTAAAGGAACAAAAGAAAGCATCAGAGATAGTTCAAACTGATATCAATGATCTGTGAGAGATATGCAAGATGTTACGCCAGGAGAACATTATCCCACTATTGGGGATTTGGCTAAAAGGGAACACTCCACGTGTAAGTCTTGAGACTTGTAACACCATTGAACGTTGTTATTTTCCTCCTTTGCATTTCAAGTGTTGACATGTGATTTTCCTTATAGAGATATGTTCTTTTGATTGTTGGAGATCATCCTTGATATGGACAAATCATTTTTGTTCTTAAGATCCTTTGATTGAATTGGAATGGCTTCCTTGAATCCATTTTTCACTTCTTTTAGATGAATTGCAATCTGGTTCAAGTGTTGTAAACCTATCTATTAAGCCCGACTCATCCTTGGATAAATTTCGGTGATCCAAGGAATGTTTTAAATCTTCTCTTTGGAACGAATGGTAAATTGACATTCCATGAATTAAGAGACATATTGACTAAACTTTTTTGTTACAAGTTCTTTGATTTTTGTGTGAATGTATTTCCATTAAGTTGTATGTTATGCTTGGCTCCTTGGAGATCGATCATGGCGGAGACATTGCTTTGACAAACATGAAAATACAATCTGCTCACGGAATAGGAAGGATTCAAGATCCTAAAAAGGGCTATCCTACAAAATAATAAGCTAGGTAAGAATATTTGCTACCTAAGCTATGTCACTTAATAGAATTATTATTCTAACCTAAAGCTTCCTATTCTACTTTGTTGGTTGATTGGCATCCTAACCTAAGCTCTATGCTAAAGGATATGGAAAGGTTACTAGGCTATTAAAATTAACCTAGAACCTAATACTATAAGGTTTTATGATGATCTAATGTAATGCCTAAAACTATTATGTTGTGAATTAATCTAACCTATGTGGAAACTACCTTAGGCTATGTGTTAAGACCTATGGTGGAAATTTGTTGTTAGGGTTATATCCTAAGGTATATATTATAAACTACCTTAGATCTAACCTAAGCAATTTGATCTATCCTAAACTAATGGGCATGAAAGGAGAATTAGGTGGTCACATACATTAAGGGTGACGGTTCCTATGGAATTTATGTTATTGATAAGGTTTTTAATGCATAGGGTACTGCTAGTTTTGGTAGGGGCTAATGACTTGGTGGAGGCTTATGTGGAAGTATCACTAAAATGAAATTTCATGTTAAATTTGATTTGGCAATTGCCAAAATTAGAAGGTGGTGGCAAGGAAGGATAGGCGGGAAATTGGAATAAATGAAATTTATTATTTTTGGTTTTTGTGCACAAACTGTCTTGGAAGGCATGAAACCGGGTTTGTTTGGGGTTGTTTCACTTTACATGTTTCGTGATTTTTGCTCTATATGCTCTCTGGTTTTCCAACCGTAGATTGAAATGCACTTAATGGCTATTTTTGAATTCATAGACCTATTTTCGGTTCATGGGATGTATAAGAGACAATGTGGAAAAAGAATATGGTTGTTTAATATTTTGTGGAGAAGAGGAGAAGTTGTGATCTCGGTTGGAGGTATCCTTCGATTTAAAGAAGCACTATCAGGCATGATAGGCTCTAATCTTTAAGATCTCTTTCTTTTCTCTAAATGTTTCATTAAAACAAGTCTTCTCTTTTGAGATTTTGGGCTTGCATGTTTTATCTGGTTACTTGTTTACTGGTTTTTACAATCTTTGTTATCTTGGATATGAATCCATGGCAAAAATAACGTTGGTTTTGAAACTATCTTTGTGATAGTTTAATAGTGATACATGCATGCGAAGCTTGTATTAGTAGCTCTGTTTTCCATTTCTGAAATTTGTATTCGAGGTCGTTGTGTTGGAACTGACCTTCGTTGCATTATGTGGATTCTGAATTATATGGGAACCTTGAGTTCTGTATGATCTTGTTGGAGTTTGTGTTTTTCTTGAGCTTGTAATCAAGCTTGTATTTGGTTTGGATCTTGTTCTTGGTTTTGTGTTTGATGAAATCTGGTGATGGAGGTTCTTGATGCTCTAACCTGTGTTTGGGAATCTTGGGTAACTTGGGACTGTTGTTGAAGCCCGTATGTGGCTCTGTACTCGTGTTTTATTCTTGTGAAAATATGGATTGTTAATGGAGGATTGTATTTTATACTTCACTCGTAGTTTGTTACTTGTATAGTCTCGAACTCTTGTTGAAGGTCATGTTTTGTTTTTGGGCTGGTATTAGGGCTTCTTGTTTGAGTATAAACTAGAATGGGAACTTTGTGTTTCCCGAACCTATGATTAGAGACTCACGTAGCCCGAACTATTATTAGAAGATCATATTTTATACTTCCTCGTATTCAAATACTTGTGTAGTTCGAACTTTGTTGATACTTTTGATCGACTATGTTCGGTATTTTGATTTTGGGTTTTACTTATATTAAAAGTTTAAAAACTTATAACTCTTTTTTGAAGCTGTTGTTAAAAGAAAATTGGGAGAATAGTTGGCTGAGTTGTTGGGTAAACTCTTGAGATCTTAACTGAAAATGTCTTTGTTTGATGAATGGATTTGGTAATTCCTTTTTGAGAACTGTTTCTTCTTTTCTAATATGGGAATCGGTGTTTTATCGGGGTATTCTTTTCCCTCTATTTTGTGGAAACCGTGTCTTTAGATCTTTTAAAATAAGCTGCGGGTTTTGTTTAAAAGAAGTTAATTATGTTCAAATAGATATGGAAAAGTAGTTTTCATATCCTCCGATTTTCCCAAGTTGCACTCTCCTTGTTAAACTAGTCCCACTGGACCTTACATTGACTTATTTCTCTATTTCTTAAATGCAACTAGTGAGTTTCTAGCACTCGAATGGGCTTAACCACAATTATTCCTTGGTTTTGGACCTACAAGGAATTCCAATTTAGGACATGTGATAAATCTGAAATGTATTTCTTAAGCAAAGAAATATGGAAAACATCATGCATTTTTGACAAAGCGGTGGTAGTGCTAAACAATAAGCTACAGGTTGATTATTTCAACTATTTCAAAGGGTCCCATATATCGAGGTGATAACTTGTGCAGCGTGACTTACCAAAAGTTATAGAACTCTTTTTCGGTTTCACCTCGAAGAAAACTTTTCTTCAAATTCAAATTTCTTGTCAACCCACTTTAAGTTAGCATAACTCTTTTTCTATCTCACGCTTCTTTCAAGCATTCACAAATAATTTTAAATTGTTGTTCCATTTCCATAAGGATTTCAGGTCCGATTACCTCTCTATCCTCAATGCTATCCCAACTAATAGGGGTTCTGCACATTTTCTCCCGTAAAGCGCCTCAAAAGGTGCCATCTTAAGAGAAGCATGATATGTATTATTGTATACAAATTCAACTAAGGGAAGGTAATCCTCCCATTTGTACTGCTGATCCATACAATACATCAGTAACATATCCTCCAAAACCTGATTTACTCTTTCAGTCTGTCCATCCTGATTTCTAGATGATACACATATTTGAAGTTCAATTTAGTGCCAAGAGCTATGTTAAGCATTTGCCAAAACCTTGACATCATTCTAGGGTCTCTATCATATATGATTAATTTAGGTCACGCATATAATCTGAAAATTTCATGTACAAATATTTTAGCCAAAATAGGAGAATCATCCTTTAGATTTCCAACAATAAAATGAGCTACTTTCATTAGTTTGTCAACTACTACCAAAATAACATCATGTTTATTTCTTGACATAGGCAATCCTTGTACAAAATCCATGCTTATTACCTACCACTTGTATTGCGGTATGCTATGAAGATATAGCAAACCAGCTGGATGCATATGTTCCGATTTTACCCGCTGACATTATAGACAATGAGTCACAAAATCTATAACATCCTTTTTCATTCCCTTCCAGAAGTATTGTTGTTTTATATCAACAAGCATTTTCATAATGCTAGGATGCCCAGAAAAAGGTGAATTGTGGAACTCTGTCAACAATTTCTTCCTCAAATCATTAAGTAAGGGTACATATACTCTGTTTTCATATAGTAAGATTCCTTCATTATCAAAGTGAAAACCTTTATACCTTTCATCTCTTGGATCTACGGCAAGTGTTGTTTTTACTTGCTGAAAGTAAGAGTCAAATTCCATAGAACTTTTTACCTCATCTTTAAATTGAGTTCTTAGTGTTATAAGAGCATAAATGTGCTTCCTACGACTTAGAGTGTCAGCCACTCTATTAACTTCTCCTTTAATGTAACTTATGTCAAAGTCATATTGAGAAAAAAATCTAACCACCTTCGTTGTCTTCCATTCAAATTTGGTTGAGTAAAAATGTACTTGAGTCCAAGATGATGGATTTTCAACTCAAATGGTTTACCAAGTAGAAAATTCCTCCAAACTTGAAGTGCATGAATTATGGCAGCAAGCTCTAAATCATGTGGAGCATAATTCAACTCATGTAACTTACATTTTTACTTTCATAAGCTATAACATGATCATTTTATAACAAAATAGCTCCAATACCCTCCCCAAATGCATCCTGTTATGACCATGAAGTCTCCATTAGGATCAGGTACAACTAAAATAGGTGCTGAAGTCAACTGAATTTTCAAATTTTTAAAATCAGATTCACATTTATCATCCCATACAAATTTCTTATCCTTTTTCTGCAATGAAGTTATTGGTGCAGCCACCTTAGAAAAATCCTTAATAAATTTTCAATAATAACCTACAAGGCCCATGAAGCTTCCGACTTCATGTACATTCTTAGTGCGCAGCCACTCGACTATAGCCATAATTTTAGAAGGATCCACAACAATCCCATCTTTACTTATAACATGACCCAAATAGTGTACTTCAATGTCATAGAAAGAACATTTGGATAGCTTCCCATATAACTGTCTCTTTCTCAGAATTTCTAAAACTATTTTCAAGTGTTCATGGTGCTCCTCCACACTTTTAGAATATATGAGAATGTCATCCAAGAATACAAGCACAAACTTGTCCAAGTATTCTTGAAAGATATTATTCATTAAGTTCATGAAAGCTGCAGGTGCATTCGTTAATCCAAAGGGTAAAACCGTGAATTCATAATGTCCATACCTCATCCTAAAAGCCATTTTATGAATATCCTCTTCCTTAATTTGTAGTTGGTGATATCCAAACTGAAGGTCTATCTTAGAATATACCGATGCTCCACACATATGATCAAATAAATCATCAATTCTAGGCAGTGGGGTACCTATTCTTGATTATTGCTTTGTTTAGTATCCTGTAATCAATGCACAATCTGAGGGTTCCATCCTTCTTTTCACAAAGATCAATGGTGCTCCCAAGGAGAAACACTTGGTCTAATCAAACCCTTAGACAAAATTCTTGTAAGCGAGCCTTTAGCTCTACTAACTCTATGGTAATCATCGATAAGGTTCGCAGAAATAGGTTCAATACCGATTTGATTTCAATCATGAAGTCAAAATCCCTTTTGGGTGGTAGTCTTGGTAATTCTTCTAGAAATGCATCATCGTAGTTTTGTAATAGTGGATAATGTTCCATAAAATCACTATTTTCTTCCGCAGATTCAGAAATCTTTACTGCATATAAGGTACAACCCTTATTTTTGGCCTTTTTAAGTTGCATAGCTGACAATTTCCTAACTGAAATTTCTCATTTTACACCTTGAATCTCTACTATTTTCTATAGATCATCTAAACAACTAATATGTTTTTCAAAATAGTCTACCTTTGCTTTATGCTCTACTAACCAATTTACACCTATGACTATATCATAAGATCCCAGAGGTGCTACATAGAGATCGACTTCTGTGGAAAATCTAGGTAAGTCAAGGACTACTCCGAAAAGACACATACTAACTGTATGAACAAAATTATTACCATAATGTATAGTCCATGATTTATCCATTTTTCCAGCTTTTCTTTTAAGTTTTGAAGCAAGTTTACTAGAAATAAAACATTCGGTAGCTCCCGTATCAAAAAGAATAGTTATAGGCATGCCAAATAACTTACCAGGAACTTCAATAGGTGTAACTTGCTTTTCAGCTTGCTTGTCAGCTACTGCAGCATGTATCTTGTGTTACTGATTATGATCATCCTTCTTCAAAGGACATTGATTCACGTAATGATCTTTGCCACAATTATAACAGCCTCCTACCGGTCCCTTTTTGGGCTCAAAATTATTTCCAGCCTTAAATTTATCATTCTGATCTCCATAGGGTTTTTCCTGTTATTATTATTTATGGAAAAATTGTTCCATGTATTACCAACAGTCTTATTCATTGCTATTTTCTTATTATTATCAATTGGAAACTTACTTTTGTTACCAAAATTTTTCCATGGTCCTTTATTAGGTGTAAGAGAAGCTAAAGAAGAGTTTGGAACATTCTTATGTACTTCTTTCTTGTGAGTAGAAATAGCCTTTAACATTTCGCCTTATGGATTTTTCAACAACCCCTTCCATAGTGGTTGGCTTTGTGAACATCAACCGCTCCCCCAATAATGGGATTCAATCCCATGATGAATTTCCATATCCGAAACTTCTCATTGGTTTGATACTGAGGTACATACTTGAGTAGTTTCGTAAACCATTCCCAATACTTAGTTACAGTTAACTTCCGTTGAGCTAAGTTCTGAAATTAGTCATTTTTCGATCATAATAAAGTTATGGCAACCATCGTTGCCTAAAATAACCTTTAAATTGATCCCATGTGATGTTAGCTTCATCAATGTTTAGCTCATCCTTCCGGATGTCCCACCATGAAGATGCTTAACGAGAAAGCTGATATGCTCCCCAAATAGCTTTGGTATCTTCGAGAAGTTCCTTATGGCAAAGTACTTCTCCATCTCGCTGAGCCAATTCTCAGCTCCATCACCTAATGTGGTGCCATAAAACTTTGGTGGACTTATTCTTTTTATATCATTAGTGAGTTCAGAAACCAACCTAGCCTTTTTGTTTTTTGACTGGTGGGGTATATTAACATTGTTATATCAACACCCAAATTGGGGTTGTCCTCACAAGGTGGTTGATTTTTATTACCAGCTTCTTCTTCCTCCTAATTACCCATCATTTGTTGCTCAAGCATAGTCAAACGATCTCATTGGAGCACAAAATTGAGGATTAATTGAAGTAAATAGAGGAATTAGGGAAGGATTATGGGAGAATGGATGGAGATCCAGCTTAGCAAAGTGAGCTTCCTAAAATAAAGCACACTAGTGGAAAGGGAGTGAAATCGGTGCAAGGACCTAAAATGAATTATGTCAATGACCCTAGGAAGGTCCTTTGAGAATGCTTCCAAATCATATTACCCACATATCAACTCTTTTGTTGGTCACCATTTGATAGTGGTAGCTTGTACATGCACACTAAGAATATGATGTCATGGTATTTCGATTCCCATGTTGATGAGTCCGAGTTCAAAGTTTGTGCAGAAGAAATAATAGAAAAAAAATTACCCCCAGTGAGGTGAATCTTGTTGTGGATACTCAATGGTTAACTAATGAATAGGTCTGTAATGTGCTCAACAAGGTGTTAGTGGAAGTAGAGGCATGGTTATTTAGAAGGAATAATAGAATCAAAATCCTGGAGGAAGAATTGAAAGAAAATAATAAGGATATAATCGAGAGAGACATGGAGATAAAAGGAAAGGATTCATTAATTACGTAGCTGAAGACTCAGTTGAGGGAAGAAAAGGTGAAGGTGTATGAAGCTTATAAAAAGGTGGAGACTATCTAATACTCCATCATTCGAGCATGCCCATATTTGACCTCGCTTGTAACATTCCCATTTTAAGACTTTAGAAACAAGGAATTTTTTTTTGCATGATTAATGTTCTCTATTCTAAATACATAATTTAGAACAAACATTTCATAACAATCATTCTTATAATAGATAACCATGTGCAGTTGTAATGACTCGGTGAGCAAACGATCTATTCATTCCATGACTCGATGAAGTACCGATTCATTCATGTGTAACATTGAGTTTTGAGTATTCTACTGAATACTTCATATTCTTAGTTCTCTTACCCTATTTTGGGTTTTGAGTGATCTGTCCAAGGAACCTAACTGAATATTTGTTACCAATATTCATCGGCATCATGATCCTTAGACTAGGTGACATAGGACAACGTAATCAGCAGCTTGTGATACTTTGGCCAAATATTTCTAACATACTATTCATATTACTTATTCCTTGACAGCATACTCGTCAATCCGAATACGTCCTTCACCCCACTCCATTTTTATCTAGAATGTATTACATTGACTTCTATAAGTCCCCTTGCCCAAGGTTTAACTCTAGTCCAGCACAAAGACATAGGTCATGATATGATGTGGCTCATAAAAATTGAGTAAATTGGCATACCGGGTCAACCTAGGTTAACCCCGTGTGCCAAGGTACCCTGAGTCCTAGAGGCCTACTTCATATCTTGACTATAATACTAACTTGCCCTAGAGGGAAATCTTAATCAAGTTAAAATGTGTGTAGATCTTGACGATCAATGTAGAAGGGTGTTGCCACATGTTAACTACACTTTTGTATCCTCGATAAGATCCTAATCTTCTCGAAGGTACAACAATGTAGTTGACGTGTGTCAACATCCTATGGAAAAACCTTGTAAAGATGTACATACCTCGAAGATTTTGCATACGTTAAGTTAAATTTGGGTTATTAGACGACATATTTAGTGACACTTCAAACCACGAGTCCAACACTCTTTAAGTTCTTTTTACATTTCAGATTCATATAATCTTAAGAACTTTAATTAACTTAAGTTTGCTTCTAGATTTTTTAGTTTTGACCTAACAACCCATTATTTAAAAACATGACAACAATAACTTATGTTCCTTTATTCTAAATAACTTAACCAATTAAGGAAGTGTAATAGCCTACAAGGCTGAAAACATATCAGACTTATTATAATTAAGTCTTAATGATTAAGAATCATATCTTCCTCTTTTATTTAGTTCATAAGAGAGGGAGAAACTTCCTCTTCATAGTTAAGTTCATAGGGTTTACTCACCCATTATACCCTTATAATTTTTATAAGGTTCATTGCAGTTCAACATAAGATATCTTAATGATATGAGTTGTTTAGATAAATTCATTATATTTCTACAACTTACTAAGTTGCATCACAATTAGGGAATTACCCTAATCCCCCTTTTCCTACTTATACAAGAACACTCATTGAAACATATAGATAATATGAAGAACGTCAACAGAATAGAATTCTATTTCTTTTACAAAAGTACAAGTTATTTTACATAATCCATGCAAGTAAATTATCATTCTTCATTTACTTTTCAAAGCTTATACATTTACAACTTATGCATTACAAACACACTGCATGACAATAGTTGACATTCAAAAGAGCATAACTTTTTTTAATACAACTTAAGAACAATTCAAAATTCTTCTCAAGAATCAACATAGGTCAGCCAATGCATCATATAATTTTTTTCCTTCTCTTATCACTTACGAAGTCCATTTGTAAAAATTGATAGCATGTGTTATTTCAATGGCCTGAAAGCATGATAAGCACTAAGCCTTAAAACGAAGTGCATTCCACTAATTGTTCCAATAAAAACAACCCTGCTTTAATGAACAACAAGTAATTCATACTCTCAAGCATAAGTAATACCAATAAAAAGAAGAGCAATACTAAACATATTTTAACACAAAGAGGAACAAGATATAATCTATAATACATGTCCTATAAGTTAAAGTATAATTGATTTCATCAAATATCTTTACCAAACAACAAAAACATAATATATCATTGTTTCCAATTTTACCAAATAAAGTACAACACATATCTTTACTATAAGATACAGAAGTGTTTATAGTATAGTCCCTTGCTTTATTATAAGATACAAAAAGCGCTTACAGGATATTTCCACTAACTTTCAAGTAAAGAAGAAAAGAAATTATTCCATTGGCAAAGCACATAATCATTAGTAAGGCTGAAACCGATGTATACCATGATTTAAGCTGCCCCTTTAAAGTAACACTACTTTAAAATTTAATAGTATATTATATTCATCAAATAGATCCATATGAAATAATTACAAGGAGAAGTGGTGGTTTAACAGTCATTTAAAGGCTACAACTTCATTTTCCAACCTAACCCCAATTTCATTCCACTTCATTTCCGTCAAGGACAAGTATACAAAACTAATAATCATACAGTTAAAATTCATTCAAGAGTTCCAAGAAAGGAGGACAATGATCATTTCAAGAAAAGAGAGTACTAAAACTATCTCCGTTTCTAAACCATCCCATTATAATGCATGAATTTATACTTTTCATTAGAAATAACAAACAGTAAAACTCATACACGGTACCCAAAAATAGTAAGCTTCACAGAGTATTTCTCTAAAGGTCTAACATTCTCCCATTGGACCAGAACAGTCACGGATAAGAAGAAATCATGTTAACAATTGCCCAATCATAGAACCCTATACAATCAATAGTGTAGTTCAAACACATTCACAATCGAGTTTAGATCACAAACAATCTTCCAAGACATAACATACATTTATTAGACCCAACAAGAGGTAAGAATCTAAGTAATTACTGACACTCAAGACTTCCCAATAGTTCGGAAAAGTAGGACCATCTCAATGGTATGCCAACGCATCACTACCAAAACTATAAATTGGGTTTCCAACAAAAGACAATATCAAACATCAAAAGAATAATATGTACAGTCTAGGACTCGTTTACAATTCTTGGTGCAATGCCAAGCATAAACGTCATTGAAGGATCAAAACCATTCAAATATATGTAACCAAGTTAGGGTATCAACATGTTCCCTTAATAGTTAACTGAAAAATCAAAAGACCATAATACCTGAACCAACACAATGTTCAGGTTTCTACTTCCATTAAGAACACCAAGTATTAAATGGTTTGTACAGTGATGCATATCAATATCACAAACACAATTACATAATATGCCAAAGCATCCTAAGACTAGGCGAGAGAAGTGAAAGTCAAGTTACCCAAAATAAAAACAAACACAAGTTCTAAAATCAATCAAGTTCACAGAATGAAATAAAAACTAAACCATATACTAATTTTCCTGTGTATGCAAGTTCCAATAACAGTCCATGTTTTCACAAGAAGAAACACAAAAACCAACTATATATGGTTTTTCCATGCATGCGAACTTTACTACCGTCAAAGTTCCACAAGGTAAAATACAAAAACAACAAGACATAAAAAGGTTTATCTATAGTGCATGCGAAACTTGTCAACAATCAACAATTTTCACAAGAAGAATACAATCCCCAAATCATGTACGAGTTTACTCATAGTTCATTTATCTATGGATCAAAATGCACGCTAAACAAACCCTGAGAATCTCAGTTACAATCCACTTTACTAAATAAGTTTCCCAATTGAAGTTCGTACTTGCATACGAGTTTAATAAGACCAGAGTTCTTACCAATTCAAATTCACAAGACACAACCAGTTCACCCAACAATCATTTCAAAACACTGAAGAAGCAAATAGTGTTACCATTGTTTTTAAAGTATCCATGGTTCCTTTAATAAAAGCGGTGCAAAGAAAAATTTCCATAGAATCATGAACACACGATTCCAAAAACACAGAATACAATTTTTTCTTACAAACCCATCTATCAATTTACCAGCGAAGCATGAATTTGTAGAAGTCAATAGAGAAAAGTTGTTTTAATGAAAACACTTAGAAGAAAGAAAGAGATTTTAACAGTTAGGGCCTATCATGCTTGATAGTGTCATGAAAAAATTGAAGAAGACTTCTAGCTGAGCTCACTTCTTCCCTTCTTCTCCATGAAAGACCAAAACAACAAAATACTTCCTCCACATTGCCTCATATACTCTCCATGAAACAAAAATAGATTTGAAACCTCTAAAATAGCCATTCAATATAATTTAACTACTGGTTCGAAAAACCAAAGTGCAAGTAGAACAAAAATCGGAAAGCATGAAAATGAAACAACTCAACCAAAAATCCGTTGGCATGCCTACCAAAGCGGTTCAGGCTCATCAAACAAGACAATTAATTCTAGGCATTGGTACCTATTCTTGATTTTTGCCGTGTTTAGCATCCTCTAATCAATGCACAATCCGAGGGTTCCATCCTTATTTTTCACAAAGATCACTTGGTCTAATCAAACCCTTAGAAAACATTTCTTGTAATCGAGCCTTTAGCTCTACTAATTATGTGGTAGTCATCTGATAAGGTGCTTTAGAAATAGGTTCAGTACCTAGTTTGATTTCAATCATGAAGTCAAACTCCTTTTTGGGTGGTAGTCGTGGTAATTCTTCCAAAAATGTGTCACCAGTAGTCTCCGTAATGGCGGATAACGCCTCCATAAAATCACTATTTTCTTCCGTAGATTCAGAAATCTTTTATCGCATATAAGCTACAACCCTTATTTTTGGCCTTTTAAGTTGCATAGATGACAATTTCCTAACTAAATTTTTTCATTTTACACCTTGAATCTTTGTTGTTTTTCAGTAGATCATCTAAATAACTAATATGTTTTTCAAAATAGTCTACCTTTTGCTTTATGCTCTACTAACCAATTTACACATATGACTATATCATAAGATCCCAAATTTTCTACATAGAGATCAACTTCTGTGGAAAATCTAGGTAAGTCAAGGACTGCTCCGAAAAGACACATACTAACTATATGAACAAAATTATTACCATAATGTATAGTCCATGATTTATCCATTTTTCTAGCTTTTCTTTTAAGTTTTAAAGAAATTTTACTAGAAATAAAAAATTTGGTAGCTCCTGTATCAAACAAAATAGTTACAGGTATGCCAAATAACTTACCAGGAAGTTCAATAGGTGTAACTTTCTTTTCAGCTTGCTTGTCACCATCATAGCATGTATCTTGTGCTGCTAATTATGATCATCCTTCTTCAAAGGACATTTATTCACATAATGATCTTTGGCACAATTATAATAGCCTCCTACCAGTCCCTTTTTGGGCTCGTAATTATTTTCAGCCTTAAAGTTATCATTACGACCTCCGTGAGAGGGTTTTCACTGTTATTATTATTTATGGAAAAATTGTTTCGTGTATTACCAACGGTCTTATTCACTCGCTATTTTCTTATTATTATCAATTGGAAACTTACTTTTGTTACCAAAAATTTTCCATGGTCCTTTATTAGGTGCAAGAGAAGCTAAAGAAGAGTTTGGAACCTTCTTCTGTACTTCTTTCTTATGAGTAGAAATAGCCTTTAACTTCTGTTCCTGCTTTATGGATTTTTCAACAACCCCTTCCATAGTGGTTGGGATGTGAATATAAACCTCTCCCCCAATAATGGGATTCAATCCCATGATGAATTTTTGTATCCTGAACTTCTCATCAGTTTGATACTGAGGTACATACTTGAGTAGTTTCGTAAACCATTCCCAATACTTAGTTATAGTTAACTTCCCTTGAGCTAAGTTCTGAAATTCAGTCATTTTCTGATCATAATAAAGTTGTGGCAGCCATTGTTGCCTAAAATAACCTTTAAATTGATCCCAAGTGATGTTAGTTTCATCAATGTTTAGCTCATCCTTCCGGCTGTCCCACCATGAAGATGCTTAATGGGAAAGATGATATGCTCCCCAAATAGCTTTGGTCTCTTCTGAGAAGTTCCTTATTGCAAAGTATTTCTCCATCTCACTGAGCCAATTCTCAGCTCCATCACCTAATGTGGTGCCATAAAACTTAGGTGGACTTATCCTTTTTATATCATTAGTGAAATCAGTAGCAAACCTATCCTTTTTGTTTTCTAACTAGTCATGTATATTAACATTGTTATTATCAACACTTAAATTGGGGTTGTCCTCACGAGGTGGTTGATTGTTATTACCAGCTTTTTCTTCCTCCTCATTACCCATCACTTGTTGCTCAAGCACACCAAATGATCTCATTGGAGCACAACATTGAGGATTAATTGAAGTAAATAGAGGAATTAGGGAAGGATTATGGGAGAATGGATGGAGATCCCAGGCTTAGCAATGAGCTTCCTTAAAATATAGCACACCTGGTGGAAAGGTAGTGAAATCGGTGCAAGGACCTAAATTGACTTTTGTCAATGACCCTAGAAAGGTCCTTTGAGCATGCTTCCAAAGCATATTACCCACATATCAAATATTTTTGTGGTCACCATTTGATAGTGGTATATTGTACATGCACACCAAGAATATGATGTCATGGTATTTCGAGTCCCATGTTGATGAGTCTAAGTTCAATGTTTGTGCAGAAGAAATAATAGAAAAAAATTACCCTAGTAGGTGAATCTTGTTGTGGATACTCAATGGTTAACTGATGAATAGGTCTATAATTTTCTCAATGAGGTGTTAGTTGAATTACATACATGGTTATTTAGAAGGAATAACAAAAACAAAATCTTAGAGGAAGAATTGATAGAAATATTAAGGATATAATTGAGAGAGACATGGAGATAAAAGGAAAGGAGTCATTAATTTACATAGTTGAAGACTCGATTGAGGGAAGGAATGGTGAAGGTGTATGAAGCTTATAAAAGGTGGAGACTCGCCTCATACTCCATCATTCGAGCATGCCCATATTTGACCTCGCTTGAGAAAAAAATATGATTCAAATTTTCTCTGGAGGATGTGGCACATTTTCTCACATTAGAGAAGTTACCACTTGTGATGGATTCAACAAAGGAAGTTTTGGCAAGAAAGAGGTCTCGAGGGGAAAGAAAATATTGAGGAAATGATAACTTAAGTACTATGATCTCCTTTCCTAAGTAAAACTTGTGGCACACATGGCCAAAGTTGTCGATGAAAACTATGGATACAGAGACAGAGTGATGAGCATCTTAGTTGCTACCCATGAGGTGGACCTGAAAGAGTTCCAGGAGAAAAATAAAGGTAACAAGAAAGATCGAGATAAGATAATTGTAGAGGTTAAAAATAAGTCTAAGGCGATTGAGTACCTAAGGGTCTTGATTAAAAATAAAGTGAAGGAATTATATTCCTATGTCACTCACATGATGGATGTCCTAGGTGACCTTAGCAAGAAAATGGAAAACATTTTTGAAATGCCGAAAGTTAAGGGCAAGGAGTTGTCTTTTGATGAGGTGGGCACATTAGTTAGGATCTGTTTCAACAAGCGCATAATGAAGTGGACACCTAGAATAAGATTGAAGGGATTGAATAAGGAGTTCTCAATTATTCTTCACCGTTGATGAAATTATTTCATTCCTTGCACAAGTTCTAAGCATGTTATTCTTTCCTCCTATTCTTTATTTGCATAATATCAAGTTATTTTGAGGATGAACAACAAGTTTAGTATGGATGATGTTAGACCAACCTGAACTTGACTAAACCCCGAGGTAGAGGAACATCACGTGTGCATGACAAGTAAGGTAGAAAAGAGCTCAAGGAAAGGTGCATGGGAGAAAAGGTTAGCATGCGAAGAAACATGAAATGGTTTGGGGACTTAGCCATATTTCTAAGGTGATGTCGTAGGAAAACATGTGAAATCTTGAGTAGGCATGTGTATTGGATAAGGTGCTAGCCTAGAGTCTTGGAGCTCAAGTAAATAATATGCCATGAAGGGAATATTCCAAATGAGGATCATTATAGTTATTGGAGGCTTTTGCAAGTTGATACAAGCACTCGATCATGTAGGACCACATTTCCAACTCGGCATGCGATCTACTCATGGGTTAAACTATAGAAGTGAATCTATATTTTATTTAAAAGAGTGTTTGGGTCCGAAATAAGAGAGGTTGGAGAGGTAAAAAAGTGTTGCAGAATGTTGGAAAGGATGTTGTTAAGCATATATGTATGCACTTAGGTCTGAAACAAGGGTTGTAATGGGAAAACATAGCTAGGATCTCTATTTAGAGTAGTTTTATAGGGTTTGGGATGCCATTCCTTAATAAATTTGGTCCTATATGACCCTTTTTGATGTAATGTGGCTACTATAAATGATTTTGATCAATATATGAAGCTCTGTATGAATATATTTTCTTATGGATCAAACCCTAGTGTGTTTTCATGGGATTCATGGTTTAGATCTGTTTCTTCTTTGTTATTACAATGCTTATGGTTGTCTCATGGTGCATTCATGTTTAGAACTAGCCCTTCTACTTCTATATTAGATTAAATGCATGTGTTCTTGTTCTGAAACCTTTCCTCCATTAATGGTGGAACATTCTCACAAGTCTCACATAAAGGAAGGGATCGAACCCACACGCACCTCAGAAAGTTTCTAACACTTGGGTGATAGGATGATGCACTTGGGGTTTAAAAGAGGAGTTAGAGGTAAATGAGACTATATTAAACACCTAGGAAATCGAATTAACTTTGCTATACATATTGTTGCACCTAATTTCTAACCTCTTGACTCTATCAATATCATTGAGAAAGGATTTCATAAATTTTAAACTTAAAGAGTAAGGCAAGAGGATATTCATTATTTAGATGCATATCTTTATGGACAACAATTACATGACAATTCACTTCTTGTCAATTATCATATGTATTGTTCCTTGTAATGTTGTGATGGTGTGGTCTGAAGGAACATATAATATTATTATCCATTATATGCAAACAAACAAATTTTGATGGCATAAGGCACCAACAAGTGTAGTAGTTGGTAAATAACTAGTGGCTCAAAGGAGGAAATTGTTTTGAAGTTAGATTATCTATAAACTTTGTCATCAAATATTGTGGTGTACGACTAAACTCTTGCCACAAAAATATGAGGGGATTTATCCTAGTCATGATTTCTCCTTCAGTAATAAATGGGCCTCTACCACATTCTTATCTTTGTCACACAACCATGAAAACACATTAAAACTAGTCAAGTTTAAAGCACTTACACTAATACATGAATGACCCTATTTCACAACCATTCTATTTCAAAGTGATATTACTATTCTCCATATTGAAATGAATGAATTAAGAGGTAGAATGGGTTTGTTACCATTCTCCTTACTAAAATGTTAACTTTAGATCTTGAGGAAATATATCATTTTTTCATACATTGGATATACATCAAGATAAAGGTAATATTATTTGAAAAATAATATTGATAATGATTGCATAAAAAATATATTTCCATCATCTTAAGTGATTTTTTTTTTAATTTTTTTATAAAACCCATAACTTGAGACAAGATAAAATATCACACATTGTCTTTGATACATTTTTCATTGCCTATCGTGAAAGAATTCAACATCATTATCACTTTGGCTATCCTCAATTTGTTGAAGTTGTGCTTCGATATTCTTTAATGGCTGCATGTCCCTTTTCTGTTATTCTTATTCTTTCTCGATTCCATCCTATTTTTTTGACCAAGCCCAAATGATACTATTCACATCTATGTCACTTGTTCCTTCATTTCCTTCTTTCCATTCTTTTTTTGTTTTATGTAAGCAATCCTCATACAAAACTTTTTTGATTTCCCTTTTCAATTTGTGTCCACCATTGAACCTTTACCTTATATGTCTCACTCCTAGTATCCTTACAAGGGTAGACATTCCCTTCTACTTTACCCATCCATATTGGGATTTTGTTTGATCTTGTCCGTATTAAAAAAAATTGTCCCTATACCACATCTACCTTTGGATTGAATTCATCTCTTGGTTGTTTACATTTAGGTCCCACATAAATTTATTCATTGGTAAGGACATTTTGTCTCAAGTAATCATCCAAGAGAAAATGAGAATCATTATTGGTATTTGATTTCTATCTAGTTCTTGGCCAAAAATCACCTTCTAACATATCTCTATTGATGAAGGCTTATCTAAAGCATATAAAACATTTTCCCAATACCTTATCTTTGGTAACCAAAATGAATACCCTCCATCTATATAAATTTTACTCCATTGACTAATATAGGATTTTATGCTTATCTTTAGTTCATCCATCTCTTTCAATGTCTTACAAGAATCTAGTTGAGGTTTCCCTTTAGGAAATTCTGCTTCCATCAGGAAATTTATGCCACATTGATAGGATTAGATCATACAAGATCCCTTTTGGTTACTTTGTATTGCATCATTGGTATTCCATTTATGACATGGAATTTAAATTATCGAGGCTTGCTAAGACCCACTATCCTGTGACTCCCATCTAGTAAATGTTTCCCACAAAGGCTTTGAAATCATAGACATCTTCAATTAGGCATGGTGTGAATGAACTTAAATCAACCTAACATGTTCTATATGCATCCATGATTTGTGGTAGATAATATGTATCTTATTTCCATAACATAGCATATAATATCCAAAAGATTCCATCAATATCTTCATGGGTGTGTCCTAAATGTAGAAAGTTTACATACACTCGCATTAAAAAACCTTATGACTATCAACATTAATACAAAACCAGATAAATAAAAATTTTTATTATCACTGAAGCATTGTCAAGTTGTGGGGCAGAGGATCAAGTGAAATGTTTTGAGTGAAAAACATGTTTTAGATACATTTGTTGAAACAAATTGCATTGTTGTACCCTTATACACTTGACATTTTTCATATGAATCATTTTGTAATAATGCATCATGTAGTGGTTGTTTTGAAGACCAGTCTTGTACAATAAGTTCCCATATACATCAACCATTAGTTCTTCAAGCATGCAAAGGAACAAGGCTATTGATGTCACTATGAAGTTTGAACCTCTTTCTATAAATGGAAGGCTAAAGTGACTCGAAACCCCCTATCTTGTGTCCATGAGTAAGCATACCTATTAAAGAGACTAGGAGGTTCCAAACATTACTAACTAACTTAGACTTCTTCCCCAACCTTGGTATGGAAGTCTTCATCTTTTCCATCTTATCATGCACAATTCTTAAGAAATTTTTAGGGTTTTCCTCAGATTCAATCTTATGGGAATAATAGTCTACACGATAACTTGTAATGTAATCATTGTGACATTTTTGATACTTCTACAACTGCTTGATTATTTCTGGATTAGTTGTGGATTTTTCATTTGTTTGCAATATCCACACACTCATCACACTTTGCAAAGAAGTTATTATTTACAATTGAAACATCTTGGAAATGTTGTGACCATATCTTGTTAAATTTAGACTATGACACTGGAGGGAGATTTAGGATTTCAAGGTTTGCATTACACTTTTTAAGAATTGAACATTGGGTATGAATTGTTGGAAAAATTATTACAGGAACTCTTGTTCCATCATGATTTATGGAGTGAGTCAAATGAGGAGCTATATCTAAATTTTCATAAACTTTTTTTGATACTAGCAATCATTGCCATAGTATTTGGCCTTGATTTTTGTAAACCAACATTACCATTCACTGCCTTGATATCACCATTTAAAAATTATTTCTTGTATTTAAAGAAGTTGCTTCTAGGTATTCCAAAAGCATTAAACTAAGCATTTTGACATACATCAAAGGTGTCAAACTTCATGGTAAGAATGTTTCTATTCCTTTTTATGTCATTTCTCTTTATGGATCCATTTTCTCCCAATGCATTCAACAAAAATATCTTCTTGAACCCTCACTCATATATCTAAACTTTCACCAACCTCTAGTGATTGATCCACTAGGTATTATGGAGCTAAGACATTTATTTTTACAACAATTCATCTTTCTTACTTTATCCAAGAAATATAATTCATCTTCATCTTCATTAGATCTTGCATTTTACATATTGAAATTTGATGCATTGGGCTTCAAATGTTTGTGATGTCTATATGGCCTTCTTGTCAAAGGTTGTGTATATGTGTAATTCATGACATCAATAGGAATTGGACATGCCAATTGAGGAAGTGATTCTTCTAATGCACTCCACATATTGACTTCTATCTCCTTTGGAACTTCCTTCATTTTCACATCCATCAGTGAACCACTAAGGTATGCTAGTTGATTTGTAGGCCATTGTATGAGAGAACCTTCTGATATGGTGCATGTGGAACAAGAAGGGTTGAATATAGTATTAACAAGAATACCAAAATGATTTCCATCTAACAATTTAAAATGAACCATATCTCCTTTAATTACATTTGTAATTTTCCCTCTCCAACATATTTTTTCTCCTTTGAACAAAGATGGATTAACTTTTCCTGAAGTCCTCTAAATTTCAAGTTGTGATCATAGGAATTTGATGAGGCCAAACATTCTAATGTATCCCTCTTTTTGACCTTCAGTGTAGACCCTATATTTTGATTCACCAATTTCTCTATTGGCCATGCTATTATACTATTTGGTTTCAGTGATGATGAAAAAATATTTCAAGAAATTAATATCTTCTCCACCATCACACCAAACATTAGAGGACCCAAATTTTCACCTTGAACAATGTGGTCCTTAATCACATTTTATATAAAACCCATGGCTATATTTTCTCCATATGCATAACAATTTTTTTAAGTATCACATTTCTCTAATAAATTAGAGCTGATCTTTTTCAGATGTTCCATTAATGTGCTCATTATATTCAATTTTAGCATCATATGAATCAATTACATCCATTGAATTACAATTCAATGTTTCATCTATATCATTGATATCAGGTATTGATGAATCATCATGTGCTAACATTTTCTTCTCATCCCATGCAATATAGTACCCTTTATTTTCTATGTATGCTAATGTTCTTGTTTCATAAAATAAGACAACCAAGCTTTCCCATCTAGTACTTTATGTATATTGATGACAAATAAATGTTCTCTAATTACTTTGCAATGTAGAGTTTTTCTACTTGGATAAAATCTTCCCTCAACAACTTTCAATCCTTGTGAAAATAAATCAACATGTTATGCTTCTTCAAATATGTGAGGCATTGTGGGAAATCTATAAATTTAAAAATAATAGATTAATACATATAAACATAATATATAGATAAAAAAGAGGCAACTATAAAGCAAATAAAAATCAAAGTGAGAAAGTAGACATATTTGTTAGTATAAATTATAATTCCCATCAACATGAAATTTCCCATGTATAGCTAATAAAAACCAAAATATTGAGTACACATTCTAAATTAGATCTATATGTTTCTTATTTAAACATGTTTTATGGTGCTTACATGTTTTTTAATGTAACATAATTTTAATTCAAAAAAATACAATAGGTAAATGAGGGCCTTACATTTCTCTATCTTTATTGATTTTCACTTTAAGAGGCCTCTATTATACATCCTAAGTGTTTCTTCACTTTGATGTAGAATGCAAGAGCTCTCATTTTCATTCTTAACTAATTTTGATTTGAAGGTATAATGGGATGAATATCATTATTACTCTTGATTATTTCTACATCTTCAGTGTTTCTTCACTTTGATGTAAAATGGAAGAGCTTCCATTTTTCCTTTTTGAATATTTTTTCATTTGAATTTAGAATGGGAGGCCTCCTATTCTAACTATTAATTTTTTTCAATGTGAACGAGAATATAAGGTATCTCATTCTCCTTATAGATTCTTGTTTACTTTGAGATAATTATGTCTTTTTATATCTCTTGTGAATGATTGTTTGAACTATTTTTTCACTCTAAGTGGGAATGAGAGGCCCAAAAATATAATTTTAAGAATTTATTACCTCTAGAGAGAATGGGAGGCCTCTAAATGAGAGGCCACAAATATATCTTTTAAGAATTATTCACTTTTTATGAGAATGGGAGGCTTCCCATTCTCCTTGCTAATTATTTTTATACTTTGAGGGATAACGAGAGGCCTTACATTTTTATTCACTTTGAGGAGAATGGGAGGCTTCCCATCCTCCGTATTGATTATTTTTATACTCTTAGGGATAATGAGAGACCTTACATTGTTCTCAATATCCTTTTTAATAATGGCTCACTTTTAGGGAGAATTCAAAGGAATCAATCTCCATCTTGATTATTTTTTTTACTTTGAGGGATAATGAGAGGTCCTTCAATGAGAGACCCCACTATCCCTTTTAATAATTTCTTATTTACCCTAGGAGAATGGGAGGTATCCCATTCTAAATATTTTTTTTTTTACTTTGAGGGATTATGTCTCATTTTCCTTATATATTTTTTTACTTTGAGAGAATGATGTATTTTTATATCTCTTTTGAATGATTATTTGAACTATTTTTTCACTCTAAGTGGGAATGATAGACCACAAACTATAGTTTTTAAATAATTTATACTTTATGGAGAATTGGAGGCCTCCCATTCTCCATATTGATTATTTTTTTACTTTGAGGGATGATAAGAGGTCACCAATATCCTTTTAATAAATATTCAATTTTGAGGAGAATGGTATGCTTCCCATTCTTTGTGTTGATTATTTTTATAATTGAGGGACAACGAGAAACAATTCATTGTTATTTACTTTTGAGGAGAATGGGAGGCTTCCCATTCTCCATGTTTGTTATTTATTATATTTTTGAGGGGTAATGAGAGACCTTACATTGTTCTCAATATAATTTTAAATAATGGTTCAATTTTATGGAGAATCAGAGGCATCCCAATCTCTATTGATCCATAGGGATCCAAAAACACACAATTCCATCAAATTGATCAACACCAAGAAGAAGAATTGAAGAAAATGAATAAAATGAAGAAAAATGAGGTAAACGAGAGGTCATGGATAGAACCTACACCTGGTAGGGTGGCATTATTATATCGCCACCTTAACCAGGGGTGTCGCTTGGAAACTACCAGTCTGCTTAGGGTGGTGGTCCTGAAACTTCTAAACAGAAATGAGAAATGGAGCATAAATAGACATGAATATGAAGTTCCTGGACTATGTCTATTACCTCCATGACCTTTCCCATTTTACAGAAGTGCACGGTAGGATATAAGAGAAGGCTATAAATATAAGGAGAGAACAATGAAAACAATCAACACAAAGAAGGAAAAATAAAACACGAAGGTTCTATCTTTTTAGTAAGACGGGACCACAACTCTATACAGAGTGGTGGTTACAAAACCACCACCCAACTAGGGTAGTGATTCCTGGGACCACTGGAGCCTTCACATTGGGTGGTGTTCCTGGCTCTTTTCAGGACAAAACAAAAATTTGAAAATGAACAACCTGAATTTGGAAGGTTATGCTCATGTGTCTCTCTGTTCCATGACCTTTCCCATTCTCTAGTGCATCGGGAGGACATGAGAAAGGCTATAAATACATGTTTGAGAAGAGAATAGGATCATGAAGCATAAAAGCGATTGAGAAAGAAGTTCTTAGTGCTTTGGAATTGTGTTTTGTAGAAGAAAGGAGTGTTGAGATAGAGAAAACAAGTAATTGGGAGGAACTTTAGATATTATCTACTTATATTTCATACTCATTGTAAATTTTTACTTGTTATTTTTAATTAGCCAATAAAAGTGGGAAGAAAGAGAAATTTCCCTTCACGACTAGTTTTCCTCCTCCGGAGGTTTCCAGATAAAACTTGTTGCTTTGTTTATGAGCTTAATTATTTCTTTTCCTACAATTATGAATTCTAAGCATAAACATAATTCATTCACTAGCTATCTCTATCATTTTCGCAAATAGTAAAGTATAAAAACAACATTTAATTTTTGTTTATGTGGATCATTCAAAGTTGAAGAGTTTATATATCATTTTGGTATCGAGCTAACAAGTATCCAGGAGTGTGATATTCATTCTTAGATTTTCTGATAGTGACAAGATCCAAATGTGAAGAGGATTTACCTTGTTATCCATAAATTTCTACAAAGAAGTGGAAATAGAGAATTTGGGGACAAATGGAGGAAGAGAACTTGGTTCGTAGAATCGAGATGTTGGAAACCATGATGGATAGGATGTTTAGAAGGAAAGAAGAACTTGTAGATTTACAGAAGAAAAAATTGTCAAGAAAGACTCCATGGAATCAGTGGTTCGGGGCTTAGCTGAAAAATTTGGCATAGGAAGGAGCCACCATGAGGAAAGTTATGGGGAAGAGCATGAAGAAGAGACTTCAAACGTAAGAGAAAAGGTAAAATCTGATCATACTCCCTTTAAAGTTGAGATTAAAATCTATGAAGGACAAGTAGATGCGAGTTGCTTGATAAATGGTTAAAATAGTTAGAAGACTAATTTAGCATCCATAATGTCATTGAGGCACAGAGGATCACCTTTGCACATCTCAAAATGGAGGGACACACTCTGGTTTGGTGGGAAACTCATCTAACCACTTGTGAAAAGAAGAAACATCCTATTGTGAAATCTTGGCAAGAATTTAAATAATTACTTAGAGCTAACTTCTATCCTATTGGCCACAAGATTGACCAAATGATTAAATGGCAGTATTTTAGACAAGGTAGTGGTCAAAGTGTGTAGGACTATACTACGGAGTTTCAAAGGTAGGCCATGTTGCTAAACATGGACTTGGAGGATGAGGATATTCTGACTAAGTACTTGGGAGGACTTCACACTCACCTTCAAAGAAAAGTCATCTCCAAAAATCCCAAAGATCTCAATGAGGTGTGTGTGCAGGAATACTACATAGATGATGAAAAGAAGCAAGGAGAAGTAGAGCCAAGGGAAAAGCAATTGACAAATCAGTAGAAAAAAGAGTATGGGAAAACAAGTAACAAGGGTAAGTGGAAAGGGAAAGGTAAACAAGCTGCCACTACTTTAAATACTTGTAAAGATCCCAAGAATTTTGCAAGAATTGTGATATCAATGGTCATACTGACGCTACATGCTGGAAGTTGCATCTGCAGAGTTACATCCGAAGAACCAAACCAAGGACTCAAAGAAGTCCATGACAGCTGTAAAAATAGAAGGGGAGGTGGAAATCAAAGATGACTCTGATGTAGATGAAAGGCTTGGATGCATGGCCACCAACATGGACAGATAGGAAGAGGAGATGAGTAGATTATTCTAGATCAAAATCCAGATCAAGAGAACTAAGGTAAATGCTTTGGTTGATACTGGTTCTCAGTCTAACTTGATTTCTAAAGCAGTTGTAAAGAAGCTTGGTCTTGAGACTTACAAGCATCCACACCCTTATCCTTTGGGTTGGGTGAAGAAGGGTGTTGAAATTCACATAAAAATAAGAAGTAAGGTCAAGTTTGGGATAAATTCCTAGTATATTGATGTTTTGGAAGCTGACGTTATTCCACTTGATGCTTTTGATGTTGTATTTGGGAGTCCTTACTTGTATATTAGGGATGCTATATTTATGAGAAGGGAAAACCAATATAGATGGGTCAAGGATGGGATCAGCTACAACATTCGGGAACACTAGTGTAAGACACGAAGTTACTATGGTGAGTGCTAACCAAGAAAAATGACTTATTTAGGAAAATCATAATCAATTTTGTTTACTTTTGTTAAAGGATAAACAAGATGGGGTAGAAGTTTCAGATATTTCTAACTAGGGAAAGCATGATTTGGATAGTATTATTCAGTCCTTTTAGGAAGTATTTTAGGCTCCTAGTGGGTTACCACCAAAATGAGAAGTAGAGCATGAGATTCAAAGCTATTGTCAGAGTCCCCTCTACCAAACATCGGGTTGTATAGACAATCCTTGCTTGAGAGTATTGAAGTAAAGAAAAACTCTAGGAACTACTAGACCAAGGGTGATACATCGAGCACCTCACCATGTGGTTCACCTATTGTGATGGTGCCAAAGAAGGATGGTTCTTGGATAATGTGCATGACTACCGTGCTTTGAACAAGATCACCATAAAGAACAAATATCCACTTCCCCACATAGATGATCTCTTGGACCAGCTTCAACATGCCAAATTCTTCATGAAGTTGGATCTCAAGTCTGGTTATCACCAAGTTAGAATGAAGGAGGAGGATATATGGAAGACTTCTTCAAGAAAAACATGGTTTGTATGAATGGTTAGTACTTCCTTTTGGGTTATGTAATGCACCCACTACATTTATGAGATTGATGAATGATGTATTGCAGATTTCATAGATTCATGTGTCATTGTATATCTAGATAATATCTTGATTTTTAGTGCCACATGGGAAGAACATCTAACTCATTTACAACAAGTCATGCAAGTTCTCAGGGAGAAGTATCTGCTTTGTAATATGAAGAAATGTGAATTTTCCAAATAGTCACTTGTCTATCTTGGGCATGTGGTTGGAGGAGGAGAGATATGAGTGGATCCAAAGAAGGTGGAAGCCATCACTAATTGGCCAACACCAACAAGAGCCACAAAGACTAGGATTTTTGTGGGAGCAGTATAGTACATGCGGAAGTTCATTATGGGATTCTCTTGTGATTGCAACACCTCTACACACAATGGCCGCAAAGAGTAAGGGTTTTGACTGGGGTAAGGAACAAGACAAATCCTTTGAGTTATTGAAATACAATATTAGTCATGCTCTAGTACTTTCTCTTCCTAATTTGCAACAACCTTTTGAAGAAGAGACATATGCCGTGATTACACTATGGGAAAGTGTATTGCAAGGAGGTAAACCCGTATGATATCATTCTAAAACTTTTACTTCAGCAGTTAAAGGATATTCAGTATATGATAAGGAAATGTATGCACTAGTTTAGGAAATTAAAAATGGAAGAATTATTTGTTGGGTAAAGAAACTATTGTATGCACACACTGACCACAAACCTCTCCAGTATTTGCAAGCACAGTCTAAATTACATAGTAGAAAGGCACTACAAATGGATGGGGTTCCTTTAGCAGTTCCATCTAGTGGTCAAATACAAAAAGGGTAGTACAAATTTGGTGGAAGAAATGTTTCTAGGACTCCCACATAGGAGAAGTTTCTCTATTTGGCCACTATCTCTCGATTGAACCCTTCACGAAGGAAGCTACGGAGAGGCATATGCCCAAGACGGAGAGACTTTGGGGTGACATTTCAACAATTGCGAGTCCCAAGAGATTGAAAGGATAGGGATTGAAGATTGTTATCTTAAGGACGGGCTGCTCTACCAATGGGGGAAGCTTTGTGTGCCTAAAGAAGAAAGACTTCTATTGATGAGGGAAGCACATACCTCAAAATTAGTAGGACATTTCGGTGTTGGTAAGACCCTATCCCACTTGCAAAGGTACATGTATTGGCCCAATATGCAAGAGAAGTATCAAAATTTATACGTGGATGTAAACTTTGTTGTACCAGAAAGCCTAAGACTAGGAAGGAGGTTTGTATATGCCTTTTACAAGTACCTACTCATCCATGGGAGGACATTTCTATGGATTTTGTAGGAGGATTACCTATGTCTAAACATGGCCATGAATATCTCTATGTTGTTGTTGATAGATTCAAGTAAGATGTGTATTCTTATGGCATGTAAAAAGATAGTAAAAGCACATGAGGCAGCAAATATTTTCTTTGTTAATGTATGGGTGCATTTTGGTTTGCCAAAGTCTATTGTTTCTAACAGGGATTCTAGGTTCTTGGGGAAGTTTTGGACTACTTTTGGAACAAGATGAATACTAGGTTTACGTAGGAGCATAACTTTCCATCCATGAGACGAGATGAGATAGATAGAGGTGGTGAACAAGACTTTGTACAATTGATTCAGAGGGTATAACAACAAATACCCAAGGACTTGGGATGAGTCCTTAGCCTACATTCAACATTCCTATAACTAGGTAGTACACACATCCACCATGAAGTCACCATTTGAAGCATGCTTGGGATATCTACCTACAAATCCGCTAGACATAGTAGTTGGGAAGCAGGATGAGGAGGAGACACGAGACACATAGAGGTGACTAGAGAAAACAAATTCATTGAGAGGATCTGAAAAATCCATCTCAAAGTCAAAGAACAACTAGAGAAATCTCAAGCCAAGTACAAAGCTAGGCACAATCAACATAGGAGAGAACATAAGCTTCATGTTGGAGATAGAGTTTGGATTTACTTGAGAAAGGAGAGACTACAAGGTCAAGCACAGAAACTCAAGCCACTATGATATGGACCCTTCACCATATTGGAGTAGGTTGGAGAAAATGCTTTTTAACTTGATTTTCCATCATTTATGAGGATGTACTCTATAGTAAACTGTGAGAACTTGCACCTATATGAGCCATCCATGCTAGATGAAGATGAAGGATACTACGTTTCTACCTTCCATTGAGGATTGTGTCTTGGACTCATGAGGTGAATTGGAGGAGGATGTAGTGTTGCAGTAGAAGGTTAGAGAGACTAGGAGAGGTCCACAGGAGTCTTGGTAGATTGGACTGAAAGGAAAGACACCAAGGTAGGCCTGGTGGTACTCAAAGGAGAAAGTGAGGGAATTATTTCTCATCTACTCTAATAAGCTTTTGTGGGACCAAAATCCTCCTAATCAGGAGGTGTGATCCATAGGGATCCAAAATGACTCTACTTCATCAAAACAATCAGCACAAAGATGGAAAAATAAATACATGAAGGTTATGTCTTTTAGGAACAGACCCCTCTCTACAGTGGTGAATTCTGAGCAATGCTTATAGGGGAACCTCTACTGAACTAGGTATGGTACATGGCTCTTTTAGAAGCCATAAAATAAAAAATGATAAATGAACAACCCAAAATTTGGAAAGGTTGGTTATGTCTCTTCTCTTCCATGACCTTTCCCATTCTCACATACATGGGAGGACATGAGAAAGCTATAAATACATGTTTTTAGAAGAGAACAGATGATTGAAGAATGAAAGCAAGTGAGCAAGAAGTTCTTAGTGTTGGAATTGTGTTTTGTAGAAGAAAGGAGTGTTGAGAGGAGCAGCAAACAAGTAATTGGGAGGAAGTGTGAGATATTATCTACTTCTCTTTCATACTTATTGTAAATTTTGTACTTTCCGCTTATTTTGAATTGGCCAATAATAGTGGGAAGAAAGATAAATTTCCCTTCCCGATTAGTTTTTCCTCCTTTGGAGGTTTCCAGGATAAAACGTGTTGGTGTTTATGAGCTTAAATTCTTTCCTTTCTTGGAATTGTGGATTCTAAGCATAAGCATAATTCATTCACTAGATATCTCTATCATTTTCTAATATAAAGTAGAACAACACCATTTAATTTTGTGTGGTTCTGTGGATAATTTCGAATTTGAAGAGTTTGAGATCAGTCATGGCTCTTGAGTCCTTTCATGTCCTTATCAAACATAAAAGAGTAAATGGAGAATGAATGGACATGATTTTTCAAGCACTTGGTTGACTGAAAATGTTCTCCTTACCTCATTCTGTCTGTTCCCATTTTACATTTATGGTACCACCTGACACCTATTGAGATGCATAAAAAATCCTTAGGAGGAGAAAAATCAATTGGATCATTACCATATCCAAAGCAGATCAAACTAGAAAGCTGATTTTTGGTCAATGGCTTGACTCATTGATATTTATGCTTCCTACTTTCTCAATTTGGTCATTCTAGGAGCAAGGTGTAGAAAGAGAGCAAGAATGCATAGGAAGGAGAGATTGACATTATTTTCCATTTTCTAATTCATTGGTAATTTTTAATTATCTATAATTGATTTTCCAATTAGTTCGCTTGGGTCTCACCTTAAATTACATTTTCCAAATGCTTCCCCAATGGTTTTCCTCCATTTGGATGTTTCCGCATGATATTTTTTTTGGTGTTTAACTTGAGTTTGAATTCATTTATCTTCCAACAATTCTCTTTTGCACTAGATAATTTCAATCACTAAAGCTTCTAATTTAAGAAAATATGTAAGTTTCCACCCATCATGTCCCAAAATACAACAAACATAATTCTGTGATTCATAGAATTCTTAAATGTATTAGTTTATGGATGCATTTTGGTATCAAAGATGATTATATATATTGGACATGTGGTATTCAACCTTTCCTTCGATTTGTATGACTCCAGAGTCTGACGAGGTCTAAAGGTGAATAATTTTACCTTAAAACCAAATATTTCTAAAAGAAAGTGGGAAGAAGAGAAATTGGTTTCAACAATATGTTAGAGACCATGGTGGATTTTTTATGTATCAACAAGAAGAGATCTCATCAATTGCCAAAACTCTTGAAAAAATTAAGCTTAAATATTCCATGGAATTAGTGGTTTGAGCTAATGCCAAAAATTTCGTATCATAATATAGCATGAGAAGTGAAAAATGGGAAGAGTATGATCTTAGAGATTAATTATAAAGTTTAGAAGGGAAACTCTCCCTGATCATACACTTTTAAAGTTCAATTCGAAAGTGGAAACAAATGACTTTGAAGGACAAGTAGATGCACGACATTTCTTTGATAAGTCTAAAATAGTTGGAATTCTATTTTAGTGTAGATAATGTTACTGATGAGAGGATCACCTGGTTTCACATCTTAAAATTACAAGGTCATGCTCTGGGCCGGTTTGGTGGGAAACCCAATAAACCACTTCAGAAAGGAAGAAATTTTATCCATTATCACTAGTTTTACATTTGGAAAGGTTTTAAAGAATTACTACCAGAGGTCGCTACATTCTATCTTAAATTGGCCTAAGATTACTACATGATGATTAAGTGGAAGACTTTAGATATGGCAAAATGTCAAAGCACGTATAGACTATACTACATAGTTTCTGAGACAAACCATGTTGCTAAATATGGATTTGGATGATGAGGACATTCTAATGAATTCATATTTGGGAGGACTTCTTCACACTCACCTTTCGAGACCCAATTGCTTTAATTTCCACTCGAAAGCTCCAAGAATCTCAACAAAGGTTGTACTTACAAGCATACTATATCTTGTGATGAGAAAAAACAAGGATAAGAAGAGCTAAAGTTAGACCTTCAACAAATGAAACAACAAAAGGAACATGGATAAACAAGTTCAAAGGTAAATACAAAGGTAAACAAGGTTTCATTACTTACTTCATACTTTAAAGATCCTAATAATTTATTCTCGTAAGAATTGTGATATAAATGGACATTAACTCGGGCCACATGTTGGAAGTGCAGATCCAAAATTGCACCCAAAGCACCAAACCAAGGATTCAAAAATCCATGGCCACTCATTGTGAAAAACATAAGAGGTGAGGAATTGAGGATGATTCTACATGTAGATAAGAAGTTGGGATGAGGAGTTCCACATATCCACTAACATGTATGGGATAATAGAAGAAGAAGAGATGAGTAAATTATTTCAAAACATAATCAAAATTAAGAAGACTAAGGTAAATGCTTTAGTAGATTCTGATGTTCTCACTCAAATTTGATTTCGACTTTAATGTTGTAAAATATCTTGGTCTAGAAATTTACAAGTGACATCACATTTCCATACCCATTGGGATGGGTAAACAAGGGTGTAGAAATATCAACAAGAAAGTTGTAAGTTCGGGCATTTGGGATAAATTCCCAATACATAGATGTAATAGAAGTACATCTTTGATATCATTCCACTTCACATTTTATGGGTTGTCTTGGAAGTCCTTACTTGTATGCTAAGGATGTTGTGTTTGTAAGGAGGAGAACTAGTATGAAAATGGATCAAGGAAGGATTAGTTTCGACATTCATTCTAGAGAACACTAGAGAAAATCAAATCCAGGATATGGTAAGTGCCAAACAAGCACCAAGAATTATTCAAAGAAAATTAGGAGTTTTGTTTACTTTATTGAAGAAAAATGAAAAATGGATGTGAGACCACAAATATTCTTGATCAAAGGATAGAGAATTTCCATTGAGCACTTTGTCCATGTTTTTCCTCATAGAAGAAGCCACCTTAAGAACTCGACCTCATTTGTTGTTCAAATCAAACATGCTTTGAAGAGTCTCTATATCTATCATCTTACTGGACCTAATCCAAAGTTGGACGATGAAGAAGAGGAGATATTTTGGGAACAATGGTGACTATAGTAGGAATACTTAGGAAAGATTCTAGGTTCCAATCCATTCAAGAGACAAAAGGTAAGGAAAAGCAAAAGGACTAAACCACTATTCAGAATATTAAATTTTTCATCCATACTTGAGTAGGTTGGAAATTGAAACCTTTTGCCACTAGACCTACAAACAAACATGACACGATATGAACTGAGCAACCTATCAAAGAGCTACTCAACACCTCCAATGTAAATCCATCCTATGCATGCAAAAAGAGAGGAAAATACAAAAATTTCATTTGAGGTAATTTACTCATGTACCTGAGGAGGATGTAGCACTAGAGTAGAAAAGTTGAAACATCCATGAGGAGTCTTGGCATTCAATTAGAGAAGACACCAAGGCAATGCATGTTCCTAGTGGTACTCGAAGCTGAGCACAAAGAGAGGGAGTTTGATTCCTCTACCTTCCCCCACTAAGATTTTATGGGACCAAAAGCCTCATAAGAAGGGGAGGTATGATCCATAGTGGATCATGCAAAAAACAAACCATTCCACATATACATCAACACCAAGAAGGAATAATGAAGAAAATGAAGAAAATGAGGTAAAATGGAGGTTTTAGACAAAACTATTCATTTGGCATAGATCTGGTTATAACCATTGGCAATGTCGAAGGTGAAGTGGTTACAGCGGTGGTACTATAACCTTTATAAATGTAAAATGTTCCGAAAACTGCCCAATACCTACAGGTTGGTCCTGACTTTCGAATAAAAGAGAAATGAAATTGAATGGATAGAATTTGAAGGTCATTCTGAGTGTCTCTTCCCTCCCTGACCTTTCCCATTCTCCAATGCATGGTGAGGGAAATGGGAGAAGGTCGTATAAATTCAAGGTAGAGTAAGAGAATGGACATTCATGAGATCTGAGAGATCAAAATCAAAGGTTAATGAGAGCAAGTGAGCAGAGATCTTCTAAATGGAGTGGAATTTGAGGAACGAAGGTGTGAATAGAAAAACAAGCATATAAAGAAGGTTTACATTATTGGATCCATTTTCCTTACTTCTACACTAATATGTAATTGTTTATTATTACACCAATAAAAGTGGGAAGAAAGATTTTTTTTTTCCCTTCCCCGAATGGTTTTCCTCCATTTGAGGTTTCATCTAGGATAAAATTTTGATGTTTTCAGAGTTTGAATTTGTTTCTTTCCTACTATTTGCCTTTCTATAACACTAGATAATCATTCACTAAGTCGCAGTTGATTATAATCAGGTTTAACGAAAATCATGATCATTTTAAGATGAAAGTAGAACAACATAACTGTGTGATTATGTCTTTCCAAAGTAGAAGCTTACAATATCATCCATGTTGATATATTCCCATTGACAATTTAGGTTGTTGGGGGCATAAAATAGGTCTCTCATTTTTGAATAATTATGTGATAGAAATGAGATTCTCATGATCCCATTAAATAATTTCTATTTCAAATTCAAATGACAATTTAGATTCTCCAATTCTCAATCTTCATTATTTTCAAATTTTATTTTAAATAGATCGTCTTTATGCACAATCTCTTTAGTATCAAAATGATGAATATTTTTTTTTACTTTAAGAGAATGACAGGTGATTTTTATATCTCTTGAGACATGATCGTTGGACAATCATCAAGATAAATTCTCTCTATGTTGGATACAAAGAGGCCCGCAAATATGACTTATAAGTATTGATTCATTTCATAGGGATAACTGAGAGACATTTGATTCAGAGGTCTATATTTATCTATCTTGTTTACCTTACCCATATACAGAGGCCCCTTCAAGTTAAAATACAATGGCCCCTTTTAAGTAATTATTCCAAGCTTTTCAAGGAGAATGGAGCTTCAAATGGTATGAAACCAAGGAGCAAAGGATTATTTTATAATTTCATGGGATAACAAATGACATTACATTATCTATTCGTCTCGGAAGAGAATGAGAGGCTTTCCAGGTTTTCTCGTATGATTAGTTTTTTTATATTTTGAGGGATGATGAGAGACCTTAACATTATTTCTCAGATATATTTAAATTTAGAATGGTTCACTTTTAGGAGAATATGAGCACATCCCAAAATAATCTTGATTATTTAGTTTTACTTTGAGGATAACTAAGGTATTCTCAAAGAGGTGCCCTCACTATCGCATTTAACAATTCTCTCAGTATTTAAAGGATGAATTAGAGGCCTCCCATTCTCAATATTCATTATTTTTTAACTTTTAGGGATTATGTATTTCTCCTTGAAGATTTTTGTTCAATTTGACAGAATGATTCCTTTTTATATCTCTTTGGAAAGGCCTTCATTTGAATTATTTTTTAACTCTAGAGTTGGAATGAGAGGTCCTAAATGTACTTTTAAAAGTATTTTTATCCATGCTTAGAAGAATGGGAGCCTCTGCTAAAATTCTCCATCTTGTGAAAAATTATTTTTTTACTTAATGAAGGCATAATAAAAGGCCTTCAAATGAGAGGCCACCAGAGATTCCTTTTAAAATTTATTCATGTTTGAGTTGAATCAAGAGGCTTCCCATTCTTTGTTTGGACCTATTTTTATACTTTTGTGGGATAACTGAGATAGGGCCTTACATTGTTATTAAGTGTTCGTGATAGAGAATAACCTGGAGGCTACTCCCATTCAACGATGTTAATATTTTTATACTTTGAGTAAAAATGTGAGACATCTTACATTCTGAATATCCTTTTAAGAATGGTTCACTTTTAGGGAGAATCAAAGGTATCTGCTCTAGATCTCCATTTTGATAAAAAAAATTAAACTATTTTGGGATAATGAGAGGTCTTCAAATGCAGAGGTCTCATCGGGACCCACTATCCATTTTAATAATTTCTCACTTCTTTGAGGAATGGGAGGCATCAATGCATACATATTCATTATTTTTACTTTTAGGGATTATGCCTCATTATCCTTTGTAGATTTTGTTTCCATTGAGAGAATGATGTCCCTTATATCTCTTGTGAATTATTATTTGAACTATTTTTCATTCTAAGTGGGAATGAAGGCCCTAAAATATACTTCTTTATAAGAATTTATTACTTGTAGGGAGAATGGGAGGCCTACCATTCTCCATCAGTATTTACCAAATGATAACAGCCTGCAAATGAGAGCTCAAAATATCCCTTTTTAAGTAATTATTCACTAGAGGAAAGTGGGGAGGCTTCCCATTTTACATGTTTATTATTTTATACTTTGAGGGATAATGATAGACAACATACATTGTTACCTTAATTTTTGAGGATAATGTGATACTTTCCACTCTCCATGTTGATTATTTTAATACTCTTGAGGGATAATGAGATACCTAACATTATTAACTCTCAATATCCTTAAGAATGGTTAAAGCTTTTACGGGAGAATCCAAGACATCCTAATCTCCATCTCAAATATTTCATTTAATTTGAGGGAAAAATCAGAGAGGTCTTCCAAAATAATAGGCCCCCACGAAAATCCCCTTTTAATAATTTCTTTCACTTTCAATGAGAAGTGATATTTCTAGCCTCTTATCTCCATTTCATTACTCTTTTATACTCTTTAGAGTGATTATGTCTCATTCTCGCAATACGTAACTGAACGAAGTATGCC